>ML801295.1:83301-122953 GCA_009831015.1 Picea engelmannii | reverse complement strand
TATCGGCCTTTACTCTCTCTCCCCCTAAGATATACCCATTTCTCCCACCATTACCTATCACCCTATCTCACTATTGTTTTATCTCTCCTATTCTCTCCCACTTTCTCTCTATATCCCCCTTCTTCCACTCCCCCCTCCTCTCTCTCTCACTCCCCCCCCACTATTTCTCATTTCTCTTCTTTCTACATCTCTCTCTCTCCATCTCAATTTGACCCTCACTCTATTTCACTCTCACTCTCTATCCCCCTCTATCAATATATTCCTCTCCCTCTCACTCTCTCTACCACTCTATCAATCTCTCCCTATCACTCTCACTATATATCCCCTATGTCAATCTCTCCCTCTCTCTCCCATATCTACCCCCCTCTATGAATAGGAAATTGCCTCCACTTGGGCCCTAGCTCCATCTAACCCTAGGCCTCCACCTGTAACAAACCTTTAACCCCCTCCACACCCAATCCCTAAGTTCCCCATGCCCATTCCAATTGTTGAGGGCCCCACAACCCCTACATCTCCATCCTAATGTTGTAGGATGAACGTACTCTAAAATAATTGTTCATTAGAATTTGTGTTGATGACGACAGGAGTATCATTGTGAAAGAAAGTACAGTATGAGTATGAATACAAAATAAATGATGAAGTTGAGGATATGTGCATCATACTCAAGATGTAGAATACAATATAATAAATAAATGCAAGAAAAATAAGCCACCACTTGTAACCCATGGAAGTTCCTTATATTTCATATTGAATCTCCAGATGATTTTCTCACTCATGACATTATTCTTGATTGGATGTTGTGGTTGATTTTCATTAATGGAGATTAATATCAAGTGGTAAAGGCATTAAAATGTAAATCATACAAATATGGATGAATATATGGATGTTTCACAATCCATCTTTAAGGAAATATTGGAAAAACAAATTAAGGATAAGGATGATACAATCAAAGAAAAGAAAATGTTGATATAAGAAATCCTTAATTTTGTTCAAATAGATAAATAAGAACTTGAAGGATTGAAAACATGGTTTGATCAGTTGTAGGAACAATAAATAAATCAGGGATTATATGAACTATTGGGTCTACAACCTTAGAGTCAAATGACATAACCAAAAGACAAAAGTATGATACCAGACAATCCATCTATCATGACTATAGTCCCTAAATGTAAAGGATTTGATCATAGGCTTGTAATCTCTGTTGATATCAAAGTTTGAGGTTTTAAACAATATTCTTTGGATGCACAACTTGACATCGGTGCTATGAATTATTGCGCTAAATTTGGTGCAATACCTTAATATTATTGGCAGCATGTCTGGAGATTATTCTCTGTTGTAAATAAGACCGACATTTGAAGTAGATGATTTTCTCTTGATTTCCCTCCGTACATAAATTGTAACACCCTGTTTCCCCCCGATATGTAATAAGAATTATGACTTAATATTTTTGTGAGCCATGGTCTAGATATTTGATACTATACATATAAATCAAATGTGTTTTTATTTAATAAAGGAAGGCCAAGAAACTAACCAAGGTGTGGAACACATATACTAGCCATGATACCATGAGTGGAAATTGGTGAGGGGGAATTGGAAATTACCTTTCTTACCCAAAGAATTAGCCTTCACCTATGAAATCCTTAGTGCATAAATATGTTTGAAGTATTTTACCTTACCTTTGTTCAAAAGAATCCATTTAGTGAGAAAAGACCTAGTGGTTGAGTAGTTAGGTCTGCCTTCAATAAGGTGCAAAGAAAATGGATAGATCAACTAAAGCTATCAGCCATAAGTACCGTGACAAGTAGCCATTGAATTTGGGAGATTGAATCCTAGAAGCTTCAAGGGAATAAAGTGAAGGGAACCTGAGGAAGATAATGTTATAGACAGAGAGAAAGAAGAGAAGTACACAAGGGTGTACGAGAAGAGAGAATTTTTTGAGAGGATAATAGGAATATTACTAGTGATCTTGTGGTTGAAATGGAACATAGAATACCTAGAACCGAAATTGATCCTGATTTAGGAGAAGAACGAATTGATTAACATACTGAATACAATAAACAAAGAGACATGAAGAATAACACAGATATCCATGGAACAATATCTGATATTGAATAATGAAATAGGCTGAAATTGTAAAACTGCAGAACTGAAAACACTTGCTCGAATGGTGGTAGTTATCTCTGAGAAGAGATGTGGCTGCTACACACATCCGTTGAGAAAAAATGGATTACAATGAGGATCCAGAGGCATTTTTGATATTACTCATGAATTAGAAAACCATATACATCCAAAAACCTAACCCTAGAAGTTGAAACGCCAAAAGTCATGTGGGCGCCTATGGGTAAGTTGGTGTAAGTTGGTACCTCAACTTCCCAGGGTCGTAACATTTTCATACGAACTTCATTTTAGGAATGTGATAGCTTGTTGGAAAGGTATTTCAGAGACTTAAACATTCCACCATCAAACTCTAACTCCGTCTATAGTTTGACTATGGTGATCCAAAAAATCAACGTATAGCACCCCAAAACGACCCTCAAAGTACAACAAGATGTGTTGACATGAAAACATACAAAATAATCTAGTTGGATTAGGAGAGAGGCCACCAATATCCACCTAGAGGATGTGTGGGTCTTTAGACAACCTCATAAGTGTAGAACCCACAATTACAAAGAAGTACAGAATAACGTGCTGAACAAAAACGGACAAGGGGAGCCAGTTGGAATAGGTGGGTGGCCAAAAATATCCACCTGGATAAATCCTCCACCCTTAGGAACAAATGGTCTCCATTGCATTGAGTTACCCCATCAAGTGAGGAAACTTCTACTGGATTTGTCCCTGGGTGAGCCACTTTCCTTGGTGTAGGAGTTTCCCTGCCTTGACAACCCGATAAAGTTGGATCCTCTACTAGTGAGTGCCATTGACCTGTGAGTCCACTATTTGATTAGTGGATTCTTGTTCAATGCAGTTAGGTTTGAGCTCTGTTGGTTTCAGTTGTTCTGGTATCTTGGAGGTGTTCAATAATGATGGAAAATATGGTTGAAGGATGTCCACATTGAACATTAGATGCAATATGGGGAAGGGTGGAGTGTTTAGCTCAAAAGCATTGCTACCCACAACCTTGGTGATAGTGTAAGGCCCATAACGAAGTGGAAAAAGATTCTGATGGGGCCCCGTGAGACACTCCTTTTGCAAATTTAACCAAACTTTGTCACCAGCCTGAAAATGGTGTGGTACCTTGTGTTGATCATGGTGCTGCTTGTACTTAGCATTGGATTTTTGCAAAATCTTCTGGACCTATTGGTGGATGTGTTGAATCTGCTCAATGAATCTGGTGTCTTTTTCGATCACAGACTAATCATGGGAAGAGTCTGTCTGTGCGGTGGCAAGAGGAAGTGCAACATCAATGGGTCCCAAGGGTTGGAATTCCAAACCCACCTGAAATGGGCTATGGTCGGTGGATCTATGGAGAGCCTTGTTTTAACTGTGTTGAAGATAGGGGAGACTCCCATCCTATGTACGTGGATGCTTAGAATTGTACATGCATGGGATGTGCACAATCATCTGATTGAGAATCTCTATTTGGCCATCGTTTTGGGGGTGGAAAGAAATGGATTTTGTGAGCTTGGTGTTCAACAGAGACTAGATAATCGACCAAAATGTGTTAAGGAACCTGCTATTCCGGTTGAAGATGATGGTCTGTGGTATCCCAAAGTGACCCACACTCGTTCAAAGAATATCCTTGTAGTATTTTCCACTGTGATATTCTTCTTGTAGGCTGTGAGGGTGGCCATCTTCGAAAATCGATCAACAACCACAAATGCGAAGTCATTTCCTTGCTTGGTGGATGACAATCTAGACATGTAATCCATTGAGATGGATTCCTAAGGATTCTCAGGAAAATAGGAAGAGGGGTGTATAAGCCTTGCTTCCAGATGGTTGGCTTGGCAATGACACATGCAGTGTAAGATCTGATATAATTGTTGACGCCTTGTTGAAGTTTTGGCCAATAAAAATGTTTTTGAAGAATGGCCACATTTTTTTCCATTCCAAAATGTCTTGCCACCTGACTGTAGTGGGATTCCAAAATCAGATTTGCACTTTCACTTGTAGGAACATAGAGATGGACTAGGTGGTACAAGAGTCTACCTTGAATATGAAAATTGGTGACAGTTGCGCTTGTACCCAAAAGATGATAGGTGGTGGCAAAGTTTGGATCTTGCTGATAAAGTTGGGGCCACTTAGATGCTTCATGTCCATAGGAATGGAGCACAGTGGTGAGTGCATCCACTAGAGGTCGACTAAGGTAGTCAATGACATGATTGGAGATACATGTCTTATACTTGATGTTGAGATGAAACTGTTGCAGGTAGGTGGACCACTTCTGATGGTGGTGGTTCTTCAATTTCCCTTGTATCTGTACGAATTGCAGAGGCTTGTGATCAATGTGTATGATCGTCTCTTTTCCCAAAATGTAATTTTTCCATTGATGATAGGATTGTACAATGAAATACATTTCCTTGTCATAGATGGGGTATTTACAGACAGTATCAAAGAGTGTCTCACTATGGTATGCCACCTGATGCCCGCGCTGAGTGAGAACTGTGCCCACAACATAGTCATATGCATCAGTCTCAATCTCGAATGGTTGTTGCAGATCGAGAAAGGAGAGTACTAGAGTTGAGCACAAGCGATGCTTCAGATCATCAAATGCTCATTGTTTCTGCTTCCCCCACACTTACTTGGCCCTACCACCACCCTTGGTCACCTGGTTGAGGGCCCATGCAATATGGGAGAATCCCAACATGAATCGTCGATAGAAGTTGGCTAGTCCCAAGAAGCTTCGAAGCTCAGTCAGTGTGGTCGGGGCTGACCAGTCACGAATGGCTTGGATATTATCTGGATCAACATGTACCCCATGTTCATCAACAATGTAGCCCAAGTATTGGACAATGTTCATGCCAAAAGATCATTTTTCCAAGTTGGCATATAGCTTGTGCTTCTGCAGAGTGCTCAAAACCTGTTGAATATGTCGCATGTGCTCCTCCCACGTTCTACTGAAGATGAGGATGCCATCCGAATACACCACCAAAAAGGAGTTGGTGAAGGGTATCAATGCATCATCCATCAACCTCATGAAAGTGACTGATGCATTTTTTAAGCCAAAGGGCATGACTAGCCATTCGAAGAGACCTTCTTTAGATTTGAAGGTTGTCTTCCATACATCAGTTGGTTTGATGGGAGCCTGGTGGTAGCTAGACTTTAGGTCAATATTACTGAAGAAAATTTTCCCCTTTAGTTAGTCAAGAAGGTCATCAATCATGGGAATGGGGTACCGGTTCTTGACTGTGATTTTGTTTAATCTCTGTAATAAATGCAGAGTCGCCACATCCCGTCCTTCTTCTGCACTAGTACAATTGAGCTTCCACAAGGGGAGGAGTTGGGTCTGATGTGCCTCTTTTGAATTATCTCTTGGATATGTCACCTGATTTTGTCATTTTCCATCATCGAGTGACGATAGAATGGTCCATTAGGTAGAGGTGCACCAGGGGTCAAATCAATTGGATGCTTGACTTGGTAGTGTGTCGATACCCCTGTAGGTGAGGAGAAGATGTCTCTGTATTCTTCCATGATATTGTCCACTTTCTTCTGTTGCAAAGAGAGGCTTTGTGTAGAGGATATGGATGTGGAAACGACCTTCTGCTTACTATGAGAACGAATCGCAAAGAATATGAACTTCCCGTTCTGTGAGATGAACTTACTGCATTGCTTAGCATAGATTAAAGAAATAGCAGTAGGCGACACTACCTCTGGTATCCTACACAAGTGTCTACCCAAAGTAATGATAACACTATGGGGTATAGACTCATACACATCATGATGCTTGCACAAATATGGTTTTACTAAAAAAACATCACAAACTTCAAGGGGGGAAATATCACACAGTACCTCATCTTTGAAAGGCTTGATGTCGTAGGGAAGACAACACTGTTGGTTGACACAAAGATATATTCCTTGCCGAAGCTAGCTGATTGTGTAGGGTTGTGGGTTTGGTGTCATTGGAAGGTCCAGCCGCTTGACAACCCCTGCTGAAATCAGGTTCTTCTGACTCCCGCTATCAAAAATGAAATGAAGCGAAGCCCCCTTTACCCACATCTTCGAGTGAAAGAGTCGTTCTCCTTCCTTTGGTTCTTCTAGTTCACTTGGTAGGAATTTGGTGATAGTGATAGTGGCACTGGTTTCAACATCGATAATCCGCTTCCCTCCTTCAAGATTTGATTCATAATCATAATTGACCTCTGAATCGGAAGCCTTCAGTTCGGCCATGAGTGACTTCTTGGAGTGACATTCCTCGGTGTTGTGCCAAGGGATTTTATGGTACTCACACCATTTTCCCATGTCCTTGTTCATATTCTCCTTTCCCTTCTTGTATTGTGGCTTGGAATAGTTGTCTTGAGGGTAGCATTGACTTGGTCCTTTGCTGTGTGGGTTGGGGACGCCTTTTCCCTGCTTCGGCTGTGAGGGGTTTGCAAATACAAACTCTCACCTTTTCTGCGTAAATTTCTGCTTGATCTTGACCACGTATCTATAAGACAATCCCAATGAGGCAATGTATAGAAAATCCATTTTTGTTTGAATGTATATATGAAAATAGCCACAACATTTGAGCAACAGATGACACTCAGAGTCTATGATACCCAATTTGGTGTGTAGGGTATGGAAAATATTGGTGAAATTTGGTATTGTCTGGTCCCTTTCTTGACGTAGAGTGGTCCATCTAGTGTATTGGTCCTCGTAGCTTCCAACATGGTAGTATTGTTCTTTTATGTCATCTCGGAAGGAATCCCATGTAGGGGCCACCAAAAAAATTACAGATTCCTTTACTGCCCTTTGCTCAGAGTCAGTATCATGTTGGCCCTTGACCAAGTTTTGGGAGTTCCTTGGTCAAGTTGACCTATTTTGGGACTTTGATAGCCTGTCGAATATGGAGCACAAGGCAAAGCAGATATCATGGGATCTCGACCCCTTTTTGGGTCCTTTTTGGGATTTGGGAATATGTAACGGGAATGGGATATCGACCCATCGGTTTACCCATGTTTAGGCCTATTTTGCATGTATAAATAGAAGGCTAGGCAATGTAAGAAGTACTTGAATAGTGCGCAAGTGTTGTGCAAGTTGGATAAGTGCTAAGAGTGGGATCTATGTGATTAAGAAGTGTAAGGCTTTGTGCATACTGTGTGAGACTTGCAGAGGCAAGTGAAAGTCATTGTAAGAGACTGTGGAGAGTTTTGTACTACAATGCAAGGAAGGAGGATCTAGTGAGATGCGCAGATATCCTGTCTTATGCAGAGTAAGGGTTTTGAGGCTTTGTGCATGTAACCAATTGAAGAAGATAATAAAGAAGAAGATTTGGTGGACGTAGCCCCAGGGTGGGGGTGAACCACGTAAATACTGTGTTATTCTTCTTTGTGCAATGTTCTGATATGTTTATGTGTTATGTGCTAAGTGCTTTGCTATAGATAGCTAGATCTATTTATGCTTTGTGCCTATGATGAATATGGATGCTAGATATGACATCTGTGAACCTTCTTAGTGATTGAATCTGCTAGATCTGATCTAATTCCTTTGCTAAGTGCTTATATACACTAGATCAGGGTGAATGTTGTGATGCTCTGTTTTCTCTACGGAGTAGGTATTGGTTAAATGATAATGAACTAACGATGCTAAGTTCTCTATTAAGTATTATAATCACAGATCCATGTCCCAACTAAGGTTGCAGACACTTGAGTCCTACAACCACCCCTTCCTCTACCTCGGGTGAGACTTCATCTGCTTCGCAGGTGTTTCTGAAAGGGTTGGTAGTTAGGGTTTTGTTGGTGCGTTGTTGTAGCGTTGAATCCTGGGTCTGCCCCTGTGCTAACAAATGGTTCTGTTGCTGGGACCTAGAACTGTGATTGCTGGGAACTAAGGAAGAAGAGGCTCTGTGCAAAGATCTGATATGAAATTGTGCAAGCTCTGTGCTAAGGAAAAGAAGTCTGATCTGAAGAAAAGAGGTAAGATCAGGAATCTTTGTGCCCTAAGAAAGGTAAAAATGAGAATTCTTGATTAAAAGAGGTAAGATCTGAAAGATTTGTTCTCTAATAAAGGTAAGAATATTGAAAAGTTCTAGATCTGAAAGCTTTGTTCTCTATAGAAGTAAGATTAGTGGAAGTTTTTGTTTCAAAAGTATGAATCTAAGTATGTTTGATAGATTTTGTCCTAGCTTCAAGACTAGGTTATTAATATATGAAAGAAGATTTGATATGAGTAGATCTGATAAGAATAGTGAAAAATATATTATACCTATGCATAGAAAGAATGTTTAGACTAATAAGTGTATGCAGGATCCTAGAAAGATTTTTTTGCAGGTTAGCTACCATTATCCTAGGGCACAGTACAAGAAAGGTTGGGGATCATTTAAAAGAAAGAGAGGATTAACCCTTTGTTACAGTTGCAGAAGATCAAGACATCTTGATAAGAAATTCCTTGGGAGAAGACCCAGTTGTATTTGTTGTAAAGCTATGGACCATGAAGTATTGTATTGTCCTATAATGATTGCTAAGATTGAAGGAATAAACATGAGACAAGAAAACCCTAAGGCATATCAAGAAACTAAGATTATGAGAGAATCCCAAAAAGAATTAGAGACTATATTGCTACAGATAAGAGAAACCCTAAATGACCACCGACATGTCAACTTCTCAGAGATCTTCAAAGAAAAAGAATGCCTTGAATCAAGAATAAGAGACTTTGACATTGACTGTGTTCTGGATGAGGAAACATAGATGAATATCATGACAGGGAGAACATGGGAAGCTATAGGAAAGCCTGCTATGATTCCTTCACTAGGAGGAATAGGACTATTCAAAGGAAAGTTGATAAACCTGTGTGGAAAGCTTACCCATATACCTATGAATGCCAATGGAATTTCGACAGAGGAAGATTTTGAGATTATTAAATTTATCAAGAACAGTGCCCCATTTACCATGCTACTAGGAAAACCTTGGATTGAAAGAGACCAGGCCAGGAGGAAAGAAAAAGAAGAAGTTTTAGAACAACATAAGTGAGAGTTAAAAGAATTCATGACTAGAAGGATCAAACACTTGATTGAAGAACAAAAGAACAGATCAAAGCCATTTAACACTAGAAACTCAGATGTCAAAGTTTCAAGAACACTAGACGAACCACTGAAGATTGACGTACCTATTCCAGATGAAGAAGAAGGGTTACCCTTGAATCTTAGGAAAGAATCTCAACAGTGTGAAGTAACTATGACAAAAGAAGCTAAGGATTAGAATGGAAAAAGGCACACCGAGATGAAACTCACTGGGAAGAAGGCTAGAAAGCTAAGTAAAAAGAGAGCTAATATTGAAAAGTTGCAGAAGATTCCAGAGGGGACCTCGTAGAAGGAAAATTTGCAAAATTGGAGCTTCACCAAGATATTAGAACAACGACACATGGAACTTTGCCATAGCGAAACAATATAGTCGTTGGGGCCATTATAACCATTAAACCAACACTCCAAATGGGCAGAAAGAGATTTATGGATAGATAACTCACCATCCGACCATTGGGACTGTGCTATAATGGACATAATGGAGTTAATGAAGCCTTCATACCCGTTGCAAGTGACCCATTGCCGAGTTACCTATTTAACCAATCGCGCCATGCACTGAGAACAGTTTTTCCAATTGAGAATTTGGGCCCATAAACTAAGTCGAGTTTATGCAGTGATCATCATGCTCTTTCTCTCTATCTCGTTACTGTGTCTAAGCTACCCCCCGAACTAGAGATTTTTAACCCCGAGTGTGTATGTCGGACAAGTTGAGTGTTGCCGAGAAAATTGTTGAAGAATTTTTTATCGACCTCATGACTGAAAGAGTCATGTCGATGTTCACAGGTATACTAGCATCATCCACAAGAGGACTTCCATCCTCTCTATCCACTGCTCACGGAGCCGAACCATCCCGACTATCTAATGAAAATCAAACCAAGCACAGGGATGATCTAGAGAATGCTAAATTGATCTTGACTATATTACCCACCTATCTACCACCTCTAAGCAACACAATAAATTGAGACAACGCACCTAGAGATTTTGAGTACGCCTTGGTCACTACGTAACTCCCGAAGGGGATATGCACAATTTTCACAGACCAACTTAAGATTGTGGAGTTGAATTTTAATGACTTTAACCTTGGAGATCACAAAGTTTACAACATGCTCGCCCCACATAAGTACCTGACCCAGACTAAGGGGAAGAATTCGAATATAATCCCCCATTCGTGGACCCATAACCTCGCACACTCCACCCTGCTCAATGTCATGAAGATTCCTCACTTCGGATGACACCAGGAGGTGAATGCATGTGTCAAAATACTGTTGTCCTGTTACCATGGAGGTTATTTATGGTTAAACCATCGTATAACAGTTGATCTGACTCTGATCAATTAGATCACAGGGTTAAGTATGCAGGGACCTGATCCACAAGATTTTTATCCAGGAAGGGAAGCAACCGCTAGGAGCACAGTTCAAAGGCTCAAGGCTCTTACCCTGGAATGTAAGCAGCTCACTGATCACAATGCTCTAACATATGAATGACTTGGTGAGAGCCCAGAATTAAGAGAACCGAAGTCGCATCTCCAAGAGGTGAAGTATCAAGACGAAATGATATAGGCGTAGTTGAAGTCCCCGTTAGCTGTGGAAAGAATGAAGTGCTCCCAAGAGCAACACACTGCACAACAACAAGTCGAAGTAGCTCGATCCAAGCTTGAGGCATTCAAAGCAGAACTAGTTATACCAGAGTGACTCGGGACGAATCATAGGTGAGTGTTGGGGGCCTGTTGGACCTTGACCAAGTTTTGGGAGATCCTTGGTCAGGTTGACCTATTTTGGGACTTCGACAGCCTGTCGAAGATGGAGCACAAGACAAAGCAGAGATTGCAGGATCTTGGCCCCTTTTTGGGTCCTTTTTGGGATTTGGGAATATGTAACGGGAATGGGATGTCGGCCCATGGGTTTACCCATGTTTAGGACTATTTTGTATGTATAAATAGAAGGCTAGGTAATGTAAGAAGTATTTGAATAGTGCACAAGTGTTGTTCAAGTTGGCTAAGTGCTAAGAGTGGCATATGTGTGACCAAGAAGTGTAAGGCTTCGTGCATACTGTGTGAGACTTGCAGAGCCAAGTGCAAGTCATTGTAAGAGACTGTGGAGAGATTTGTGCTGCAATGCAAGGAAGGAGGATCTAGTGAGCTGCGCAGATCTCATGTCTTATGTAGAGTAAGGGTTTTGAGGCTCTGTGCATGTAACCCATTGAAAAAGATAATAAAGAAGAAGATTTGGTGGATGTAGCCCCAGGGTGGGGGTGAACCACGTAAATACTGTGTTATTCTGCTTTGTGCAATGTTCTGATATGTTTATGTGTTATGTGCTAAGTGCTTTTCTATAGATGGCTAGATCTATTTATGCTTTGTGCCTATGATGAATATGGATGCTAGATCTGACATCTGTGAACCTTCTTAGTGTTTGAATCTGCTAGATCTGATCTAATTCCTTTGCTAAGTGCTTATATACATTAGATCAGGGTGAATGCTGCGATGCTCTGTTTTCTCTGCGGAGTAGATATTGGTTAAATGCTAACGAACTAACGATGCTAAGTTATCTATTAAGTATTATAATCACAGATCCATGTCCCAACTAAGGTTGTAGACACTTGAGTCCTACAACCACCCCTTCCTCTACCTCGGGTGAGACTTCATCTGCTTCGCAGGTGTTTCTGAAAGGGTTGGTAGTTAGGGTTTTGTTGGTGCGTTGTTGTAGCGTTGAATCCTGGGTCTGCCCCTGTGCTAACAAATGGTTCTGTTGCTGGGACCTAGAACTGTGATTGCTGGGAACTAAGGAAGAAGAGGCTCTGTGCAAAGATCTGATATGAAATTGTGCAAGCTCTGTGCTAAGGAAAAGAAGTCTGATCTGAAGAAAAGAGGTAAGATCAGGAATCTTTGTGCCCTAAGAAAGGTAAAAATGAGAATTCTTGATTAAAAGAGGTAAGATCTGAAAGATTTGTTCTCTAATAAAGGTAAGAATATTGAAAAGTTCTAGATCTGAAAGCTTTGTTCTCTATAGAAGTAAGATTAGTGGAAGTTTTTGTTTCAAAAGTATGAATCTAAGTATGTTTGATAGATTTTGTCCTAGCTTCAAGACTAGGTTATTAATATATGAAAGAAGATTTGATATGAGTAGATCTGATAAGAATAGTGAAAAATATATTATACCTATGCATAGAAAGAATGTTTAGACTAATAAGTGTATGCAGGATCCTAGAAAGATTTTTTTGCAGGTTAGCTACCATTATCCTAGGGCACAGTACAAGAAAGGTTGGGGATCATTTAAAAGAAAGAGAGGATTAACCCTTTGTTACAGTTGCAGAAGATCAAGACATCTTGATAAGAAATTCCTTGGGAGAAGACCCAGTTGTATTTGTTGTAAAGCTATGGACCATGAAGTATTGTATTGTCCTATAATGATTGCTAAGATTGAAGGAATAAACATGAGACAAGAAAACCCTAAGGCATATCAAGAAACTAAGATTATGAGAGAATCCCAAAAAGAATTAGAGACTATATTGCTACAGATAAGAGAAACCCTAAATGACCACCGACATGTCAACTTCTCAGAGATCTTCAAAGAAAAAGAATGCCTTGAATCAAGAATAAGAGACTTTGACATTGACTGTGTTCTGGATGAGGAAACATAGATGAATATCATGACAGGGAGAACATGGGAAGCTATAGGAAAGCCTGCTATGATTCCTTCACTAGGAGGAATAGGACTATTCAAAGGAAAGTTGATAAACCTGTGTGGAAAGCTTACCCATATACCTATGAATGCCAATGGAATTTCGACAGAGGAAGATTTTGAGATTATTAAATTTATCAAGAACAGTGCCCCATTTACCATGCTACTAGGAAAACCTTGGATTGAAAGAGACCAGGCCAGGAGGAAAGAAAAAGAAGAAGTTTTAGAACAACATAAGTGAGAGTTAAAAGAATTCATGACTAGAAGGATCAAACACTTGATTGAAGAACAAAAGAACAGATCAAAGCCATTTAACACTAGAAACTCAGATGTCAAAGTTTCAAGAACACTAGACGAACCACTGAAGATTGACGTACCTATTCCAGATGAAGAAGAAGGGTTACCCTTGAATCTTAGGAAAGAATCTCAACAGTGTGAAGTAACTATGACAAAAGAAGCTAAGGATTAGAATGGAAAAAGGCACACCGAGATGAAACTCACTGGGAAGAAGGCTAGAAAGCTAAGTAAAAAGAGAGCTAATATTGAAAAGTTGCAGAAGATTCCAGAGGGGACCTCGTAGAAGGAAAATTTGCAAAATTGGAGCTTCACCAAGATATTAGAACAACGACACATGGAACTTTGCCATAGCGAAACAATATAGTCGTTGGGGCCATTATAACCATTAAACCAACACTCCAAATGGGCAGAAAGAGATTTATGGATAGATAACTCACCATCCGACCATTGGGACTGTGCTATAATGGACATAATGGAGTTAATGAAGCCTTCATACCCGTTGCAAGTGACCCATTGCCGAGTTACCTATTTAACCAATCGCGCCATGCACTGAGAACAGTTTTTCCAATTGAGAATTTGGGCCCATAAACTAAGTCGAGTTTATGCAGTGATCATCATGCTCTTTCTCTCTATCTCGTTACTGTGTCTAAGCTACCCCCCGAACTAGAGATTTTTAACCCCGAGTGTGTATGTCGGACAAGTTGAGTGTTGCCGAGAAAATTGTTGAAGAATTTTTTATCGACCTCATGACTGAAAGAGTCATGTCGATGTTCACAGGTATACTAGCATCATCCACAAGAGGACTTCCATCCTCTCTATCCACTGCTCACGGAGCCGAACCATCCCGACTATCTAATGAAAATCAAACCAAGCACAGGGATGATCTAGAGAATGCTAAATTGATCTTGACTATATTACCCACCTATCTACCACCTCTAAGCAACACAATAAATTGAGACAACGCACCTAGAGATTTTGAGTACGCCTTGGTCACTACGTAACTCCCGAAGGGGATATGCACAATTTTCACAGACCAACTTAAGATTGTGGAGTTGAATTTTAATGACTTTAACCTTGGAGATCACAAAGTTTACAACATGCTCGCCCCACATAAGTACCTGACCCAGACTAAGGGGAAGAATTCGAATATAATCCCCCATTCGTGGACCCATAACCTCGCACACTCCACCATGCTCAATGTCATGAAGATTCCTCACTTCGGATGACACCAGGAGGTGAATGCATGTGTCAAACTACTATTGTCCTGTTACCATGGAGGTTATTTATGGTTAAACCATCGTATAACAGTTGATCTGACCCTGATCAATTAGATCACGGGGTTAAGTATGCAGGGACCTGATCCACAAGCTTTTTATCCAGGAAGGGAAGCAACCGCTAGGAGCACAGTTCAAAGGCTCAAGGCTCTTACCCTGGAATGTAAGAAGCTCACCGATCACAGTTCTCTAACATATGAATGACTTGGTGAGAGCCCAGAATTAAGAGAACTGAAGTCGCAGCTCCAAGAGGTGAAGTATCAAAACGAAATGATATAGGCGTAGTTGAAGTCCCCGTTAGCTGTGGAAAGAATGAAGTGCTCCCAAGAGAAACACACTGCACAACAACAAGGCGAAGTAGCTCGATCCAAGCTTGAGGCATTCAAAGCAGAACTAGTTAGACCAGAGTGACTCGGGACGAATCATAGGTGAGTGTTGGGGGCCTGTTGGAACTTGACCAAGTTTTGGGAGATCCTTGGTCAGGTTGACCTATTTTGGGACTTTGACATCCTGTCGAAGATGGAGCACAAGATGAAGCAGAGATCGCAGGATCTTGGCCCCTTTTTGGGATTTGGGAATATGTAACGGGAATGGGATGTCGGCCCATGGGTTTACCCATGTTTAGGCCTATTTTGTATGTATAAATAGAAGGCTAGGTAATGTAAGAAGTATTTGAATAGTGCACAAGTGTTGTGCAAGTTGGCTAAGTGTTAAGAGTGGCATCTGTGTGACCAAGAAGTGTAAGGCTTCGTGCATACTGTGTGAGACTTGCAGAGCCAAGTGCAAGTCATTGTAAGAGACTATGGAGAGCTTTGTGCTGCAATGCAAGGAAGGAGGATCTAGTGAGCTGCGCAGATCTCCTGTCTTATGTAGAGTAAGGGTTTTGAGGCTCTGTGCATGTATCCCATTGAAGAAGCTAATAAAGAACAAGAGTTGGTGGACGTAGCCCCAGGGTGGGGGTGAACCATGTAAATCCTGTGTTATTCTTCTCTGTGCGATGTTTTGATATGTTTATGTGTTATGTGCTAAGTTCTTTGATATAGATAGCTAGATCTGTTTATGCTTTGTGCTTAATGCTGAATCTGGATGCTAGATCTGACATCTGTGAACCTGCTTAGTGCTTGAATCTTCTAGATCTGATCTAATTCCTTTGCTAATTACTTATATACATTAGATTGGGGTGAATGGTGTGATGCTCTATTTTCTCTGTGGAGTAGATATTGGTTAAGTGCTAACAAACTGATGTTGCTAAGTGCTTATATACATTAGATCAAGGTGTATGATGTGATGCTTTGTTTTCTCTACGAAGTAGAAATTGGTTAAATGATAATGGACTGACTGTGATAAGTTCTCTATTAAGTATTATAATCACAGATCCATGTCCCAACTAAGGTTGCAGACACCTGAGTCCTGCAACCACCCCTGCCTCTACCTTAGGTGAGACTTCATTTGTTTTGCAGGTGTTGCCAAAAGGGCCGGTAGTTAGGGTTTTTTTGGTGCGATGTTGTAGCGTTGAAACCTGGGTCTGGCCCTGTGCCAACATATCCCACCACTCCTTAGCATGGGGAATGACCTTGAGGAGTGAAAAAGTGATATTTTCCCGATCAGAAAAATTGTGGACCGAAAAATACCCTTCGAGCAGATTCAACCATTTATCTACAACATCTGCATCTATCAGTCCTTCAAATAATGCAATATCAAAATTTACTTGTACCTTGAATGGGGTTGCATGGCCGCTTGATGAATATGCTTCTCATGTGGGAAGTCGTCGAAGGATTTGTGTGAAGTTGTCCATCATTTCATTCCTTTGTCATGCGAGGGCTTCCTCGAGCAACATTTTAATAGGATCTCCTGCTCCATCATCTTTATTTTTGTCCCCCATCAGTTGTTGTTGGGCTTGGCATGGCTGTTCTTGTAATGTATTGTTTGGTTCGAGTCCCAAGTTCATGTACCTAGATATTTTCAGGGACATGCACGAAGAAAAATAAATGAAGAGTAGACCACTCTGATACCACTGATATGGATTTAGGAGTGAAAAAATAATGAACAGACTGAATACAATAAACACAAAGACATGAAGAATAACACAGATATCCAAGGAACAATATCTTCTATTGAATAATGAAATAGGTTGAAACTATAAAACTACAAAACTGAAAACACTTGCTCGAATGGTGGTGGTTATCTCTATGAAGAGATGTGGATGCTACGTGCATTCATTGAGAAGAAATAGATTACAATGAGGATCCATAGGAATTTTTGATATTAATAATGAATTCCAAATCCATAGACATCCAAAAACCTAACCCTAGAAGGTGAAACACCAAAAGTCATGTGGACCCCTATGGGTAAGTTAGTGTATGTTGGTACCTCAACTTCCCAAGGTTGTAACTTTTGCATACAACCTTCATTTTAGGCTCGTGATAGCCCGTTGGAAAGGTATTTTAGAGAACTACACATTTATGTGGAAACATTTGACTAGATCTATAGTTTTACTATGGTGAGACAAAAAAAAATGTTTAGGGCCCCCAAAACAATCCTGAAAGTACAACAAGATGTGATGACATGAAAACATACAAAATAAGCCAGTTGGATTAGGCAAGAGGCCACCGGTATCCACCTAGAGGATGTGTGGTGCTTCAGACAACCCCATAAGTGTATAACCCACAATTACAAATAAATACAAAGAACGTGTTGAACAAAAACAAACAAGAGGAGCTAGTTGGAATATGTGGGTGCCCCCCAATATCCACCTGAATCAGAACTTGAGTAGAGAGGGTCAAAAATTGATGCTTTTGGGGCTAGGACCTGACACTGAGAGGGGAGGAAACTAAGGCAGAATAGAGGAAGTGATGATCTAGGTGGATATTGGTGGCCACCCACCTATTCCAACTGGCTCAAAACAGTTCGTTGGCAATTTACTATTGTTAGCATTTTTTCAGTTCCTAAACTTCCAGGGCCATTTTGAGGGCCTAAATGACGTTTGTCGATGATTGAGGGTCATTTTATGATGATCGATTGTGAGAAAATCTCTTTTTAATATTTTTCTTTTTCATTAATAAAATGCTCCAAGTGGTCGCGTTGGTTGGGGTCATGGATATTTCCTTGTAGGGGTTTTACCACGTCAAAACAATGGTGTGTTGATCTTTGATCTGGTTGTGTGAGTGGTTACTAAAGGTGTTCATCCTATGTTGGAATACCTGTGTTTTTGAACAACACTCGGGGTGCTCCTTGGCCCTGAACGTGCATGATATCTCCTAGTGTATTTCTTTGGGGAATGATGGCACCTTCTCATACTCCTTGATTTCTTGTCATTCCCATGTTCATGCCTTCTGTTATGGGAAATAGATGATATTAGTTGTCTAGGTAGCTTCTTCCTTTGTGCTAGATTCCTTGATGTCTTGGTTCTATAGAATGCTCAGAATCTGAAGTATCTCTTCCCAAGCCTTCATAATCCTTTCATTATCTTCCTTATAGCTCTGCGCTTCTCTCTGCATACTCCTCATAGTTACATGCTCATATATTCCTCTCATTCCATTAGACTCTGTCTCAACATTTCCCATGATTATATGTAGACCTAAGATCTCCTCCTCACGGTTGTAATATCCTTGGGCATCTTCCATAAATCCAATCCTCATATAAGAACCAAAGTTGTTTTCGTGTGCCCTTAATTCTGCAAGAAATGTGCATACAATAATTATTGTTAGCACATGCATACTATAAAACATTTCATTAATTAGAATACAGGTTATTCTTCATCTGGATTTATAAAGAAAACAATACACTAAGTCAAAATATGATTCCTTAAACAAATTCCTCTCTTAAACAGATCTCCATCAATTGCATTCATGCCTCATTCTGATTTCTGAGCAAAATGTTACAACATTCACATATTGCAATTTCCACTCACTTACTACTGCATAATTTACTTTATTATTTTCTGATAAAAATTTAGCACCCAATTCAAAATTTTGGGTGGATAGATGTCACCTCCTCCTCAATACCTTTCCATTGATTATGGTTTTTCTCAAATATTAGCTTCAAGCTGAAAGTTATGGTCTGGAGAAGTTTATATTGTTTTCCCATTTTATTCATGTATGCGATAGGTGTCTTCTTTCTCTTCCTATGCATTTTTACATACCCAAATTCCAATATGACTCAATGGTTGTATTCTATGATTCATAATCTTTCCATAAACTACTATTGTTCCCCCAAAAAACTTCTGAGCAAGGAGTTATTCCCTCTCGAAGTAAATTGGTGTTGAAATTTTACCTTAATTATTTCAATTGTAGCTTTCTCATACGAGCTTTGTTTTGTGAATGGAATGGCTCATTGGAAAGTGTTCCTAGAGGTATTTTATTTAGTATGTCGAGAATATATGTAGTGCCTATGGTACATACAATTGTGAAAATTCAAACTCCTAAAAGTACTATTTAGGGCCTCAAAATTGCCCCGCAAGTTCATGACCTTCAAAATCCTGAAAAATCCATAGAAAATTTATTGTTTTACTATTATAACAGTCTTTTAATCTACATCATAGATCTCAAAATCAAATGAAATCTCAACCATTTATTTGAAATCTATCAATGATCAACGATTGATTTTGTCCTTTGGATGCACACACCACTTTTCCAAAACCTCTGACCCGATTATTAGCCATCAACTTTTTCCTTTGGAAACCGATTTGCAATACATTGTTAAACCAACCAACCCCAAAATCGACCATCATTGATTTCCAATAACAGATAAAACATGTTATCAATTCGTTTGATTTGATCACCATCCATCGCCCATTCTTATTGGCATAAAAAAACACTTCTCCAATTCGGCCAACCCGACCATCATCCATCGACCATATCTTGGCTATTGTGATGGCATGACACGTAGACTCTAACATGGAACTCTAGTTGATGTGGAATAACATGTGCATACCAATGTGGCATGACATGTCATCACCCTCTTTACTTCATCGACGATCGACAATTTCTCTTGGATGAATCAACACCTTGTCTAAATGGTCGACCTAACCATTGGCCATCAATGATTTTTGTTGGTGAATAAAACCCTTCACCAAAATTGTCAATCTAACCATCGACCATTGACAATTTTCATTGGTGATTAAAACACTTTGCCAATTTTTACAACCCCAACACTTAGAAATTTTCGACCAAATCCCAGATGAATTTGGACTGTTGATCTACCATTCAAAATTATCTTGACCCTTGATCTTCTCCAACTTCCAAACGACTGAAAATGAATCCAGACCATCAATTTGTCTCATTTTCCCAACCACCGAAAATGAATCTCATTCATCGATATGTTATACCTTTCCAAACTCCATAAACCTTATAAGTTTTTAAATCTATTCACGATGAATTTGGGTCGTTGATCTCAAAATCAAACATGGTCTCGACCATCAATTCACCAAACTTATCTCAATTCTACAGTGACCATTAAAACATGAATTTTTACCTTACATGTTGAATTTTAACTCTAATACTCTTCATATTGATGTCTCGTACCATCTCTTCAACAATTATGAGGCATTTATACTCAAATTTTCTCATGAATTTGAGGATTTCACTCTATTTTTTCTCCGGTTTTCCCCAAATTCATCACAGATCAGAATCTGTAGCAATGAATTTTCCCAACATCACATCAGTTCTTCTCCCTTACGGGTCTAGTGTTTGAAATATAAGCTCTGATACCAAACTGTAATAACCCCCAGTTGAACTAAGGATAATTACTACGTGAAAAACACATAAAACAAAAAAAAAGTATGCTAACTAATTTCCTGTATCTTATCAACTACAAATTACAACTAGATTTTAACTATTGTATTATACCATTAATTAAATTGATCTACAACATGCTAAAAATGACATGAATTCGTCTTAAATAAATCAACACAACAACATATAAATCATTCTCAAACACAGAGTTAATAAAAAAAATAAACTCATAATGCAACACCAAAACAAGATTAAGCACTTATCTTTTAAAATGGTTGTGCAACCAGCTACTTGGGACGGACATTCCACCCAACCATAGACTTTTTTTTCCAAATATCAACAACAATTCACCCTCGATATAGGGCTAACTATCCACAAAACAGGGTGATATCTCACTATCCACTCACAGCTTAGAAAATCCCACAACCCATAGGTATTATCCTACATCTTTCTTGATTTTTCACCGACTCTCTTCCTCTTTATCTGCCCAACCCAAGGAATGTACCATTTCACCACCCTTATTCCATTGGGAATCCCATTCTTTTATCAACGTCTCTGGTGCAGGTAACCAAGAATCTCTCTGCTGGGAACTCAAGGGAACTCGTTTCCAAGAAAACTTCTAGAAAACAATAGAAAACACTTGTTGTTATAGTGGAACTCACAAATGAGTTCACTCTTCAGGCCTAACAACCTAGATCTTCAATGTTTTTCTCCAAATACACTCCATAATTCTCCCTCTTTATCAATGCTCTCTACTTAATTATTTTCATTGATGATTGTAGTAGGAAACCTTGGGTATACTTATTGAAACATAAAAGTAAATCATTTTTTGTATTTCAAGAATTTAAAGCCATATTAGAAAAATAATTTGGAAAATGAATTAAGACTCTTCATACTGATAATGCATGGGAGTACATTAAAAATGAATTTTTAGCATATCTGTCAAATCATGGAATTAAAGATCAAAGGACTATTCCTTAAAATCTCAATAGAATGGAGTTGTAGAAAGGAAAAACATAACTTTAGTTGAAATGACTAGATGTATGTTAAAAGGTCTCAAGAAAATATTTTGGGTAGAATCAATTTGTTGTGAAAATTACATTTTGAATAGGGTTCTTACTACAACAGTTTTGTAGGTTACTTCTAAATACAAGTGGAATGGAAGAAGACCGTATAGTAACAACTTTGAGGTATTTGGATGCGATTGTTGGGCTAATATTCCTAATGAAAAACAAAATTATTTGAGCCCAAGTATCATAATTGTTGGTTACAGTGAGGATTCTAAAGCATAGAAATTATTTGATCCATCTATTCAAGATTTTATCATTCGTAGAGATGTATAATTATATGAAATATATACACCATTAGATTCTATAGAACCTCATGTTGCATTGCACCTAAGTATTGAGTTGATCATGTGTCTATAAATGCTTATTCAAGTGATGTCAAATTACTAGATCCTATTTCTACTACGTGTTGACGGACAAAAATGATCGTCCGTCAACTGGAAGAGCGAGTCCGGTCCGAGGTTGTCTAAATAACCCAAGCCATTTGGTGTAACTCGTTCTGACGGGTTTAATGGCTCCGTTAGCCAATCTAAGAATCCTAAAAGAAACAAATAAAATAGAGAAATAACTAACTAATTACTAAAAACACTATATATATGTACATATGTTCAAATGTAACTATAATAGTTGTATTTAAACAGAAGATATACAAGTCTCCTTTAATTACATGATTTTACAAGATGCAAGTTTTAATTGAAACTTACGAAAATTGATGAAAAATGATTACTTCTAGGAAGCAGATAAAAAAAGCACATAAAAATATTTATTGTTTTTCTTTTATAAATTTAAAGAATCTTACAAAAAAGTTAATGAAACATGAACATGTGGATAGTCAAAGATGAACCATACATTCATTATTTCATTCATAAACAACTTAACTAAATAACACACATAATAACCTGTCGCTAATCAACGAAACTGGTATTTATTTTTCTGTGTTGTATGAGCTCCTGCATGTATTGTTGTTAAGGGAAACTTGTAACAGAACAATACTAGCAGTTCCAGAATACATTCAGAGAAGTATTTGATATTGGAGTAAATTAATAACAACAGGAAGACAACTAATTAAAAATCGTGTGATCTTAAGATAATCAATATTTAAGAACGAAAGAAAACTCAATTCTGGGTATTGATATTATCCATCATTTAACATTAGAAATAAATTACATAATAATCAAATGATTGATTGATCACACATAAAAAATATGGAATAAGAAATTATGGGCAACATATAACATTTAACAGTATGAAAACATCATATGATGACAAGCTAAAGCTAAAATCAACCATAATAACATTTTCATAATACAAAAATAATTAAAGAATTAAATGCAATAAGTATCACACAGGTTTAAAGCCAAAGGTGAATTATTTTCCCATATTCGTTCTCAAAATCACATGCTCATATTGTAGTCCTGGAAGAATTGTTTTAGATAATAAACTCTTAAAGATTGGAAAAATTAATATATAAATAATAATAATAATTAACCATGTATTGATAAAAAATACTAGAGCTATTTAAATCAATGCATAATCAATTATTGAAAGAATATGAAGATATTTTATGAAAATAAAACCATTTTACTTACAGGACAAAAGCCATTAATCAACTTGGAATTCCATATTCTTCTTTAAAAATACTCGTCCATCCTCCCAAAGCTTCCAGTCATCTATTACTCCATTTGAAAAGAAATAAAAAGTTTACAAAAACAATAATATACAAAAGAGAAAGGATTAAAATCCTCCTCTCCAATTCTTGGATCCCTTTGGCTCTGATCTTTCTCATATATTTATAAAATGAATGAACATTCTCATATATTTATAAAATGAATGAACAGTATGGGCGTCACTTTTAATTTCCGCCACCTGAAATTTTCCTCTAAAAGAGACCCAAATATCTCTCAAATCGTGCATTTGTTTGGGAAAATATCTACGCGGAAGGTAAATGGGTCCATTTTGGTTCTGGGTTTTCAACCGTTTCTCCAAATGCCTCACGGTTTGGCTGCAATCAGTCCTGCAAAATTGTGTGCCTGATCTTGACGTCTTTCCAAATTTTATCTGTTCTTGCTCATAAAATTATTTGTAGAAATCCAAAATTATTTTTGGATCAATCATCTTGAACGTATTTGGATAATAAAATCAAGCCATGAGCAGATCTGTATCAAATATTTGATAATAGAAACCTGTGAAACAAAAAGAAACCTAAATTAATAACCTAAAAATTGTGAATAAAACAAAATCTAGAAAAATAAAAAAAATGAATTTAAACTAACTATAACTTATAAACAAAAATTATTTATATTTTCCTTTCAAATATGATCTTAATTCTAGAAGCTTCAAGTTAATGGAGAAGATAATAAAATCAAACAAATCATAGATATTTCTTTTTTATTTTTTTATTATTATTATGAGATGCAAAAATGAAAAAAGAATTTAATTAATTAATATCACCAAATGATTTCATGAAAATGAGAAACCAACCAAGATATCATTTGATGAAGTATTGAACACATTATTCAAATAGTCAAACTTGCTAATGAGCAAAAGAATAAACACATAATCATAATTTAAACAAAAGTAAACTTTTGATATAAAATTAACGTTTTTATTTAAATTGAGATTTTTATGCTCGTTTTTAACTTTTGACATATACTCTTGTAATAAATGACTCATACTAAAGTGAATGTCTTAAGTTTGTCTCAAAGAAATCCAATGAATGGAACTATTTGAAAAGGTTGATTCTGTAGCTCATTATAATTATCAAGATTTTAATAGGGGCCCTTTAAATTTTGTAAAAATATAAGGGGAGTTGTTGGGGCCCAACACTACGTATTCTATTGATCCACCTGAATCTTCCAAAGATGACATTGTTGTTCATCATACTACTAACTCTCTTCCTATTCGGGCATGGAAAACACTTGAATATGCAAGTTATAATGTGGGTATTCCATTCAACACTCATAGGAATAGATCATAATTTTCTCTTATTCCAAAGGTGTTAGAAACATATGATCCTTCCACTTATGCAAAGGATAAAGGAAAGTCGAAATGGGAGCAGGAAATGGCTACTAAATATGATTCTTTAATTAAGAAGCATACTTGGTATTTAGTTCCACTTCCTCCCAGGAAGAATCTTGTTGGATGTAAATGGGTCTATAAGAGAAAATTCAATACAGATGCATAGATTTAAAATCATAATGCTTGGTTAGAATCCATAGTATTTCTACACAAAAAAAAGGTATTGATTATATTGAAACCTTCTCCCTAGTTGCTAAAATGAACACCATAAGAACAATTATTTCTATTTCTACATATTTTGTTAAGCCCTAATATTGGCTCATTACCCCTTAATTGGGACATATTATATTAGTAATGTTATTTTATTTATGTCGGCTTTAGGCCATTAGTTGTAATTATACCTCCTAGTCTCCTATATATACAAGGATACATTTTCATTTTGAATCATCTTGTACTTGAACATTTAAGTGGGTTAAAAGGAGGTTGCCCCCTTGAAGAGGCTTATTATCTGAAATTATCTCTTTTTCAAGACGTTGAGTACTTTTTCTGAGGTTTTTTTATGCTATATTGATATTTGGTTCTTAACATATTTTAAATGGGAAATTCACTAAATGGATGCCAATAATTCCTTCTTAAATGATAATCTTTATGAAGAAATTTATATACAACCACCATCTAGTTTCATCACTTATGAAACTTCAATTTCGGTATGCACATTGAACAAGTACTTGTACGGTCTTAAATAGGAACCAATGGCTTGGTATGAAAAAAATGATACTCAATTTTTCAAGAGTGGTTTCAGGCGATGTCGCTCTAATCCAAATTTGTATGTTAGTTTCTTTAAATATAGTGTCCTCATAAAGAAGAATTTTGAGATGATATATTTAGGCCTTTTTAATTACTTTCTAGGTCTTCAGTTCTGACATATGGTTGAAGGGATGTTTCTTTATTAGCCTAAGTATTATTTGGTTTTTCTTACTTGGTTTCACATAAGTGATTGTAACCCTTCACCAACACCATTTCAATTAGGAGTCAAAGTAATAGTTGATTTTGAATCACCTCTTGTTGATGCCACACTCTATCGTCAACTTGTTGGTAGTTTGATTATTTGACTCATAGGAAGCCTAATGTATCCTTTGTTGTTAGAATGGTTTTGAGGTTCATGAAAAATCCTCATGAAATTCATAGGAAATAAGCTACCAGGATTCCAATAAGAATTTGAGAACACATTATCTTTCTTCTTATGAAGCATAGTACAAGGAAACTAAGGAAGTAGCTAAAGAAGTAGTGTGGATATGACATGTCCTTGTTGATATTGGACTAGTTTTGAATGCACCTATTGAGTTGAGATGTGACAGTAAAAGTGTTATTCATATTTCATATAATAAAGTGTATCAGTCTAAAACAAAACACATTGATCTTGATACCCACTACATTTGGGACCTAGTTGCAGATGGTGTTATTAATTTGGAGTATTACCCCATTAAACAACAAGTTGTTGATATATTCACCGATTCCATCACAAAGGCCAAGTTTCTTCATATTCATAACTCATTGGGGATGAAAGAAGTTGTCATTAGGGTATAGTGTTAATCATATTGACATTTTCCTTCAAATGTGTTTCATTCCTCTAGTCAACATTAAGGAGGAATGTAAGAATGTGTTCAATGTTTTTCTGGTGGCCACATTTATCATTGTACAACCTGTCATTATGATAAGGAATTTTATATACACAATGAGACATTATTACGCTATTGTGAATATCAATCTTCATTAACTCATTAATTCATATAGTTATTTTATCCAACATTCATCATGGGATATGATCTCCTATCCCTATAACCTATATAATAGAGGTGAAGGAGACACAATTGTGACGTGCTTGTGTGATTCTTGAGAGTTTTATGGATTCCATATGAACTCCATACTTGAGTATGTTCTAGCCACTATAATTTTTTTTTTTTTAAAGAATAGAAGGCCTACTTCCATGGATGTTTCCCCACTCTAGGTTTTTACCACATAAATATCTTGTCTCTTATCTCTTTTATTTTATCTACTTTTGTTGATTTGATTGCTTCAATGGGATTTTAGATAGGTTAAATCTTTGTTTATATGTTTATGCATATATGTTCTTGTTCTTTCATTGGTATTATCAACTTTGATACCATATGATGTAGCATGGGGTTGTGATTAGAGTCACACAATAGAAGCTTTGAATCCACTTAACATAGATATCTCTTGACCCTCTACAATATTAGACACACAATATAAATCTTCCCAATTTCTATAAAAACAAACAACTTGATAATTTAATAGAGTTGCAACTGCAGACTAAAATCTAATTGAATAAGTTGAATTGCACACAACACCACAACACATATTTGAGTGTTCAATACACAAGGCAATGTAGAGTTCCAAAGAAAATAGAAGAAATAAGAGATACATACATAATATTTGATTTCTTTTATTAAATCAAGGCCAAGTTCGTAGGTATATTACAACAATCTAACATACTGCTACCATCTCTATTTGTTTCTCAGTCAACACAATTGTAGACACTCTCCACAAAGCTATAATTCACAAGCCAAATATTCACACCAACTACCACTTGAAGGCTGAAGGATTGCATGTTTGCACACTAATGACCAATTCTTCTATCTCCAACCATAATTGTTTAATGTATATGTACTCATAGGAGAAAGGTTCCTTACACAATTGCAGGTAGATAAATTTATACAAAGGGATTAGAAGACAGACAAACCCAATGTTGTTGCCAACAATCTAGTTTCCCAACAAATCAATGTTGTCCTTTTATGTGCCCTTCCTCCCTTCATCTTCTAAATCTACTCTTGGTGTTATCAAGAGTAAAAAATGTGGCCATACATTTCATTTTTTGACCTTTCAACTAGAATTTAGATCATCATACACACTTTACCATAAAAATCATTTTCTAATTTATCCCATTCTAGTTCCACATCACTTACGTAAACCAAGAAAAGTTCCATCAATCTGTAGACCAAGGTTCTAATGCCACAACTCTCTTATTCATCAACTATTATAGAACCTCATTTGGTTTTTGTAACAACTAGATCTAATGACCACAACTACTTCTATAGCCAAAATTATGAGAGGATAACTCTTTAATTTTTGTAAAAACTATCTATTCTTCTATAATGACTTTTGTAGAATCTTTTGTAGAAACATGAAATCTATAAAAATATTATTGAAGCAACATATAAACTACTAAAAGTGAATGATTTGTGTAGGATATCTCTTTGTGTCAGAGATTCTCTTACATCACCCATGGTTGTACATGGGTTTGAAATCCACTTGCCAATTCAAGAGTTACATGTAGGAAGATTGAAGGGTGTAGCACTAGAATAGGTCGTGGGCCATGGCATGGGCTGTAGGTGTGGAAAAACTTTAAAATTTTCACCCAATCCATCTTTCTATATATGTGTGTGTGTGTGTGTGTGTTTTCATGCTTGTCTTATGAATTTTTTGAATGTTGAGGTTAGCTTGTATGTAAGGGTTTATGATCTTTTTGAAAGTTGTGTTTTGTTAGTAGGTAATGGTTTGTCTAAGCAGTGCACACAGTGAGAGTTAAACAAGATACACACAAAGGGAATAGTGTCATTTGGAGAAGGTCAACTCTAGAATTTGTTTTTATCTCTTTTCTGTTTCTATTGCTTCTCAATTTTTAATCATCATAGTTAATTATTTTATTTTCCAAGAAAAAATCACGATTTCTACTCCTTGAAAAAAAAAACCATGTTCTTTCTAGGTTCTCATGACATAATAAAAAAATACCAAGTGCAAGTGTTAACTTCACTTCCAAGTGTACATATGAAAACTACACTTACAAAAGTAAATGAATGAAAATTCATATATAATATACATATAGTTTCTTACCCATTAAAAAGTAATCATCAGTTCTTTCATTTTTCCCTTTCTTATTTTTTTGTCTCTTGCCACCCAATGAAGAAGGATCCATTGTAACTATTTGTAATTTAAGAGATAGATTATTAAGAAAATTAAGAGGTCATTAAATTGTGATATCCCCAATACTTGTTGGGATAGAATATTAAGTTTGTTGTCGAAATAAGTTATATCTGGTTGTGTGATTTTTTAAACAATTTGCATTGCAAATGTTTTGGTGCCCAAAACTTAGTTGATAACTTTCCACAAACAGTTTGCAAGAATTCTAATCGATTGCTTCCATCAAACATATTGCAAGTATTCCAATTACACATTAAATAGGAAAGTTTCCGTGGAATTTTATTATGGGTGGAGCCCAATCGCAACAACAATACAATATTTTATTGGCTACAACAACTATTGAAATACAACACTAAAACACACAATAAGCAACCAAAAAATGGAAATGATGCCACAACATCCTCAATAGATGAAGCTTCATCCTCCAAACTACAAAAGGGTTAACTCTTGACCTCCAAATCATCTCCAAGATGATGCCAAACCAAAAGATGAAGCTCAAGTGAAGATCTCGGATGGATCCTCCTCTTTGTCTAGTTAGGGTGGATATTGCACCACCCAAACTAAACTATAATGGAATGTTTTTTCCAAAACCCTAATGAAAAACCTTGGCTCCAAGAGCACTCCAAAGAGATTAATCCAAAAGACATGCCAAAGTGAAGTGCTACCCCTCCTTTTATCCTTCTTCCCTTCCTTATAGAACTTTCCCCTTTTTGACTAAATCAAATATGACCCTTGTTCTGCTTTTAATTTCATTTTAAGATTAAAATTCACTTTTAATAATGTTTGAGTAAATAATTAATCTACAATTAATTTATTTCCTTAATGTCACTTTAAAAACATAACATCTCCTAACTAAGTGACATTAAATAACCCATTTGACTCCCCTTTTCTTCATTGACAAACCACAGAAGTCATTTCCACTGCAAAACATGGGAACCCAAGAATGGGTACTTAACAAATCCTCCCTTCCCAAATATTATGTGTCCTCAAGAAATGCCATGACACCCATAGGAACAACAAACTGAACCAAACTCAAACTAATAATTATCCCTGGGTCCCAAATAAATATGAAATATGCGAAGCATCTACTACCCACAATACTACCCTATAAAGTACTAACACAAGGAGCCTCCTGAAAGTAAACATTGGCTCTCCCATCTATACCAGCTGCCAAACTATCTACCCATGAAATTCCAAGGTCCCATGCTATCACGAGAAAGGACCCATCATGGTGATGTTGTGCCACTATGATCATAAATATATGATCCTCCTGCCTATACTGTAACCTTTGTTCCTACAACCAAAAGTTGTAATTCCTCAAAGGATAGTCCCCACTATTGAGGATCATATCATGACAATGTGTCCCAGTGAAGTACACCAAACCAACTCTAAAATCAGACATCCCAGGGAATTCTACATGGTCACAAAATGATAGGGAATCAACGACACCTAATATCCAAGTATCAAAGTAGAAATACCTAATACTCTAGTTCCCTTAGCCTACTACAATCACCCATGCATCATCCAAAAATTCCCTCCATGTAAACCTCTCTCAGACCTTCCTATAAGTAGTAAATTCACTAGGGTTCCAAACTAACCTATATGATGTGAAGCACCCTATAGACCTAATATGAAAGTTGCAAACATAAGAATCCACTTGAGTATCTCTGATAAGTCAGGAAATTAGTAGCTGCACAAAGTCGGTCCACTCCTCAGAAGACCATTCCTCCAAGAAACCAAACCTAAGAATCCCAAGAGTAAACTCTAGAAAGTGAAAACTGGCCATCTCATATGTATCAACTGCCAAGTTGTCAAACACTGCAGTCCCTCCAATCATAACTATCTGACCACCATGCTCAGATTGTTCTCTCCTCTCCTTGACCCCCAAACTAAAATCCTTGAAAGGACTGAACTCACTATCCCGGATCATGTCTCACCAAGCTCTACTATAAATGGACAGAATTTCGTACGCCCTATTTCCGTACCCCCGATGTTTAATGTCACTCAATCGTTGCTTATGAGGGTTCAACAGGTGTTAGAAAATCTCCCGTGGTTTTTCCGATGTTGGACTATCGTCGGTATTCTGACTCCCCTAACGTCTGACGACCGGCGACCTTTAAAATTCTAATTTCAAAGGAAAACCGAAAAACTACCGACGACGTTCGTCGGTCTACCGACGAATATTCCGACGCTATCCCGCTGACGCAAACGATGAGCGTGATGTAGGTTCGATGCTTTGTTGGGAGCGTTTCCCATCAGAATTCCGACCTGTAGTAGTCGAAAGACCGACGGACCTGAATATTTAAAAAAAAAATGTTGAAAAGAGGCGAGGCATTATTTTTCTCAAGTTCATAAAAGGCACAAAAGGTTTCTTCAACATTGACCAGCCCATTCCGGTTTCCAAATTCTACAATATCCTGGAGAAAATCATTGGTTGTCTTAAGGTTTAGCAAAGGCAGAGATGGATTGGTTGTTGCAATTGGAAATGGGGCAAAGAAATGGCATGGAATTTATCAACATTATTCCCTCATGGCCACATAAATGTATTGTCCATGTTCATACCAAACCAAAATTTATTCACTTGTAGCACCTATGGGATTCACAAAATGGGTTTAGTAACTCTAATCATCGAGTCATACCATTTCGTGTTGAAAGTGGCCTCATTGAATGCAAAATTCTTAGTGTCCTTCCAACTCTTCCAAGCATCAAATTGCAATGATAGAATTTGTTGATTGGGCATGGGATGAAGTTATCTTCCCTACAGGGGATTCCATTTCCACATCCCAAAAGAAACCAATGGATAGCCAAAGATGAATTAGGTGGATTATGTGTGGGGATTGGCACATGCCTGAAAGATTTCATCTATTAATAACTTAAACCATTTCAATTTAGTTACCTGCACACATAATTTAGTGACAAATTCGACATCCAGGTTGAATTATTCCTTGGTGTATTTACACATGAGATGGATTGCAATCAACTAGTAAGAAAAATGGCCCTCGGGGTTAATAATCAATGAGATGATGGCACCACAACCTCCCCTATATGTACCATACTTGTGATATAGGCTAGGTTCATTCTTATTGCGACCATGCTTCCTCATAACTTGAAATGCATGGGAGACATATTCCCCCTCCATAGACAACCTTGTTAAAATGTGTACATCCTTCACATGTATAGGGTATTCCCATTCAATCCATATGTAATGAAAAAGACCAACAAGTCATGCAACACCACAAAATTATATTTACAGAGAGGTTCAAACATAGGCTTCCAAACTATGACAATGTCACTAGACTCAAATGGAATGTAATCAAGATAGGCTTCATGTCTAGGAACAAGTAATCATCAATGAAGCTTTTGTTGACCAGTCTCATTTTCTCAACCTTCCAATGCAAATCCTATAAAATTTCAACTCTCAAATCATAGAAATCTATTGGAACTGCTTCTTTTTTTCACAGTGTAGCTTTCAGAGCCAAAACCCTTCTTGTCAATGCCTTACAAATCTAACAAAAATAAAACTAGATTTTATCACTCTAAACTCTACAAACTCTCGTCAATGCCTTACCCTTCTTGTCAATGCCTTACCATTCAAATTTTGCCAAGAACAATCTGTTATACCAAGCAACATTCTTCAGAAAGATCCTCTTCTAATTTCTCAGGCAAAAAATTAGTTGGTTTTGGTTGGAGAATTCCCTTGTCTTGTATAGGTCTCAACCATGGACACTCTGATTTTACGCCTGAGAAATTAGAAGAGGAGATTTTTGGAAAAATTCACTTGTCTTGTATAGGTCTCAGCCATGGACTCTCAGGCTTAAAGTGCTTCAAAACCTGCATACAACAATGACCAAATTACTTCAATTGTCACTAAACAACTTCAATAACTAAATATTGTCTAATCTTCAATAGCTAATTAAACAACTTATAACTATTTAAACAAATACATATCGATCCTTATGGGTATGGGGAGCAATATCAAATCCTAGAAATTGTACAAAAAATTGCAATGGAGGCCATTTCAGATTTTGTCGGAATTACATATTTATCCCCAGGAGAATCAAAACAATGTTTAGTATAAAATAGAAATAGACGCATTGCAATTTGATATCCTTTTGATCCCAAATCCACTTTTCTGTGAGTCAATATTAAAACTCTTGGACAAGACCACCAATGACAAACATAAGAGGATTTAAAAGATAAATAAAAAATAAGGGCCATAACCATACTTTAGCTACAAACACAAAAATTGTGATAGCTACCAACTCTGAAGTATATATTTACCTTGAGGTGAATCAAAACAATCTTGAGAATAAACCATTGTAACAATCATTGATTTTTATCAACACAAAATTAAATCACAAAATCATTTACAAAAGCCAAACACCACTTATAGCTCAACTTCAGTGTAGAAAATAGAAATTGATGTGCTACAACTTGATAGCCTTTGAGCACATTGGACAGGGCTGCCATTAAAAAAAAAGGGGGGGTTTTAAAAGAAGAAAGGAGAAACAAGGAAAATTCTATAACTAGACCATATAATAGAATAAGTTTTGCAATTTCAACATATGGCCAACATATACAATTGAAAACCAGCTAATCACTAAATATTGTCTAACCTTCAATAGCTAATTAAGAAATTATATAACTATGCGATTTATGAAACATTACTTTGGAGATTATAAAAGAAAAATACACCCTTCAAAACAATGATGCATCATATATATAATTAAAACTTCTAGACCAAACCCCTTATTTGTGCTAGTTTCACCTCCGAGTTACAGTTCCATGAGTTGCTTCATGCTCAATAGTGTTTCCATCAAGACAAACTTGGACAAGACAACAAAATCCAAGATTATTCAATGGACATATTTAACCTCCAGGATATTCCTACTCAAGATAATAGATCACTACATTGGACAATCTAGAATATTAAATAAAATATGTATTTAAAAAAAATTATTCAACTGCAATTATTTACTATATGTTAAGATGCACTAAATTGAGAATGTTAGAACATACCTTGACAATGCTTACGAGAACCTTCTCATCCTTTTTTTGGAGTAGCCCCTCATCATCCTAGATTCAAACATTGACTTACTCGCTGAGAACAAACTACAAACATGATAGTTATAGAACTAGAAATAACTCTTGAATGGGCTCCTCTTGGTTTCAAGAATAATTTATTGGAGCCATCTAATCTTGTAGCAAACCTCCCTCAATCTGATGGAGCAACAACGAAGTCAACATTGTCTTTGTTGTTGCTCCGGTGGATCGAGAGAGGTTTGGTCCAAGATTAGCCAATTCCTAATTTATTCTCTACTAAACAGGACCAACCATGTGAAGATGGAAGCTCTTATGGCCCCTCCCCCCCCTCACATCACTCTCAATTCCCCAATACCCAATCTAACTGATATATTTAGGGTAAAAACTAAAGTAGACATAAATTTAATATTTTTTCTCACAATATGCTTACTACAGATCGAATCTAAACATAAGGGTAAAAAGAAGATAATAGAAATATAACAAAAATTTTCAGATCACATCAAGAAGATAACCATTGATAGCAATTGAATATCAATTCATAATATGAACATACTATGAAGATAGGTACTACAGTAAAATAATTCAATGATCTTCAATATGAAAGTGAACAATGAACATAATAAATAACAGTAGTAAAAGAGATAGGGTTAGAAACTTACCTGAGTGTGGAAACCCCCATAGATGTACTCAGTAAAGGGAGAAGTGTCAAGCACTTACCCGAGGGCAGACCTTACCAAGTGAGAGAGAGATGACCAGCAGGAAAAACAAATCACAGCAGACCCCAAAAACAATATGACCTCAATCAATCAAAGAACCCTCAGAGACCAACGTTGTCTTGTAACCATCCACTTTGGGTCACATTGCTCTTAACACATTAGGCAAACTATGGACGGTCACAAAAACCTTCCTTGAGGTATGCCACACAACACAAAGGTATAGCCGAGGTCACAAGAGGCAGAGGCAAGTTGACAGTGCCAAGGTTAGGCTGCGGCAGGGTCAAGGCAGCCACGACAAGGCTACCGAGGGGCAGCTACAGGCTGACAGCAGTAAGGATATGCTGCGGTAGGGTCAAGGTTGTTGAGGGGTAGCTACAGGATGACAACACCAAGGATAGGCTGCAGCAGGGTCAAGGAAGCCACGACAAGGCTGTCGAGGGGCAACTATAGTATGACAACGCCAAGGTTAGGTTGCGACAGGGTCAAGGCAGCTACAGCAAGGCTGTCGAGGGGTAGCTATAGGTTGGCAGCACCAAGGATAGGCTGTGGATGGGTCAAGGCTGCCGAGGGGTAGCTACAGGATGAAAGCTCCAAGGATAGGCTGCGACAGGGTCAAGGAAGCCACGACAAGGTTGTCGAGGGGAAACTACAGGCTAACAGTGCCAAGGATAGGCTATGACAATGTCAAGGTAACCATGACAAGGCTGTCAAGGGGAAGCTATAGGATGACAATGCCAAGGATAGGCTACGGCAGGGTCAAGGCTATCGAGGGGCAGCTACAGGTTGATAGTGCCAAGGATAGGCTGCGACAAGGTCAAGGAAGCCATGACAAGGCTATCGAGGGGAAACTACAGGCTGACAGTGCCAAGGATAGGCTGCGGCAGGGTCAAGGTAGCCACGACAAGGCTATCAAGGGGAAACTACAGGCTGACAACACAAAGGATAGGCTGTGACAGGGTCAAGGCAACCACGGAGAGGCTGTCGAGGGGCAGATATAGGCTGACAACACCAAGGATAGGCTGCGACCAACACATAAGAGGGGGAACCTAGCCACAATAAGGGTGACCAAAATATACAAGTCAACAAGAGGGGCTTAACCAATCACAGGATAACAACATAAAGGGTCATCTCTCTGTCAAAAGGTCGAATCATAATGTGGGGGTGTCATCCTCATATAAAGGGGGTTTCCACACTTTGATGTGGGATTTATACCTTCTAGTCTAATCCAAGGTTCAAATGGTTAAAGGAAAAGCAAAATAACACTATCTACTAGATAATATGCATTAAAAATATTCAAAAAATGTCATGGAAAAGTAAATTTATCAAGAACTCATTGAAAGGCAAAGAAAAAAAAAAGGTATGCAAGACCTTAATATTGACAAACATATGTGAATTTTTTTTTATTATAAATGATCGGTATTATAATATTATACATCAATACTAGGTTTTTTTTTTTTCTTTGCACGACTTGTTGCTAATTTCCTAAGTATTTCATCGATATCTGTGTCATCTTCTTTTACTGCGTGCTCTTCTATTGTTGATTGTCCTTGCATTCTCGCATGCATTGCATTCCTTTTCATGTAATCACGACGTTGAGGCACCAAATGCGGGTCATCGCCTACAATGACAAAAAATATTAAATTTATAAGGCAAGTTATTGAATACGATTGATTTAGTTCATTAATAAGAAAAAATATGACTGGAATGTAATAATTTACCTGCCCTGTGCTCCTCTTCTGTTAGAGGATCTCGATGTATGTCATGCAGGTCTACCACTGAAACCATAAAATTTATAAGTAGACAATCATAATTGAATTAGTAAAAAGAAAAAATAGAATCACAAAATTCATAAGTACGAAATTATTGAGTTATATATGATTAATATACAACCATATTACCATCGTGGCTCTCATGTGTAGCAACATCATGGGGCTGCACTGAACCAGTTATGTTAGGATCAGGCTGCACCTCACTTTCAAGAGGCTGCACCTCACTGTCAGGAGGTTGCACCTCACTTTCATGGGGCTGCACGAAAGCACCATCTTGTGGTTTCTCTCTACTATCAACAAATTGTTATGCAATACTATTGATGGGCTCAGTAATATTGTTGCTCCCATGCTATAAATAACAGAGAAAAACATAAAATTATTGGACGATATCAAACGAGAATGTATTTTAAAGGTAATGAAATTGTGTTATTGTGGTTAGATTTTTATAATATACCATCTCATGCACACTGCATCTTGGCGACTGTCCCAAGCTTTTTTTGTGATCAATAACATCTTCGTATCCATACTTGTAACCAAGCTAGAGGTCTTCCATAGTGGCTTTGGTACCAAAATTGTCCCCCTACATTGCATAAGAGTATTGATTTTTGTTATTGGTTGCCCCATGAATTACCAGAAACCTGGAAGGCGATATAAATAATAATATTGTTAAGATGTTTGATTACTTACAATTCGTACTTGCAACTTCAAATAGCCACCTTGGCCTAGTCTGTGTTGGCCATGTTTCTCAATCCTTTCCTTGGTGGCTTTCGAAGTGTCAGGGAGCCTATGAATAATTTCAAGTATGTTATATACCACAATTGTATTTAAAAATAAAGAAAGCTAAAAGTATTGAATTCAAATTGTAATTTACCTTCCTGGACCAGGTGGATTTCTTCCTTCTTTTCTCAATCTCTTCTCCTTTGCATCCTCAATGAACGCCTTCCATTACCTCTCAGGAATAACGGGTGGACTCTCATACCTAGGTTTCTTTTGAAAGTTAACCCTATACATGTCACGTATATATTTTAAATATAGGCCCACCTCTTTGGAGACCTCTCTTTTGTCGAAGGTATCTACCCCAAACATACATTCAAGGTGGTCCAAGATTTATTTTTTGAGGTGAATACTCTGAGAATTCCACCTCGTGCGTAATGTGGGACCAAAAATTTCCAATGACTGGTCATGCAAGTGTTAATAAAGCAAGTTGTTTCCTACATACAAAAATAAATGATCATTAATTAGAAACTAATAATATTTAAGATGATATGTGCTTTAGATATACAACAACAAATGGTTAAAACAATTAAAAACACCTGGAATTTTTAATGTCTTTATTGGAACTCCTTTCTCATTCACCAAAAAAGTGCATGAAATTGTTCCCATGCTGGCAACGCGTGACAATCTAGGAAATGAACTGACAGTGTCATCACTTCCACTGCCACCAGCTCCTGTGTGTGGCTCTGCCACCTTCGGTTGAAGGGGTATATCATGCTCATGATCCCTAGCTATATGTGTGGACCCATTCTGAGTATGATTGGGATCAATCACAGGTGGAGTGTTGAATATCCTAGCCGATATATGTTGGCTTGTGCTGGCTGGATGTTGTGGTGTACTCTCTGCAACATGACTACTACCAACATCTACTACAGGAGCTAACTGAATCGGAGCCAAAAAATCCTATATAAGAAAGAAAAAAAAATTTGATTAGAAAATGTAAAAGTTATAAACATAAAACATTCATAATTGAACTTACGACAAAAAAAAAATCACTTTAAGATATGGTTATTACCTTATATTTTTGAAGGTCTTCCTTCAACAGCTCTATCCTTTCTTTAGTTTCTTGATTTTGATCTTTACTTACAATCAAGCGAAGGATTTCTCTGTTCATTTTTCTGATGATTTTGTTGATTGTTACCATTATGTTGGGGTCATCCAACAAATCATCGTCGACCCAATCATCACAACCATGGCCCGTGGACTACATATTTCAAGAAGGAAAAGTTATTTTCAATTATATAAACAAATAATAAATTTCACATTAAATGTAATTCAAAAATGTTAATCATATGCCTGTTCTGGGGGGGCTGGAGATTTTCCATGATCATCCTGCCAAGAATTAGGTGTTAGAAAACCATGAAAAATGAAATGACTCATTCAAACTCATAGAGTATGATGTGCATTATAGTGAAGTGCATTGCTTGTAATTTACCTATTTTGAGGGGTTAGTTGGTGCTTTTCTACGATCAGCCTACCAAGAATTAGGCATTAGAAATATATAACAAATGAAATGACTCATGCAAACACTAAGAGTATGATGTGCATAAGATTTAGGTGTTAGAAATCCATAACAAATAAACATCATGAACAACGATAAATTTACAAACAATGGGAATACAAATTTACAAACTGCACCACATCACATCATGATAAGTAAACATAATAGATTTCAAATTACCACCCCCATAATAGCAATGTCTGTATGTATTCGATTCAAGTTGTAATCAATCAACAACTCCTCCCCTGCAGTTATTGATTTTATTGCGCATACGAATACATGGTTTTGTTCGCGCCCCTAAAATATGTAATTGGGTTGCTTATTTGTTGTCTTGGGTCATGTACTATTTATAAACCTCGCAATATTGCCCAATGGCTTTGGCCTTCCATCAATATACATAGACCCTCCTTTGTTTCTATCGTTGTCTCTTAGTTGTATATAATTTGCAGCCACTCCATATATCCACATACCTCGCGTATATTGGACTAGCTTCATCCAATCTCTATCATTGTAACAAGGCCCGACATACTCCATCAATTCAGTTATTTCATCGTTAAAAACCTTTATGCCATCCATGGAAAATAACCCCAAGCCATGTAATGATGATGGAGCAATGCGATATATCCTCTCGTCTAGAACAAAATCAATGTTTACTTGAGGAAATTCCTTGGGTACCCATCGTTTCACTAAATGTTTGTACCTCAAGGGCACCTCGATGTCATCTATGCTCTCAGCATCATAAGAGCAGGACCCCCCTTTAGCAAGAAAAAATTCCATGTGTCTATGGAATTTTCTTCTGATCTTCTCACCTCTAGTTTCTCTCCATCTACCTGAACTTTCCTCGCTCGACGAAGACAGATTTGACAAATACCTGTTTGGTTGTACATGTAGTCCATTGAATGAGCGAGTAGTTAAGAAGAATGCCCCTTTCAATTCTAGTAATGATAATTGTGTAGGATACAAGGATGAAAAAAGGTAAACAACAAATATGCATTCTTCTTAAATGGTAGATTGATCAACTCGTATTTGTGATGTAGAGAGACCAAGTGACATATCAAGTTGGTTCAACAAAAAGAAACGACTCTGCACAAAATCAGGCCACAATTAATAATAAGCCTCGAATATGGTCTTGTTACTCCTCATTGATCTTGTTTGGATTCTATGGGTTGTTGGAGTCGAGAGTTTGAGGCACATTTGGTCTATATCTTGTCCATATATGTGTTTAAGGTAGGAACCCATATCGATATTGCATTTGAATTGGAGAATTATTGGTTTCTTGTGCTTTGTATTGGGTTACTATTGTGGTAAAATTGGGATTGTGTATCTCTTCCATACTCTATGTTTCTTGTTGTGAAATTATTTAAAACTATCCTCGACCCTTTTCTAGTTTTTCCTCTTCCTTATTCTGGACACACCTTTGTTGTGATTTTGATCTCCTTATATGGGCAAATTCTAAAGCCCCATCTTGGCCATTACTTATGTTTACACCTAGCTCAGGTCCTAGCTTACTATGGTTTCCTCTAGGAATTACTTGAAGTTTATGAATTGACCCATGGGTTGCTTAACTATGGCTTGGTTTAAAGTTTCATTCTACCTATTGAATGCTCATCTCTTGTAAATGTTTGGTT
>ML801295.1:48885-62359 GCA_009831015.1 Picea engelmannii | reverse complement strand
TGCACTAACCAAGACTTCTCATGTTTGCTCTTCGTTAGATGCAAACTTTCCACCACCCTAGGATCTACATAACTATGGATAGCCCCTGAATCAATCAAAATAACAAGTGGTCGGTTGTTGATCATACCTTCCACATCAATCAAGTGTGATTGAAATTCTGCTTGCTTGTTGTCCAGGGCTGCGTAGATCCTCAGCATTCTGCTGCCCATATCCTCCATTGTTTCAGCTTGCTCAATAGTATGGACAGTTCTTGCTTTGTCTTTTCTATGGGGGCAGTCTCTGTACCTATGATTCCCTTTACAGCCCCAACACTCCATGGGTGGAGGCCTTGGCATCTGTTCACTCCCTTCAACTTTCCTAGGTTCTTTAAAAGATGATTGTCCCCAAGGACTGTTTCTGAAAAAGGAAGGCTTGCTTCCCTTCTGCCTCTGTTCTTTCTTAAACCTATTTTGGTTATCCCAAGCCTTCCGAAAGGTAGGCTTTTCTCTCTGTTGTTTGTATAGGCATTTCGCCCTTCTTATGGTCTCTTCCATGGTATTAGGATCATCGTATTGAATCTTGTATCCAATGGAAGGTGGTAGTCCACTCAGATACCTCTGAATTTTAACAGCTTCGTCTTTGATGAATGGAACATACTTCAGTAGTTCCAAAAAATTTCGTTCATACTCATCAATGGTCATACTGCCCAACTTGAGTTTGAAGAACTCCTTCATCTTTCTGTCATAATATCTTTTAGTCAGGTATTTCTTCTTGAAATACCTCTTGAATTCCTTCCAAGTGACCTCTTTCACTTGAATGTGTTGCACCTGCACAAACTGATCCCACCACATGGACGCTTTTCCTTTCAGCTGGTATATTGCAATTATACCTTCTGCACGGGTAGAATAATTCTGTAGTTGGAAGTATTTCTTCATTCCCAGCAACCATGTCTCGGCATCTTCCTCCTTCTTATGTTCTCCATCGAATGTTGGAGGTTTAATTTTATTCATTTCTCCTTTCAATTCCTCCTTTCCAGATCTTCGATGTTTTCTGGTAGGGGACGGGCTCGAACTGCTGTGTGTCTCCCTGTTCGAATGTTTTTGGGAGCGACTGTGATGTCGGCTACCACTCCTCGATCTCCTTTTCTCCTCAGGAGTTTTGACACTTCTTGATCTGCTTGTGTCACTCCCCTTTTTCAATTTCTTTTCTATTCTTTCCAGGCTCTTTAATATTTTTAAATTGAATTCACCCTGCCGATCCTTGACTTTCATGATCTTTCGGCTATCAGCTAGGTGAGCCTGGGCATCTCTTTGTAGCCCTCCAACGATTTTCATCATATTTCCTTCCTTATCCATCTCTTTTCCATGCCCATTAGAGTTCGATCCTTCTACTCCCTGGTTAACATCCTTTCCTTCCTGTTCATCTTCTATTTCAGGGGTAATTTGCACTCTTCCCCACTCCATACTTGGCATTTATTAAATGGAGTTTTGGCCTTCGTTGAACTCTGCACACGCACTATGCAATTGAATTCTAAATTTGTCAGGCCATTAAACTTCATGAACAATCCACAACATTTACAAGCCAGTTCGAACAAAAATAAAAGACATTTCGTTTTAAATAAGTTTCTTGAACTGGAAGTATTATGTATTTATTCCATTTCTTTGCATTTGAGGCAATTTCCAAACGGTTCTGGCACTCGTCAATCTTCTGCAATATAACGCGCAGACAACTAGAATTTGTCAAGCCTTCGTTTTCTTGACAATTCTTCATCATTCATAAACAATCCAATTTATGAAAATGTTTTCAATTTCACAAATTTTCTGAGCTCTGCTCAGCTCTACAATTTCTGGGACTTCGGAACTTCGAAATCTCGGTCCACGAAGATCCGACAGTTAGATATTCGTAACCAGAGTCTCCCTTTTGCAACTCGTAATCTCGCGAGTTCGTGAGTCGAAGACTCTCGACTCATTTCCTCTAACCGCCAATACCCGAGATGCGACACGGGTGTGGCTCTCTCCTTGCTAAGGTATGCTACGCATGACCGTAGTCTAGGTCTAAGTCTAAGTGTTAGCACTCTTCGCTACTCGCACCTTCGTGAGTTGTGGCATCCAACCCTGGCGCCTCCATTTCACGAAGCCCCGAGAAGCGATGTTGACTTTTCTCCTCTCATTCTCGCTACTTTGCGACTTCGCGAGTTTCAATGTCAAGCTTCCATGCACTTATCTCACGAATCCATGAAATCGCGAATTACTTTATCCTCCGAGCCCACAACACAACTGTCGCCCTTCACCACCGTGGTAGGTGGTACGTTCATGAGGGTCCACGTCGCTTTCGACGATGTCATCGGGTCCCACCTCTCTCGCTTCTCTTCTCGTCCCACTGGCACGTGGTACATATCCATGTGTCCACGTCCATTCCTAGAAAATATCCAACGGTCAGATCTTTCTCAGATCTATGACACAGATCCTTTCGGGGTTTTGGGCTTCCAAACGCCGATGCTCCGAATCTTCGATACGATTTTATCACTCTTTCGCTACTCACGACCTCGTGTCTTCGGGACTTAGAGTACCTTATACTTGGGCGCTCACTCTGCGAACTTCCGAGTTCGCGAGATCTCTCGATCTCTGCCACCTGTCTTCCTGCCGACTCCTGTGGCCCCACACCATTCTTGAGTGTCGGTATCCCAATATGACGTTAGCTAGGCCCCATAACACGGAGCTCTCACCTCTTCGTCACTCGTGAAGTCGAATGACTTCCACTTCCAACTTTCGGTGCCCGAGTCCCCGATGTGGGTAATCTCGTGACACGCGTCCGCTCCCAACGAACGGTCCAGATCAAGTCTCGCTAGTTCAGAGCTTTCGCTCCTAAATACTAAGGTTTAACCTTCGAGCATCTCCCGACAGATCCAACGGCTGTCGGGTTTTCCGATTGAGATCCGACAGCTCAGACGGTTTCTAACTAACTCAGGATTTCGTGTATCGCGATTTCCACTCTCCTATGCAATATCCCAAGGTTTTAGTCCTTATGCATATTTTCCAGATCTGACGGTCACGGGGGCTCGCCTTCCCTCCCGAATGGATCCTAAGGTTCTAACACCATTGGTGTAGAGACCTGTCTCCCTGTGGCCATAGATCACACCAGCTGCGGTTTCCTAGCACCGCTATACCTCCTGAGCTTAATAAAACTCGTCAAGTGTCTCCTTGACGCTTCGGAGCAAACCAGGGTCTGAAATTAGTCCTCCCGACTCAATTTCCCCTCGCATTCTCAGTCCAAAGACCGCTCCACTGGCCCATCTAGGCTCAGTGTTGAAACCTTAGCTATGATACCAATTTGTAGTGTACCTTTTCACTACCAAGGTTTCCAACCTCTCAGTTACCATTCTATACATGAATGATTACATAATTCGTACAGGAATTATAAGCACATGCATTTAACACAATTAAACACATTTAAATTACAGAGTGAAACATATCTGGTTACTGCTATAATTAAACATTCCATAGAATTCAACAGTAACTCATTTACACAGCGGAAAACATGATACATGAACAACACAGTCATGCCAAATGTGATAAAACATAATTCAGATACTTATCTTTTAATAGCTGTAGAATTAACCAACCAAGTGCAGGCCTTCCACGAACCTCCCAGCCTTAGACCACACTGTTCATCAGCTCAACAGTAGGTCACCCACGAGCTGGGACCGAGCTCCATCCCCAAGGCAAGGAATCCTAGGCTAGGCTGAGGTTACAGGGAAGATAGAACATACACAACCATCAGGAAGAAAGCTCTCCCAGGAATCTCCCACGCTCACTGCCCACAGACCCTCATTCCCCACATGTCTGTTCCACCCCAGGAGAGTGCACCTTCTCTGTCACCTAAACAGTCCTTTGACTGCCAGTCTCCCTTACCTTGGGTTACAGGAACAGACCGGACCAAAAGTCTCCGGCTCTATGGCAGCTACAGGGTTCCTTCCAGGAGTTCTCTTCTCCCTCTTCGCACTCTCTCACCTGGAGGAGTCGTTCACAGGCCAACAAGCCTCACGCAGTCCAATACTGCATGGTCACAACAACCCATGGGAAACATAGACAAAGACTTCCCCAACCGGTTCAGCAATCACAGATGATCTCACGGTGATGTTTTCGGAACAGGGCTCCATGCACAGGCTAGCTCAGCTTTTCCCGAACAACCAGGGATTCTTCCACTCGAGTTCAACACAGGGTTCCAGTTCAGGAAATGCGCTCCCGGGTTTGCCAAGAACAGACACAGACTCACAGCTCTGGACAGGATGTACATGATTTCCTCAAGACAAACACAGGCTTTACAGATTTCAGGGATGAACAAGGGTATTTTGGCAGACTGGCTTCCACGGCTCTCGCTCAGGACAATTGGATCGAATGTTTCCGAACCCCCCTCATGGATTTCTTCATTGGTTTTATTTGCATGCACCAGGGTTGACACTTGTCACCCTAGGAACTGCATGTGTTCCATCCGTACGCCTTCCTCCCACCACTTGGGAATTCACGTGTCCTTCCAAAAGGACTTAGGATAAAATAATATGCACATGGATTTTAGGAAATAATATTAAAATATTATTCCATGCCTAATCCCCCTAGGCTTAGCCCCTAGGCTCAACACTCAGCCCCTTTCCCACCTTCCAGCCCCTAATTCCTTGCCCACTCTGTGGGCGCTCAGTCCCCCATCACTCATTCATCGGGGTTGGTCTGCACCTGGCGGTGTTTATATTTTATTAATTGATCTGCATACATCCAAGTACATCAACAGGTTCCTGGCCTTCAACACTTAGGCTCCTTGGCCTAACAAACACATAAGCCTTCCAGCTTATACAAAACTTGGCTCACCAGCCTATAGAACATATTTACAATTCATCGCATATATCATGATCTGTAACGGGGCTCGGCCTTGGGGACACTACAATATCCATTCATACTATTGCTCATCCCTGATTCATCCTGTACCATCCTATATCCTGTAGGCACTATTGTATTCATCACTCTATTGTTGTTACCTAAAATTGTATCCCAAAGCATGCCCATGTATGTCATATACCTGTCCGCCCAATCCATGGATGCATAAATTTCCTTGTGATTTGGTCCCAAAGGAATGTGCTTAACTATCTCCTCCACAACTAAACCTTGATCCTTTAGTGAGATCCCCAACAAAAGCATCTCATGATCTCCACAATGAAAAATAGGAACATGGTCAAAACCCTCTTCATCCAACCTCTCCTCAAGCACATGCAACTCTAAATTCCCCTCATTCGAGATCATCACAAAAGGCTCCTCCCTCAAATCATGAGTGCCACTCATGCCCTCATGTTTCACAACTGCTAAAGATGACGGAGTATTTGTTGCTATCAATGTTGATGAGCATGCCAAACTCAGCTGGTAACAAATCTCCTCAACCTCCCTTTCCTTGTCTTCAATGAACTTAAGAGCAAGGTCCCTATCCATGAACAACTACAAGTAATTGAATTTCTTCTACTCTAGTGCCTATTTGATGATGTGCAATTGGGTATTAGTGACTCCATCTGCAATTCTCTTTTGTATCTTTTCTAGCTGGGTTTTCCACATAAGGTCTTCAATAAAATTATGAGCTCCATCGACACTCGTTAACACCTGGACAATTTTCTCCTTTGTGACGAATAATCAGTTCTTCAATTCACGCAATGTTATTTCATCAACATGGCTTGGACCAACTAACTTACTAGATGATATCGTGCAGTGATAGGAATCATGTGGACTGTCTTCCTCATACAATATTTCATCCACCAATTCATCCCCTTTGTTTTTATTCACCCCACATAGCTCCCAACCTTCATCATACTCTGGTATAATCATGCCTACATCATCATACATGTCATAAATGGAATATGGTATTGAATCCTCATTATGCATAGGTGCTATCACGCGTCAACCTCCTTCATCATAAGCATCATACACAGAGAGAGATGTTGAATCCTCAACATTGATTGATTGGAACATCTTATGATAATCATCATAAGTAGGAAGCGATGTTGTATCTTATCCATCTAGCACACTAGTGTCATCGACCTCATCGGTTAGTTATGATGATGTATCATGGGCTATTTTTTGGTCTTTCTCTATGCATACATCCTCTGCATGGCTAGATGCATGCTCCTCCACCTTTCCTTCATGTTCATCCTTCTTCACTTCCTGCAACGTTCTTTTAAAATAATCCTCATCCAAATCCTTGGGCCAACTTCCATACCAGAGAGTGTAAAAGATTTTAAAGGGAAAAGCTACATGGATATCTTCACTCAATGTTATATACTTATGATAGTAAGGCATGCATTTATTTGCTACTAGCTTTCTCTTGATCTATTTAATAATTTTCCAATTTTTATTTGTGAACTCTAGAGTCATCTTCATCCCTTTGTTCATGGAATATGATGTTGATTTTTCACCTCTAGTTTTATGTAAACTATCCATGTCTTCTACACACATAGGATGGAATTGTAATGTTTTGGCTAACTTTTTTTTTTTTTTCTTAGTTTTTTGGTTCAAATATTTAGACAAACATTTTGTACTCAAACAGTATACCCATAGTTTATGAACAATTTTTACTTCTATTGGTGAAAATAAGAGAAATACTAAATATAACACTCCAATATTTATTTCATTAAATAAGGTGACAGTAGAAATGCATTTGGGAAAAACCAAACAACAATATAGAAAGAATAATGATGAACCTGGGTTATAATTTCATTTTTTTTTCCTTACAAAATATTGAGTAAATCAGTCCTGTAGATGATAGTACAAGGCTAAGACTTTCATAAGTGATAGAAGGACTATAAATGGGAAATTTTGGCTAAAAAATATAGGTGTAGCAACTCCAGAACGTTGTGAACAGGCTATAGGTGACAACAAACTATAGTCACCCTCCTAGAAACCACAAATGATTCCAAACAACAAGCAGGATGAGTCTCTTCTAAGGAAAAATTACCCCACATTAAACACTGGCACAACATAAGAGAATCAACCACCTCTTGTTTTGTATAAGCTCCCTACTCGATTTATTCAGCCACTAGAAGTAGATGTGACCCCTAGTAAGGAAAATTAGCTCCCTTACAAAATAATTGGCCTCCCTTCTATAGTGCAACCCCCTTCAAGGAACTCGAGCTCTCCCCACTAGCAATTTGATTCACAATGAAGAAACCCCAACTGATCACTATACTCTCCAACATCCTCGACCTTAGAAAATAACGCACTCAAACTTCTTCAAAACTCTCTCGGTCTGATCCCAAGATCCTACGACTCTCTTCCTTTGCTATAAAGACCATGCACGACCTCTCTTATACATGTAGGCTGCAATAGAGGTGGCTCGACCCCTCTCAAAGTACCCTTGTGGAACCTTCTTACTCCACAACCCTCCTAGGATAGCTCGCAACCTCTCCTAATTGTCACAGCTTGCCTAAGGAACCCTCACAGTTTCTCATAATGTTGCAATGAATGAAATTATCCCTCCAGCAGCCTCTCAAAGTGATAACTCGACCTTTCAATCCTAAAAAAAAACAAATTGATTCTTCTGGCAGTAGAACTCGACCTCCCAAGATTGGAAACTCGACCAATAGTAAAAAATCATCTAGACATAATGTAGATTGTATTTTTCGATAAGCATTGTGTACATAGTTTTTGAAACATCCAACGTTTCGAGTGGACACTCCACCCATCATCAGGGACAACAAAATCCTCCCTGATGATGGGTGGAGTGTCCACTAGAAATGTTGGACATTTCGAAAACTATGTACACAGTGCTTATCTAGAAATACAATCTACAATACAAAAAATCATCCCATGTAACAATAAAAATCGACCTTTGTGAATGAAAATTGTCCACCCTAAATGGATCTTGGTATTTCAATAGAAAACTCAACCCCCGACCAAGTAAACTCGATCTACACAACCCAATTCAACCTCTACCACACAAAATGAGTTGTTGCAGTTGTAGAATTGGGATAGGGTATCCTTATTTCTCTTTAGTCTAGCAATATCTTCAGCTCTGATACCACTGTAATATCCCCAATACTTGCTAGGCTAGAATATTTAGTTTGTTTTCCAAATAAGTTATATTTGGTTGTGTTATTTTTTGATGCAGGAGCATCCGCACCTCGTCACGCGAGGCTGCATTTAGAGAAAGGAAAAGACCGCAGGGTGACGCCAGCATCACGGTTTAGACCATTTTGATGAGCGTCGTCGTTTACATAAAAGCCTCCATATTTAGGCGTACTTGTATACTGAAATAGACCGCGAGCAGATAAGCTCTCATCCTTGTACAGCAGAGGCACTTATTAGATTTAATGCAGAGAGAGTAGATTTAGTGCAGGTAGATAAGACCATTAAGTTTAGATTTGACAATTTAGCTTTTGAGAGGGAAAACGGGATAAAGACACCCTCCTTTGTATTATTGGATCATTGGCATTAGAGGAGTATGAGCATTAGAATTGAAGAAAAGGAAGGAGAACAACCAGAGAGTTGGTAGAGAATCCCCATGTACAAATATTGAATTAATAGAGGAATTTGATTCAATTTCATGGCTGTGATTATTCTCTGTGTACTGTTCACCTTATGCTGTTGTATGCTTGCTTCTTGTTATGCTTTCATTATATATGCTGCATATGTGATCTCATGGCAGATTAGAAATCTGGGGGAAAGGAGAGAATGAGTTTCGCTTATTCCACTGATTGAACCAGGAGATTCCTGCATAGAGTGCAGTTGAATTCTTCCGCATAGAGTGCGTAGAGGAGGTTCGATAGGAGAACTCTTACTCTCATCCACCAGRAGTGACTAAGTTGAATCCCGTCCCATGGAYRTGATTATCCTTTGGATACTGTTGGGRTTATKCCTTTTCATCTTTGTTTCTGGTTATATCCTTCTTTCGTATGCTGTGTACGTGATTATGTGGAAGAATTAGAAACTGAATGCTTGAGAGGATGAGTTCAATTGTTTCTCTGCTTAAGCCAGGAGACTTCTGCATCGAGTGCAGTTGGATACCTCAGCATAGAGTGCGTTGAGGAGGCTATGTAGTTGAACTTTGGTTATCTTTAACTCCGAGTCGTTTTGAGCTATTCGAGCCGTGCAGGTGAGAGCAGGTCGGATTGGAGCCTCATAAGCAAGTCTGAGAACAGAGAGGCCGGAGCCCTGTGATGGGGACAGTGCAGAGTCCGAAAGGACTTCAACCTGGGAAAGTGTTGGAGTTGGAGCGCAGGGAGTGTGTTCGAGAAATCTCTGAAAAAGTCTGAGGTGGTAAAGGCCCTGGTGGGATAGCACCTTAGTGTCCACTTACATTGATAAAGGTGGAGAACGGAGAAACCCTTCAAGAGGAAGAGAATCGACGACTTGAATCGTCGTGGAGAATCACTGAGATCGCGACCTGACTCGTAGGTCAGATGCATCGGGAGTTCACGACGGAAGATTCTTGGTTCTTATAGGGTAAGGTCACAAGGAGGCGAAACGCGACGTCCCGGAACGTTTTGCATGAGGTACGTCGGGATGTGATGATGTGACAAGTAATCTCGGGGTATCGGATCTCGGGGTTTGGAGGCCTTAAAGTTTGACCCCGGAAGTGACGAGTGGGCGAGGTCGCGAGACCCCGAGTCGTCAGCATCTCAGCACTTCGGGTCTCGGACATTGAGTATCCGGTGGCATAGAGTCGCGAGTCGCGATAACGCGAAGTCCCGATAAACAGAGACAGGGTCAATGTTGACCAGAAGTATCGGGTCTTGGAATCCGAGATTCGAAACTCCCTGTCGTGAAATTCGCGAAGCCGCGAGAACCGATCCTTCATTATACTAAGAAGGGAGGATCGCCGGAGGTAACTGTGGGTAAAGAACTCCCGAGGGGGGTTGGGAGAGCGTCGACTCTTCGGGCCGTGGAGAAGAGAAGATCCTGGTGGGGCGACTGTGCCGGCGAGGGTGGGGTTGCGTCAGAGTGGTATCAGAGCCTGGAACGTGTCGGGTATTTCAGGTGAAAGGAAGAGGAGTACTCTGATACACACGACTTGTGTCAGAGTGGTATCAGAGCGGGGTTCTTTGCTTTCTGAAGCAGGGATAGAAAAGATATAATGCCGCCGCGAAGAGAAAGGCAGTCACCTGATCGCGAAGACAGGGATGCCCGAAGAAGAGGTAGGCAAGCAGGAAATCCAACAGGGAATCCAGAGATGGAACGACAAATACGAGATCTCAGGGCGAGACTCGAAGATATGGAAGCCACCCAGAGGCGTGGAGCTGGTACAATAGAGTTCAGCGATCCTGAGGTTGAAGAGGAAGCCGGACACGACCAAGAAGAGGTCACCGCAGAAGATGCCTCGACAGAGAGGTTGATCAAAGCTATTTCGAGGATGAGCTCGAAGACGAAGATGGATATTCCCGTCTATGAGGGAAATCTAGATGTTGAGGAGTTGCTAGATTGGATCCGATCACTCGACACCTACTTCGATTATGAGGATATCGAAGAAGACAAAAAGGTAAGGCATGTCGTCACGAAGCTGAAGGGACATGCAGCCTTATGGTGGGACGAGCTGTAAGCAGACAGGCGTTCCAAAGGCAAGCAGAAGATCAAAAGCTGGGATCGGATGATCGCCAAGATGAAGGCGAAGTTCATTCCGAGGGACTACCAGATCACTCTGTTCAGGCGCATGCAGAACCTGAGACAGAAGTTGATGACGGTGAAGGAGTACACCAAGGAATTCTACAGGCTCAATATTCGAGCTGGTCATCGGGAAAGTGATGACGAAAAGGTGGCAAGGTATCTGAATGGTCTTAGGTATGACATTCAGGATGAATTGAGCATGCTGACCATCCGCACAGTTGAGGATGCGTATCAGATGGCTCTGAAAGCCGAAGAGAAACTGAGCCGCAAGCAGGGACAGCGAGGGCGAGGCAGGAGCCAGCCTAGAGGCAAGGCAGTTGCCCAGAAAGAAATTCAAAAGCCCAAGGAGGATTGGAAGAGACCTCAGGGAAAAGCTGATTTTGAAAATCCATTTGGAAGATACCACACCCTTGCTCTTCGGTCTGGGACCTATTTCCCATACATCATTTTTTATAATGGATTGGTATTCTTCTGTCATGGCATCTGCACATTCTTTCTTCTTAATGACTTCTTCAAAGCAGGTAGGCTCCTTCTCTAAGAGATCACACATCAAAGCCATATAAGTGGAGAATGGCTTAGGTCTCTTTACTTGTCTCATGGTTCCTTCGGGGATTCCATACTTCTCTCCATCTTGAATGAGTTCCCTTGCCCAACCTGGCTTTCTCTTGTGGGAGATCGTCATCTGGGGAGGTTCTTGAAATTCTACTATGTCATGATCTTCTAGAATTTCTTCATCAGTGGAAGCTATGACTTCCCTCACTGGTTCTGCAACTCTGGGAGCTACAGGTTCCTCTTCATATACTTCTTCAAGCTGGCATCTTCTTGATTTCTTGAGTGTTGCATCTTCATCAAAGGTCACATCCCTGCTAATCTCAATATGATGGTGACCTGGTATATAAACTTTGAAGGCCTTGGAGACTTCACAGTATCCAACAAATATTCCCTTCTTTCCTGAAGGGTCCAGCTTGTTTCTCTTCTATTTTGGAATATGTACAAATACTAGGCAGCCAAATATTTTGAGATGGCTTACTTCTGGCTTCTTTCCGGAGAACATCTCTTCAGGGGTCTTGAACCCAAGTGCACTATGGGACAATCGGTTTTGTACATATACTGTTGTTCTTGTTGCTTCTGCCCATAAGCACATTGGAAGATCTTGATCATAGATCATCGTCTTCACTCTTTCCATCATAGTTATGTTCTTTCTTTCTGCTACACCATTTTGTTGAGGATTGTAGGGAGTGGTGACCTCCCTCTTGATCCCGACCTCTTTGCAATAGATTACAAACTCTTTTGAGGTGTATTCTCCTCCATTATCTGACCTGCGTGTCTTGATCTTCCTTTCAGAAAGATTCTCTATCAAGGCTTTGAATTCCTTGAATTTACTGAACACTTCATCTTTTGATTTCAAAAAGTAAACCCAAGTTTTACGAGAATAGTCATCAATAAATGATACATAGTATACATACCCACTAATGGAGGATGATGGCATTGGGCCACACACATCTGAGTGAATGAGTTCTAAGACTCCTTCTGCTTTACTGTCTCTCTCCGGAAAAGGGGTCTTGATGTTCTTCCCTTGTGCACATCCATTGCACACACCTTCATGGTCAACCTTGAGTTCTGGTAGACCTGTGACTGCCTTGCATACATACGGTAATGCCTTGTAGTTGATGTGGGCTAATCTTTTATCCCATAGTGCACATGGATTCTCAATGGCATGGGTCATGGCTGCTTCTGAGTGACCCTTTAGCTTATACAAGCCACCTTCTTCTTTTCCAATAACAATTGCTTCTTTCATGGGTTTTTTTTCTTTAGCCCACATAAGAACTTCTCCATCTATAAAGGCAACTTTGAAGCCTTTCTTTTCTAAAGTTGATATGGAGAGTAGGTTCTTTGTCAAACCTGATACATAGAGTACATCCATCATCTTCATTGGAGTTCCTGAATTCAGCTTGTAGTTTGATTCTCCTACTCCCTTGATAGGGTATTGATAATCATCTCCAAGCGTAACTTTCTGAGAAAACTTATTTTATGAAAGGAAAGAGAGAATGTCTCTTTGACCTGTCATGTGCTTGGAAGCGCCACTATCAATGAAGCAAGTGTCATGTCTAGGTGCTACTAATCCTGAGAGGGCCGAGATTAGAACATAGTCTTCAATTCGTTTTTTTAACATCTTTGTGAGTGGCTCTTCATCTTCAACTGCATGGGCATGATGCCTCTTGTTTTTCCTCTTGTATTCTTCTCGTCTAGCTGGACAATGTCTCGCAATATGTCCCATCTTGTTACAATGGTAGCATTGGTAAGATGAGAAGTCTCTTTCTTTTCTTTGTCCTTTCTTCTGGAATCTCTTTGGTTGAGATTCTTTATGTATGAATTTGTTTTGGGATTAAGACTCTTTATGAGTTCCTTTCTGGAAGTAAGACTTCTTTCTTCCTCCCTTAGTGTGAGTAGCTAGGGCTTGATCTTCATCTCTTGATAGTAAAGCTTCTCGGTTAGCTACTCTTGATTCTTCTTGAATACATTCTTCCCAAAGACTGTCAAATTTTAGTTTCTTCATTCTGGCACAAATAGTTTGGATGAATGCATCCCAAGGTCTTGTGAGACCATTAAGGGCCATCATTATGAGTTCGTCCTCGTCTATGGTATCTCCAATTGCTTCTAGCTGTTCTTTGAATTCTGATATTCTGGAGAAATAAGATCACAGGGACTCCTTGCCATAAGAACAATATCATCGGCATAAAGAAGAAGATTGATGACTATACTAGTGAGAGTAGGGCCGACACAACCTGCTTTTTCCAAGCATTCTTCTAACTTATCAATGTATATGCCAAAAAGAGTAGGGGACAAGGGACAACCTTGTTTGA
>ML801295.1:18065-40126 GCA_009831015.1 Picea engelmannii | reverse complement strand
ACAATTTTAAAAAACGGGGTAAAAAACTTGACCCCCCAAAAAACGAGAACTCTGTAGAGTTCTCGTTAAGTTGGTAACTATGTTTCATGCTTTCTTATATTCCTTATTGACCAAATTTCATAAACAACTGAGCTTTTGATAGTAAGTGAGGGCTTATCCTCTGAAAATTGTTATTTTCCATTTTTCAGGATTTTGGGGTTGAATTATCAAATTTACCATCAATGACATTTTTATGAGAATTTCCCTAAAGTTGCTCCACCCATAAATATCACCTCCATAAATATCACTTAATAATATTGGAAATATGGAATTACAGACGTCTCCCCACACAATCTCACATAATCATTGTATACTTCCATATGGAATTTCACATCATTTCGACTTTGTATGCTCTAGTTATGGCCAAAAAAATATTGTTTTCACTGACATGTCATGAAACATGTCCCATGCCAAAGTGGTAGTGGTTTCCACCTAGATCCTACATGTCATCCTCACCTATGCAGACATTCCACATGTACCAATGTCGACATGTTTTAATTTTTATGCGATATTTCCATTCACCTATTTTCTTTTATATCCACACAGTCACATGCACACACACACATAATATTAATTATTCATGGGGCCATAGGTCTTAAAATACCCATGGATATTTACACATGGCACATATCCCAAGGTTGATGGGACTTGGGTCCCCTTGTCCTCTAGTCTCCATGCGAGGAACAAGATCAATGGTCCCAATATATTGCAAAGGCCAAAGCTACCAAAATTTAATATGCCTCGTGCCCTCTACAATGGTAAACCACCCATACATGTAATACCCATCTAAATAATAAATATAAATCCATACATGAAATTATAATTAAATGTAAAACTTTAATGAAATTTTTAGTAACTTACAAGGAAAACGGTCATAACTGTCACGAAGAACCAAACATACGTGTATGTCTCTTGGCCTTAGAGTGTAGAACTACCTTTATCCTTGATTTGGAGAAAAACCTGCAACAACAAATTGGGGGACGACTCTCCACCCAACCATATACCATGCTACCCAAGGGTAGCAAGGTCACCTTGAGCCCCTAATCTACTACTCATACAACATTCTTGTTGGCACATGCCAATTTTGTGAAAGAATCAAAGTAGCACTGGAAAATAAGGAGTGCGTCGAAAACAAAGGAAAATAGGGAGTGCACCGAAAAAAGAGGAAAAGTAGCACCGATAAAAGAAGTTACAAAGTGGACAAACTATTGCGGAGTAGTTGGAAAGTGGACAAGCACTGACTTGGAGAATGGTTGGATCGAGGACCAGCCAAGATTGAGAAATTGGAAAGTGGAAAAACCTAATCCCCTTAGGGTTAGGTTTTTTGTAAGGGATTTGTCCCATTGTTGGTACAAGTAGAATGTATTAGGACTATGAAAGGGGTTAGCTCGAAGGTCCTTTAGTTGGTTAGGAAGTTTTGTTGAGAGAGTTTTTATATGCTCTCAATTTTGTGAGGAATATTGCGATATGTGGAGATCGATTGTAATGGAGGAAGAAATGTACAATGCACAAAGCTAGATTTTGCATGAAGAATAATAAAGAGCTGAAATGACTCATCTTTGTGGATGTATCCCCAAGAGGGGGTAAACCACGATATATCTTTGTTATGTGTGTATGTGTGCAATATTTCTGATTATCTCTGTATTTATGAGTTTTATGTTGAACATGTTAGAATAGCTAAGGAAATAATACTGCTCACTAAGGATAAACTAATGAACTCTATGGAACAACCCTAATAGATGAATGTCATAGTTAGTATGAAGATCTAAAGATTGTATTACAGTAAATCAATGGATGTCATTTAGTATATGTTGTTATAATGGTGAATGGAGTTTTGTTGGAAAAGTTGTGACAATGGTCAGAACTAACATCCAGTTAGGGTTAATAAATGGGTATATGAGGGTTAACAAGTGAATAGATTTAATGCCCTTGAGAGAGAAACACATCCCATCCCATGGTTGTAGACACATGATTCCTGCGACCACCCATTTAAGCCATCTCAGGTGAGACTGCATAGTGCACTTTGTGCGTTGTGTTGCCTTCTGGTATCCAGAAGGGCCAATGGTCAAAGGGTTGTTGGTAATCCTATAGTTAGAACCTGGGTCAACCCATAAGCAACCAAAAATGGTTCTGTTGCCAATTGAAACTCAAAATATTATATCGGGAGGGATGTATCACACAGTATAACACAAAGGCTTAAGAAAGAGAATCTTTGTAGGTTGGAATCCCATGAAAACAGAGATTGAAAAATGGTTGACAGTTTAGGAACTAGAGTTTTTCCACAAAGATAATAGAAGCCCTAGGTTTAAACTAAGACAATACTTGGAGAGATACGTATTCAATGAAATACACAAGAATTTCTTTAGTGAGTTTCCCACACTATTGTAGGAGTGGATAACATGGTTGAAAGATACCCATCCGACAAATAGAGTTAGATTAATGGAGTGGACAGAAGAGAATATCGTGCGGTTGAAGAGGGTGAATAACAAATTCACGCACACAGTAGATTTTTGGCTAGACAACATTGTAGTGGGGTATATCACCGAGTTTGCAGTAGATACATCGAAGTCTTAGAGTGTATAAGAACAAGAGTTTCTTAAGGGACCAAGGGGAAGGTACATCAGGTCGTTGTACACTTCAATCAAAAGATTGTTGCATGATAAATGGGTATTAACTATGGAATCAGAAAACTAAAATACCCTGCGTGCATGGGGGAGTTAGGGGAAACACTGAGGAAGGTATGAGATGGAGGGGGAAATAGATAGAGGAGAGAAGTAAAGAGAAAGATCCCATTATGATGGATCAAGAGGAGATCCAGGAAATTCTGCAGAAGGCAGGAACGATGCGTAGTGGAAGACCCTACTAGTATAAGCTCAATAGGAAGAAAAGAGAAGTAGTCAAGAGGGAAGGCTTGGAGAGTGATGAGGAAGAGGTAGAGGAACTTCGTGCTATGGAGCACATAAAAGAAATGTTGTGTGCCACTTATGAAAGAAAGACTAGAGGAGCGAGATCTAATGAGGAATCAGGTACCCCTATCCGGATCCGAATAAGTGTAGAACCTACAACCCCATGTACGATTAACACATCAACAAAGAAAGAGTTGTTCAGAGAAAAAGTGACTAATGGTCAGAAGAATCTAGGATATCAGAATAGAAGTGAGGGTACAAGTGGAAGTACCAACAACAATATAGGTAGTGGTACAAGTGGAAGTACCAGTAACAACACCAGTGGGAGTTCAAGTCTGAACAACAATACACAAATAGTAGTACTGTGCAGAGAAGGTACAACACATTCGAAAATGGCAGGTGTATATCCAACGATAAGATTACCAGAGTTTCATGGGTATGGATCAGAAGACTCAGAGAAGCACATATTCATGTGTGAGAGAATATGGGAAGTGAAAATATTCATTGATGAGGCAACAAAAGTAGCGCAACTAGAAATAACATTCAGAAACCATGCACTGGATTGGTATATGAATCTAGTAGTAAACAATCCATAGGGTGCATCAGGAATAGTAGAAGAGATCAAGCAGGAAATGATCACGGAGTTTCGGAGGCCAAAATCATAGGATCAATTTATGAATGAGATGATTGAAGTTAGACAGAAACCAGGAGAGTCCATATGGGACATTGATAAGAAGTTCAAGACATTGAAAGGTAAACTGAAGTATCCCATTTCTGACATGTAGCACAAACATTTGTTTATAAATTATCTGTTACCACACTTCAAATATCCATTGAGACAAAAAAAAATTCAAACCCAAGCAGAGCCACTACAAGCAATGATGGAGTTAGAGGAGAATCAATATAAGTAGACAGATTCGGCTATAGAGAAGTTGAAGGAAACCCTGAAGAAATTGACAGTGCAATTAAACCAGAATAAAAGTAGGGAGAAAAGAGAAGTAGTATGGTGTACCCTGTGCAGATCATAGGGACATCACAAGAATGAGTGTCCGACATTTGTGTAGTACTTGGGAGTAGGGCTTCCAAATCCATTTCCTATAGGAGGGCCTTGGTGTGAAATATGCAAGACCCATGGACATGATCCTTATCATTTCCCTATGATGTAAAAGTACAAGACATAACCAAAGAGTACTTTCTGTAACTTTTGTAAGTCAGTGGGACATGAAGACAAAAATTGTAGAACCCTGGAGTTAATTAAAGAAATAATATCATATGCATACAAGATGTAGGCTAAGTTGATGGCATGACAGACTACACCATATTTTGGCAATGTGCATCAATTCCAAGCAGTGCCATAGTTTCAGAAAACCCCGGAGTATAATCAAGAACCACAATATAGTCAATAGAACATGGATCCACAAGGGAACAAAGGAGGATTCATAGGTAGAGGAAGATGAGGAATGGGCAGAAGTAGAGGGCCTATTGTCTGCCATAATTGTCAACAACAAGGAGACTATGCCAGAGATTTTCCTCAACCAACAACAACATGTATGTACTGTCATGCAGCATATCACATGACAAAAGATTGCCCGAAGTTAATGATGAAGATCCAGGAGAAGAGGAATATAAATAACCAAAATGTTCAGTGGATTACTGTAGAAATAAGAGATCATGGGAGGAACATCAATATAGTGACTAGAGGAGGAGTGAAGACATGAGAAGATGCACATGATCAAAATAAGGAATCTCAGTGTTGGATTCAGAAGAACACTCAGCCACAACAATAGTTTGATGCAAAGAGGGAGAAGGAAAATTTAAAGGAAGAAAAGAAGGAGTTCCTGAAGGATAATGTAGCCTCCACATCGAATACTGCACCGAGGTATCCTACTCCTATTTTTGATATACCTCAGTATTTAGATCATACGTACAAAGGAGAACAAACAAAGAAAGCAAGTGACTTAAAGAGTTTCCTGGAATCTTGCTTTAAATTACTTAATGATAAGAATTCTATGGATTTGCTTAAAAGTATACTTGAGAAATATAGCATAGAGGAAGGGGTAGGAATAGAACCAAAGAATATTAATCAAGTCCATAGAAAGAAAAGAACTATCAGAGAGTTCATATTAAATGTAAATATAGGAGACTTTAACATGGGAAATGTTATCCTAGACTTAGGATCAAATGTCAACATTTTGCCAAAGAAGACTTGGGAAGCAATGGGAGAACATACACTAGGGTATCACAATATCCAATTGAAGCTAGAAAACCAGCAGAGAGTGATTCCCATAGGTATATTGAAGAATACAACAAGGGATCTAGATGGTGTGTGTACCACAACATACTTTGAAGTAATGGATATGGTGGTTGAGTCTATACCATTTTCAACACTACTGGGAATTGATTGGGCCTTTGATAATCAAGCCATAATTAATTTAAAGACTAGAAAGATCATATTCGAAGCTGGGAACTTTAGGGTAGTAGCACCCTTAGATCCCTCAGATCATGAAAGATATGTAGAAGGTGTGCTCAATAGTATTCTAGAGGATGATGTGAACCAATTGTATAGGACTACTGCGCAAGATGAAGACTATGTGAATCCAACTGCAGATGGAGTACTCAGTTGGAGGAGTATTAATTCCGACATGTCAGATTCGTATACTAAAGTAAAAAATTGGCAACAAAGATTGCATGAAGTCTCTACTAGGAGGTGTGCTAGAGTTACACATGCAGTAAGATGGGTTGGGACAAAAGTAAGACAATTTCCTATATTTACTATAGAGGAAAATTTATAAAACTTCCTGATAGAGTTCGAATCAGAGGTTTTGGATAGTCAAAGATTATTAGTGTTGGATATAGAATTGAGAGACACAATTGCACGATGGTGGGGTGCACATAAGGAGGTAATTCAAGAATGGTATCAGTGTAAGTGACTGATGCACATAAGATTTGGTAGGAATCAACAAGATAGACCCTTACAAAAGTATGATGGAAGAGGGAACCCAAGACATCACATAAATGATTGTGTCACTAACTGGAGATTGGTACCACTAGGGGAATGGACACATTACTTTATTCATACATTAGAAGGGATACCTAGTAACTGGTACAAGGAGCAGGAACTGCGCAGAGAAACTGTAAGTTGGGGCGCATTGCAACAAAAATTTATTAGGACCTTTGCATTTGAAAGTGAGAATCCATGGGTGGATTTGACGTTACAGAGGATCAAAGGGAAGATATTTGAAGAGTATGGGGTAGATACAATGAAAATAGACATAGATTACATAAAAGAAACACTTGAACAATTAGTTTACTATTATCAGGTCATAGAGGATGAAGACGTAGAAGACAATCCACGTAACATACATATATTAGAAGGGGAAGGAGAAATAGGGTTGGGAGGACCCCTGTTACAATCAGATGATTTTATTGCACCGATGAAGAGTAAAAAGGTCAATATTGGTACTGAAGAGAAGCCCCAGATAACCAACATTGGGGATTACCGGGACAATGAGTCAATGGAAAAAATAACTGAATTACTGCGTGACTATAGTGATTTATTCCCAGCCACATTTTCAGAGATGAAAAGGGTAGCATGAGAACTTGGAGAAATGAAAATACCCCTCAAACCAGATGCAAAACCAGTTAGATAGAGACCATACAGATTAAACCCCATATATAAGCATAAGGTTAAGGCATAACTTGACATAATGCTAGAATCATGAATCATAGATCTCATGGAATAATCATAGTGGATCAATCCTATGGTGGTACAGGAAAAGAAGACTAGAGGGATTAGGATATGTGTGGATTTGATGAAGTTAAATGATGCATGTCTGCATGATCCTTTTCCTACTCCATTTACATATGAGGTGTTAGAGAATGAGGGAAGACATGAAGTGTACTCCTTCACAGATGGATTTTCAAGTTACCATCAGATTAGAATTACTCCAAAGGATAGGTACAAAACTACATTTGCAACAGAGTGGGGGTCATATCAGTACACAATAATTCCATTTGGTTTAAAGAATGCACCAACAATATTTTCTAGAGTAGTAGTAGCTGCATTCAAAGAATTTATACATAAATTTCTAGAGGTGTATCTGGATGATTGGACAATATTTAGTTTATTGAAAGACCATGTAGAAATTCCGAGGTTAATCTTAGAGAGATGTCGACAATGTAAGATTTCCTTGAACGTTAAGAAATGTATATTCATTACACTATTTGGAATCCTACTTGGACACATTGTATGAAAGCATGGATTGATATTATACCTTGCAAATATTGTTGTTATTGTCAATTTACCACCACCAAAGTCAGTGCGCCAGTTGAGAGCAACATTGGGCCACACAGGGTACTACATGAAATTCATAAAGGGCTATGCAAAGATTACTGCGCCCATGGAGAAATTACTAAATAAAGACATCAGGTTTCAGTGGAATGATGAATGACAAGAGAGCTTGGACATACTGAAAGAGAATATGGTGACAACACCAATTTTTAGCTTTCCAGATTGGACAAAAGAATTTCATGGGCATGTGGACCCTTCATCCATTTCACTTGGAGTAGTTTTGGCACAACTAGGTGAAGGAGACATCGATCACCCACTATCTCTTGCTAGTAGAAAATTGTTTGAGCATGAGAAAAACTATAATACTATTGAAAGGGAAGGTCTGGCTATGGTATATTCCCTACAAAATTTCATACATTATTTATTGGGTCAACATTTTAAGATGTTTATAGATCATTCTGCTTTGAAGTACCTAGTTAACAAGCTAGTGTTGGGGGGGGAGAATCTGTAGATGAATGTTATTGTTTTAGAAATATGATTTTGAAATCATAGTAAAACTAGGGAAGATGAATGCATGACCAGATCATCTGTCAAGAATTAGTAATGGAGAGGATCCAAGGAACTTGGAGGAGAATTTTCCTGATGCTAACCTATTTTTTGTTAAGATTGTTGATGATTATTTTTCTCACATTGTTGGATTTTTGAGCACATGAATGGCTCCCAAGGAATTTACTGTCGCGTAAAAAAAAAGTTGGTAGTGCATGCTGCAGACTATCAACTAATTGTAGGTCATTTATATAAATTAGGTGCATATGGAATTCTGAGAAGATGTGTGATGGAGCATGAATGCTCCATGGTGTTAGCAGAAGCACATGAAGGCAAAGATGGAGGGAACTATGCAGGAAATCCTAGAACACAGAAGGTGATGTGCACAAGATTATGGTGGCCTACAATACATAAGGACGCAAATGAATACTACCAGACCTGTGATGTCTGTCAGAGGGTGGGAAAACCATATAGAAGGGATGAAATGCCACTTATGCCCTAGTAACTTTACAAGTATGTGATAAATGGGTTGTGGATTTCATTGGACCCATCAACCCACCAACAAGGAGATCAGAAGCCAGATACACCATCATTGCGACATTATACCTAACCAGATGGGTAGAAGCAGCCCCAGTGAAGGATTGCAACACAAAAACTGCAGCGTGGTTTCTCTTTGAGAACGTAGTGACTATATTTAGATGTCCTAGGATTTTGTTGAGTGATCAAGAAACTCATTTTATTAATAGTACAATCAAAGATTTGATAGAAGAATTTGAGATACATCATCAGAAGACTACACCTTACCATCCCTAGGAAAATGGTATAGTAGAAGATTTTAACAAGATTCTAGGAAATGCATTAACAAAGATTTGCAATGTGAATATGGATGATTGGGATTTGAAGGTATCAACAGTATTATGGGATTAAAGGACTACATGCAAGCAACTTACAGAAAAAACACCATTCAAAGTGGTGTATGGGCAGGAAGTAGTGGTTCCGTTGGATTATTTAGTACCTAGTCCGCGCATTGCAACAATCATGGACATGAAAGAAGAAGGTGATGCAAAGGAAAGTTTGGATCAGTTGATGGAGCTGGAAGAAGACAAAATCTTAGCAGGATTTCACCAGGAGGTACATAAAGTGAAGGACAAAGCTTGGCATGATAGGCACATAAAGAAGAAAATATTTAAGGGAGGATATCTAGTTCTCCTCTATGACAATAGGTATCTACAACACCCTAGAAAGTTCAAGATGCACTGGTTAGGGCCTTATCAGGTAGAGACCATCACAAATGGAGGTGTTGTGCAACTGGAAGATCTTGCAAGGAAGAATATCAAAGGACTAGTGAATGGAAGAATGAAGCCGTATCAAGACAGTCGTCCTAACAACCTGAGGTTAAAATAGAGAAAGAGGGTATGGTTGTACATATTGTATATAATAGATGTTAGAAGAAAAAGACAAAAATCCATAAAAAGAAGAAATGTAGTAAAAATACAAAAATATAGGAGAATATTAGAGGCTTTGATGTAATAGAATTGTTAGCATTAATAGTGCACAGTAGACAAACCAATGTTGAAGGAATTGCGTGTTGGAAAGTAGTTGACATGTACAAAAAATGTAGCATGCAGAAAAAACTGAAAAATGTTAGTGCAGAACAGTTGTAAGTACATCATCCCACTATAAAGTCATAAAAAGGGGGAAAATGTGGTCATTTGTGTGTTTTTTTTTGCTAAGGAGAAGAACAAAGAGAGAAATCTAAGTGTGAGAGGGTGAGAATTCACAATAGCAAGTGTAGATTTATAGTTCAACAATTCGAATTTTAGCAGGATGTCGCCACCGAGAGTTAGAGCGTTGAGTAGGGTCGAACGAAACACAAAAACCAATGCTCGGGAGACACAAACAGGGACAAAGGACATGCTGAAAATCATGGATGTCAATGAAATTCATACTCCAGACTATGATCCTACTACAATGCGAGTGGAGGAGGAACGAAACCCATCACATGAGGTTGAGAAACCGAAGGAGGACGCACAAAGAACAGAGTCTGACGCATCAAGAAGAAAAGGGCCACATACCGAAGAACATGCCATGGGTTTGGAGCAGCAAGGCTGAGAATCAGAAGAGGAATATGAAACAAAGCCCAAGGGCCTACTAGAGGTAGGGGTGTTGTCCTCACAAGGGAATAAGAAATTTCAGGTTGAAGGTAGTGCACAAGGCGTACAAGGTGCATAGGGAGAGTTGGAAATAATAATGCCAAAAATCCATGACGGAGTAAAAGAAGATGATGAAATGATAGGAGGAGAAAACACGATGAATTACTCAGACCACGACGTGGCAGACATATTCAAATTCCTGGATTTCGTGCAACATAATTACATGGAGAGTAGAGGAGAGGGCCCATTAGGAGCGCCATTGTTGGAGCCTGCACAATGGATCTTGGGGCTCTACAACATAGGGATCATGAATTAGCTTGATATACCGCACTTTGGGTGCGGTAAACACATCAATGGATGTGTGAAATAACTCCTAGAAAGGGTGCATGGAGGAATTTTGTGGATGGATAATGCAATTCCTATCAATGTGGATTTGATTGCAGATATCACTAGGCTACCCACAGATGGGGAGAAACCAAAGAAATATTTGGAGGATAAGACAAAAGAAAAGGCCATCTCGATGAAATAAAGGCGAAATATGGCACAGATAGAGGAAAGAGGGGAATCAAGATCAATGGCATAAATGATCATGCGACGAGATTTTCTACAAGGCTGCTAGGGTGCAAATTAATGCACAAATGAAGGAAGGAGGAAGTACCAACAAGAGTGGTAGCAGTTGCAATGCAGTGCGCGAAGGGGAGCTCCATGAACTGGGCCCTGTACTTGCTCAATTCCTTCCTGGAAGACTGCAAAGACACACAGGACTGGGGATCTGAGTTCCACTACTTGTGGTTACTCATCCTCATTGCACTTGTAGGGTGGCAAGAACCGACATATAGTATGTTCCTACAGAGAGTAGGAAAGTGTGGTGTAGCCTGCTACACTTCTCTTAGGATCACAAAAAACCCAAAGATGAAGAAAGTGAACAATGATGTATTCACTCTATAATTGTCAGAGATCCAGAACCACTTAGCCGACATGTGGAGGATTTCCCCTGAGACAGTTTAAGATTTTGGACATTTTTCCAACTTTCATGCAACGTGACATAACATGTGGTTGCAGACGAATAGGGACCCAACCAAGGAGTGGATATAACTGAGCTACTATGTGATGATTCAGAATATAAAAATGGAGGTCCAAGAGTTTCCTAATGAATGGAAGGTTCCAGAAATTCCAAGGACAGTGCAAGGAGGACAGACTCGGATGTAGGATAGAACAGTCCTTGCATAGCAGACATGCAAAAATGGTGCCATCAAGAAGAAGAAGACACCACAAGTTCTAGTGGGGGAAAGCAGCCCAATTCAAAAGAAAAACAGGACGAGAAAGAAACCACAGGGTGGTTCCACATAAGGCCCACCGCGCATAGGACATGCACCAGGAGTTACAAGAGAACAGGTGCATGCAAAAGAATACATGACAGAGACACATGATATACCTGTGGAGGAAGAAATTGGGCAGGGGACATGTATGGATACACAAATTCCAGAGACATCTGAGCCATCATATGCCCAAAGGAATAGGATAGGGGAGCAAGCAAGTGGCTCTAGGAAGAAGGAAAAGGTCCATAGAACACCACCTCATACATCACTGACAACAGAGGGTATTGAACTAGTAGCCACAATAGTCAAAGATCGACTATCAGAGGCATGGGAGAATGCTGAGAAGCATAGGGCTTAGATTATGGAGCAAGTACAGGAAGTGAAAACTACACTGGAGTAGTTAAGGATCAAGGACAAGAGACCACAAAAAGATAAACCAACGAAAACTAGGGAAGGAATGCCTGCTGGAGAAACAATGCAAATCACAGTGCATGGGAACACCAGTTTTATCATAACACCTGAAATGATATTCATCGACAAGAAGGCATCACAGAAGCCCCTGAAGGAAATTGAGACATTGGACTTGGCATTGTCSAAGATCCCAATGGAYGTGCTGTATAAATTACAGATTAGTGTCGCATAGGAAATTCAGTCCAGTGCAAGGTTTGACGTGAYGAACTTACAGATAGCGYAGGAAGAGAACATCACACTAAAGGAAGAAATTAGCCAAGAAGGACAGGAAAAGAAGATAGCGTAGAAAAAGGTAGAGGAGATGGCGAAACACATAAGTGAATTATTTCAAACCATCCCAGACAACRCAGGGCCGGAGGAAGTATCTTCTGAGGAGAAGATGAGGAAAATAATAGAGGCCTTGGAGCAATACAAGAGACAAATAAAGGAGCTGGAGGAGCGCGCAGTGCCCACTACTTCTCCAAAATTCAGAGCRCAGTGAGAGAAAGACACAACAACATCCGCAAAAAAMATAGCACATGATATACAATGAATAACAAMGCTGTTGGAGAAGAGCGCCCAATTGTGGACACAACTCTTAGAAGATGGGAGCTTGCAAGAGCTGCAAGGAAGGGAAGATAGAGTGCATGCAGTAATGGGATATTTAAAACAWCGACATAAGACAATGCCATTGCTCGAGAAAATCAAGACTATGACAACGATGAAGAGCCTACAGGCAGAGGAGAAAGCAGTGCAGGCGCAGAAAATTGCAAGACAGGCTCAATTGGAGCCCCTGCAGAAAAAAGGCGGAGTAGTTGGTCATGGAGATCGATGAAACAAAATTGAACATAGAGTAGATAGGCTTGGAGGGAGGAGAAATATTGGAACATCCAGTCACCACGCAGATGGTAGAAGCCATGGCGGAGAAGAGCAGCTAGGATCAGAAGAAATGCCAACAAATAACAAATATATATGAAGCACTGGCACATGCAGTGAAAGAAGGAGTTAGTGAGTCACTTGGGGCAAGTCATGATGTCAGTGTTGGGGGCCTGTTGGCACATGCCAATTTTGGGAAAGAATCAAATCAGCACCGTAAAATAAGGAGTGCGCTGAAAACAAAGAAAAATAGGGAGCGCATCGGAAAAAGAGGAAAAGTATCCCTGAGAAAAGTAGTTACAAAGTGGACAAATTGTTGTAGAGCAGTTGGAAAGTGGACAAGCACCGACTTTGAGAATCGTTGGATTGAGGACCAATCGAGATTGAGCAGTTGGAAAGTGGACAAATCTAATCTTCTTAGGGTTAGGGTTTTTGTAAGGGCTTTGTCCCATTTTTGGTATAAGTAGAAGGTATTAGGACTGTAAAAGGGGTTAGTTCGGAGGTCCTTTAGTTGGTTAGGAAGTTTTGTTGAGAGAGTGGTTAGATTCTCTCAGTTTTGTGAGGACTATTGCGATCTGTGTAGATCGATTGTAATGGAGGAAGAAATGTACAGTGCACAACACTAGATTTTGCATGAAGAATAATAAAGAGATGAAGCGACTCATCTTTGTGGACGTAGCCCCGGGAGGGGGTGAATTAGAGTATATCTTTTTTATGTGTGTATGTGTGCAATCTTTCTGACTATATCTGCGTTAATGAGTTTTTATGATGAACATGTAAGAATAACAAAGGAAATAATATTGCACACTAAGGATAAACTAATGAACTCTGTGGAAAAAACCTAATAGATGAATGTCATAGTTAGTATGCAGATCTAAAGATTGTATTACAGTAAATCAGTGGATGTCATTTAATATATGTTGTTATAATGGTGAATGGAGATTTGTTGGAATAGTTGTGTCAATGGTCAGAACTAACATCCTGTCAGGGTTAATAAATGGGTATCTGAGGGTTAACAAGTGAATAGATCTAATGCCCCTGAGAGAGAAACACATCTCATCCCATGGTTGTAGACACTTGAGTCTTGAGGCCACCCATTTAAGCCATCTCGGGTGAGACTGTGCAGTGCACTTTATGCATTGTGTCGCCTTCTGGTATCCAAAAGGGTCAATGGTTGAAGAGTTGTTGGTAATCCTGTAGTTAGAACCTAGGTCATCCCATAAACAACCAACAATTCTTATGCCTTCCTCTCTCTCTATAGAACAAACCATGAGAGAGATCCCTTTTCCTCATTCCTTTCCCTCTTTATATAGAGTCCATACAGTAAAGAACCCAATCCCTATGGTTCATTATTTTATTATTTATTATATTTCAGGGTTTCTTCATTGAATACAATTACTTATTTAACCATTCTCTTTATTTTCCAGATGTCCATAATAATAATTTATTATGACCCCCTTTAAGTATAATTATTATATAATTGTTTATTATTATTTATTCCAATAATAATTTATTATAATCATTTTAAAGAGATTATTATATTCATAATAATATTATTATTATTTATATTCAATAATAATATTGTGGGGCATGACATACACCCCTCCTTCAAGGAACTTCGACCCAAAGTTAGCTTGATTATGTTTCTTATAGGTTTTTAATTAACTCACCATCCTCCACAAAACCCTCAGTTATCTTTTGTACCTTCCACAACAGTCTATGTTGGACAAGTATAAAGCCACCCAAGTGACTACAACAAGCATCGAAAGTCCACATCACAACACTGAGGAAGCGTAAGTACTCTCTAGGTGTCCTTCCCAACTTTCGAAACCAGGCTTAAAGCCTACCGATCTATCCGGAGGCCCCCAAGGCTTGAGACCTCATCTGCCTAGGCATACAACTGGATCGATACTCATGTAAACCAGGCATCTCGAAAGGATGTCCATAATAATTATTTGTTATGACCCCCTTTAAGTATAATTATTTATTATTATTTATTCCAATAATAATTTATTATAATAGTTTTAAATAGAATTATTATATTCCTATTATTATTATTATTATTTATATTTAATAATAATATTGTGGGGCATGACAATACACATGGTGCTTATTTAGCCATTGTAGAGATCGAATGTTGATTTCCAAAATTGCCCTCTTAGGCTCCACAATACCACTTACCCTCCTTCAGAGAACCCATACATAAGCTTAATACTTAGTTTTTGAAACAAGATTTTGGGATCCGCAATGGTATAAGCTCATGAAATCACCCACCAATACCACCTTTTCCAAAACTTCTCTCCTCACTTCCACCATAGATTTTTTCTTTGTCACTCGGCTTCCACTTGTACCATTCAATTCAACCTGGCATGGGTTCCTCCATGACAGCATGTGGTGTCCACTTAATAACCCCAAGGTCACTTTGTGGCCCTCATCACTACATGAACCATTCCTAATGACCATTTCCTTGGAAAGTTAACCTTGAATTTTTCCAAATTGACACTTGGACAATATCCACTTGATTGCCATGATTTCCTAGTAAAGGCCTCCACATCATTGGCCTATTAACTTATTCTTTCACCCTCTAGACATAATTTTGATCTCATTACTAGCAATTTGACTTCTATCATAACCAAATTTGGGAATTTTTTTTTCAAACTATTCTCATTGGGACATTTCATCAAACACATGACATATAACTTGCAAATTCTCCTTGTATAGTCAAATCCAACACATAAAACCCCGGTGCTATAACTAGAAGCTCTGCAACATATGACCATCAACATTAATCCACCTCAATACATTAATTTCATTGATTTAACATAAACTTTCCCCAATTTTCATTGAGGATTTTTTTCAATTAGTTGGTATGCAACTACGATTTCCATTTGAACACCCAAATTTTGTGCCCATAACATCTCCAATGTTGAAATTAAATCTCCAATGTTATTTCCATCCAACACTACCCACAAGATAAATTTGCCTCATAAACCATTTGTGAGGTTGAATTTAACATCTAACTATAATAAATTATAGAATTCATATGATAATATAAAATAGAAATGGAAATAACAATGCATATTTTGAATTCTTTGATTACCCATTAAAATCAATGCATTAGCAAAACACAAAAGTAGTCCACGGAAACAAAAACATGAATACTTATTTGAAAATTAAGCCATGTCCACTAGATTGGTTGCTAAGGAGTTATTTTCCATCTATCTATAGGAATCATATATGGATTCCACCCCCAAGCCATACCATGATACCACCAGGGTCAAGGAATCTCATGTGGGGCTCTAATATCACCCAACCCAACCCATTACTCCTAAGACAAGACATCTGCTCACTATAGATCTCTCTAGTCCCTCTTCCAACAATCAAACCAATAGTGTTAGTCTCTTCCACTACCCCACACAACACTAGGAACACTCACTCTTTCTTTGCTCAATGGTCCCTTAGAGTACTCTTCCCTTCTAGTGCTCTTAGTGTATGTAGAAAGAGCTCAATATATTGTTTTCCTTTTGGTATTAACCTATGATAGAAACACTTGGCCTCAATATAGTCAATGAGAAACAATCCCATTTTCTTCCACATTTTGACTAGTAAAATTCCCCAACCTATATGGACACTTACTAGCCATAGGCACATGGAAAAACTCTCTCCATAATAGTCATACTAGCCATAACAACCATGACAACTAGAGGAACACATCCCCATAACATGCAAGTAATATCCTCCTCTTTCCCACTAATGGGTGAATAATCATAATGGTAGAATGTATGTAAAAGACAATGAGAGACATTTTCTTGCATGAGACCTAATCTCTTTCCAGGGATATGATACTTGTACTTAGTTCACACCCACAAGTCAAGGATTGATGATATAACTTGTAAGAAATCATGGGCAAGAAAGGGTAGTGCTTCTAAATGACAATGACAAGGTCAAATCACCCAACAACCCCCTTTCCTCTTCCCATCTTGCAATATCATAGTCCCCTCATTGCTCCCTCGAATAACTATTTTGGTGGATATTAATTATTATGTACTTTCATTTTTATCCACGCCTTTACATATACATGAGCATATTATGGGAAATATACCCACCACACTGTAAATCTAGCCCACCATTTGGACTCATATGCATTCACTAGTCAAGTCTTGGTTTTGAGCTCCACACTATGAATATTTACAATGCATTTCACATATTTACAACATGAAATCACTATATCTCAACCCACATGGCTTGGTTCTCGTCACATAAACCACTTCACACACTAATACATGATTTATCCATATTATATTCAAAAAGTCAAAACTCAAATATTACAATGAGATTTTCAATTTATTAAATAACCCAAAATCCTAAAGTGTAAATTTATATTATTAATATATAAGTATTGCTTTATTTTTCTTTTTATATTTAAATATGAAATTTATTCCTGTATAAAATTACTTGCAAAATGAAATCTTGTTTTGCAAAATCTCATATTAGTCATACATCCTCCTTACAAGCTTTACAATATACCCCACATACACACATATATATGCAAAATACTAAGACATGGGTAAATGTAATTTTACAACATTGTGAAATTTGTTTACTAGTTGCTTTAATGTGATGCATTGATGAGTACAAGAACATGCATATGTTGATAGTAAACTTTGGATGGTATGGGATAGAGACAATACATGGGAATTGCATTGGAAGAACGTGGTGGCTGTCATTTTAAATAAGATTTTTTAAAGTTGGTGGAGTATCTTATTGGTGATAGATAGAGAATGGTGGAGCAATAATTATTAAATAAGATATGTGAAGATACGTCGTTACATTTTTAGAGTTTTTTTAAAATGTAAAATTAGCTTTTGTTTAAATTAAAATAATAATATAAAGCATCACATCGATATTGATGAATTATTTATGTTATTTTATTAATTTTAATTAATGCATTTTGACAAAAAGATTATGTTTAAAGATGTTTGAAACTGCGTTTCAATTGAGATAAGTTGTTAGTGTTAGTTTATTATTTGAGATTATGTTAAAAGATGTTTGAAACTGTGTTTCAATTGAGATAAGTTGTAAGTATTAGTTTATTATTTGTTTTACATTTGTGTTGATTTATGTGGACTTAAGATGGAATGGAAATCCCTAAAAAGGAGTTGTCTTGTCCAATATACGTTTGAGTTAGGGTAAGGTACATGCAAGCTTGTCTTCTTATCGATATTTTGTTTTATTTTTAATTATTTTTGTTTTTTTCTTAAATTTTTATTTTTTTTATTGTTTTACGAAGTCATTATAATAATATACATGTCAATACATAAATTAAAATTGGTTACTTGTTTTGTTAAATAGATGGAAACCAGAATAGATGGTCAAATGTTTTAATGCTTTTGAATTTTAGGAAGAAAAAATACTACGAACAAAATAATATTGGATCTTCCATGATAATCCCGACAGAAAAATGCATAATGATAGAAGAAAACAATGAAATTAAATAGTGGGTGAATCCAAATTGCTTTCATCGTCATGAGGTTGAGGCCAGGTAGGAGAGAAAACGAACGACCGGGTGCATGTCGGACATCTTCATTTGTCTGGCTCGCTTGGAAGGGAATCAAACAACATATCCAAGCGACGACCGAGGATGGTGTGTCGGTGAAGCTACTCTGCCATATCTCGCCGCATAGCAAAGATAAGGTCTAAGTGTTCCTGTGAGAGGCGACAAGTACTAATCTGTTCTGGCTCTGGAGCTGTGACGAGTGGAGGTTAACCGGTTGGAAGGGCCTCCTCATTGTGCTCCGCATAATGGATTTCTTCTTCTATTATGAAGGTTTCCATTACCAAAGCAGAGTCAATTCCGTGCACAGACTGTCCAAAAGTGTAGGGTGAGGCTTGAATGTTGGGCACTATGTAAAGGAGGGAGGCCGAAGGGATTTGTGGCGGGATTGAAGGTATCTCTTCCTCAACATAGGCCATGGGAGGACTTTCATTCAACCAATTCTGAGCCGAGGAAGGAGAAGGCATCATAGAAGGGCTACTGTGGCTAAGCAGAGAAGTGTGAGGCATGGAAGGAGGGGAGGAGGAGCTCAACTTGTGCTTCTGAGCTACAAAGCTATAGTAAGCCAACCCACGCTTAGGCTTTCCTCTTTCCCTGGGCATGGAGGAGGGAGTAATGAGAATGGAAACCAGAAGCAGAGTGGAAATGCAGGAAAGGAAATAGTTAGGGCGACACACGAAGCCAAAGACAGAAGCAAAACCAAATAACTATTGCCATTTCTTACCTCCCAAATTATAGCCGAGTTAAGAAGGTGAAGTGTCGGAAGGGGCGAGTGGATAGGTCTTGTGTGATTCGTACCAGTCCAGGCATGTTGTCGGTGTTGCATTGAGTGCTCCATTATACTAGCCTCTATATGTAGACACACTTGTGATCCTGTCAATTGAATGCCACTCATACTGCGAGGTCTAGAGGAGGGGGTGACGGCAGGGGAAAATAACTTCTCATTTTGCATGGAGTCTAGCTGTCACTCCATCCGGGGGATTCTTGTTTTATTTTTAACATACTATTCTTATTGATTTTTTTTTTTTTTTAATTTGTTTATAACAACAACAACAATAATAATAATTTAATTTTAAGATTATGGTTAAGCTAGACATTAAACTGGTGTATGATACTCTCTTGTTTGTGAGATAAAAATTCCTCTGTATAACAATTTGATTGTTATACTTAGTGTAATCAAGGGGGCCCCATAAAGGGGTCCCATTATGGGACCCCTTGATGGGCCCCCCTTGATGACCCTAAGTTCTTAGGGTAAAATTATCCATGACTCTACCGCATTACCTTACATGGGTTTTCCATGACTCTACTGGAATTGATGGGGCACCAATACATGATGAACCCTTATGACTCTATCAGAATTGATGGGGCACCAATACATGATGAACCCTTATGACTAAATGGTAAACATACTCAATATGTTTATACTTGACTTTTTCTTTACAAAGGTATTCAAATATCTCTGTAAAAATAATTTGATCTTGACTTGATGATGGATGACCTTAACAAGCCTTTATTAGGTTTTTAAGGCTTACTTTAACTGTTAAGACACACAATCTTTATTTTGAAAATAGGTGTTCATGAACATAATCTGAGGACTTGTACATGGTATTTTTTGTATACTTTTTTAAAGTCTATAAAAATATGCATATCTTTGCATCTCCTCTCAATTTGAATTTATAACCTCTTAAAAAGAANAATCTTTATTTTGAAAATAGGTGTTCATGAACATAATCTGAGGACTTGTACATGGTATTTTTTGTATACTTTTTTAAAGTCTATAAAAATATGCATATCTTTGCATCTCCTCTCAATTTGAATTTATAACCTCTTAAAAAGAAACACTATTCTTTACAAATTTTATATTTTTATTATTTTAAATTTGTTAAATAATAATTAGATAAATGTTTATATGTTTTTTTATAATCTTTTTCCATGTGTGAATTGGAATTATATATGTTTAAGATATGGTGTATGTGTATCCAAAAGAGTGATTAACAACAACACCATCAATCAAATTGCTCCACATTAATGATAAATGCCTTGGAAATGAAGAATGTCATGTCCACATGATATGGAAGAAGTTACCATAAGTAAATTTATATCAAAATGTAAAATTCTATTAAAATGTTTGTAATTTGATAAATAATTTTTTTTTCCTTAAAATCATAGTTTATTAAAAATAATAAATTACATTTCCTATATATATAAACATTTTAATAACCTTCAAAATAACATAGAGGATACAAGGACTCCTCTCTTAAAAAAAATAAATAAATTACATTTCCTATATATAAACATTTCAATAACCTTCAAAATAACATAGAAGATACGAATACTCCTCTCTTAAAAAAATAAATAAATTACATTTTCTATATATATAAACATTTCAATAACCTTCAAAATAACATAGAGGATACGAGGACTCCTCTCTAAAAAAAAAGCCCAACAATCCAAACTATTATATCATTAATTTTTATGAAGGAGCATACAAAGTTCAATTTTTTTTCTCAAATTTACATTTAATTATATTCTTGCAGTTTGATAAGAACTAAACAAGTTCAAATAACATTTAATTCTATTGTTGCAGTTTGAAAAGAACTAAGCAAGAGATATTGTTGCAGTTTGACGAGAACTAAGCAAGAGATTACACATATAGGCCCACTAAAATATCATGTACATACACTAAAATATCATATACATAAGAAAAATAAGTGAGCTGAATATACAACCATCTTGATAACTCCATTGTAAAAAACCTCCATCGTCAGATTATTAAAAAAAAAAAATGAGCTGAGTATACAACCATCTTGAAGTAAAAAAAACACCATGGTCATTAAAAAAAAATAAAATGGAAATATTCAAAAAATTTGATCATCTCTACATTATTGAATATCCCACAATCCCATGTCCACATGTATACTCCTACTTTTAATAGATCATCCTTTTTTTCACTCCTTTTCATGTAGACGTAGAGTAAAAGATTGAGTTAAAATTGGATTTGAACACTTGATAAACCTTAATAAACAATGTTCTAAAATGTTTATTCCTCTCATTCAATTTATTCCTTTTACCACTAAGAAAATTAACTAAGGGCCATCAATAACACAATTGTTTGTGCCGCTACCAAAGTCGACCTCAAACTTGTAAAATTATGACTCATTCAAATGAATTACACCACCAACCCCATCGGAAAGTTTTGATAAATGATATCAAGACCACTAAATAATTAATAAATTAGCATGTTAAGGAAAGGTCAAATGAAGAAGAGAGTGAGTTGCTAGATAAGGGAGTGGAAGCCATAGGAAAGTTTTGATAAATGACATCAAGACCACTAAATAATTAATAAATTAGTATGCTAAGGAAAAGTCAAATGAACAAGAGAGTGAGTCGCTAGATAAGGGAGTGGAAAGTCAAATGAACAAGAGAGTGAGTTGCTAGATAAGGGAGTGGAAGGGGAGAATGAGTAGCTAAGTGATTATGATATGTTATTTAACGATAATAGGAATCAACAATTAAGCATCCAAGTGAGAGAATGACATTTAGACCAAAAATAAAAATAAAAAATGATCGTAAAAGTGTTTTCAATATGTCAAAACATAATCTAGATGAGTTTTTATCAATATATTAAAATAAGGATTACATTTTATAAAAATTTTAATCAAAAAATTGGTCTATAGTATTAACAATGCCATAATTTTTTTTCCAAATTAAAATATGGAAGAAGTAACACAAATGTGGGTAGTTACTATATAATAATAATAATACAATTTTAATATCATGTTAATGTCATGACCAAGTCAGACATCAAAATCATGTATATAACCTCCTTATTTATGGAGCAAAAAATCCGTGCATAAAACAATTTAATCTAAAAATACAAGTTAAACAAATAAGAAATAATAACATTCATAAATAAATATATAATCA
>ML801294.1:265851-277711 GCA_009831015.1 Picea engelmannii | reverse complement strand
CCATTGGTGTTGCAGCTGGTTTACAATTCAACATTCTAAACCTTTTCAATACTTCATTTGCATATTTAGTTTGACAAATGAAAATGCCATCATCAGATTGATCCACTTCAATTCCAAGGAAATATTTCATCAATCCTAAATCAGTCATCCCAAACTCTGTTTTTATGGCATTTTTAAAATCATCTACAGATAGATCTCTAGTAAAATTCAAGTCATCAACATATAGACATACAATCAAAATTTTACCTTCCTGGTTTATCTTTGTATACAAGGTTGTCTCACTTGGACTTCTGCTAAATCCAACACTAATCAGGTACTCATCAATTATGTTATACCAAAATCTAGATGCCTGCTTCAATCCATATAAAGATTTCCTTAACTTGTAAACTTTATCTCTATGCTTATCAATCTCATAACCCATAGGTTGTCTTACATAAACCTCTTCTTCCAAACATTCGTTCAAGAATGCAGACTTAATGTCCATCTGATGCATGATCCATTTATTTTGATCTGCAATAGAAAAGACCATCCTTACTGTGTCAATCCTTGCTACAGGAGCAAAGGTTTCATTGTAATCAATATCGGGTTGCTGACTAAACCCCTGAGCTACAAGTCTTGCCTTGTACTTTTCAACTTCACCTTCTACATTCAACTTAGTCTTATAAACCATTTAACACCAATGCTCTTCTTACCTTCAGGTAAATCGACAAGATCCAAAGTGTTATTTCTTTCAATGAAATTAATCTCCTCATCCATTTCTTTTATCCAGACATCCTCTTTAGCAACTTCCTTAAAACTTACATGATCACATACCATTAATGAAAAATTTGAAATCTGATATACTTCTTCATTCTGATCATATAATTCTCTTAAGCTCCTAGTCTTTTGACCTTTAAATATGTTTTTCAATGATGCTAAAGTAGGATTTGATTCACTACTTACTTGTGAATCTGTTTGATATCCACCATGTCTAGATGGCTCACCACACTCATGAGTTATGGGCGTTCTAAATTGAGATGGGATGAAATCTAATGCTTCCCTTGTAGGACTTCTCATTGCATGCATATGTGGATGTGGAACCAACTGTCCACCTCCTTCAACCTACTCAACTCCATCATCATCTTCACAGGGTAACACAACTCCCTCTGAAACAAATTTATCAATACTTACATCCCAGGCTTCATCTTCTTTAGATTGAACATATCTGGTGATTACATACTTCTTGGTGATGGGATTGTAGAGTTTATATGCCTTAGACTCTTCACTGTATCCAACAAAGATACATCTATTGCTTCTGTCATCCAACTTCCTCCTCATTTCTTTAGGTACATGTGCATATGCTACACATCTAAAAATTCTGAAATAAGAAATATTGCAAGGATTATCGTCCCATGCTTCTTGAGGTACACGATTCCTCACGGTCTTGGTATGACTTCTATTCAAAATGTAGATAGAGAAAACCATCGATTTCTTCTCTGATTATTCTTAGTGTAAACTGGAACTGCACCTTTACCATTAACTGTAACTTTACAGTCATTTCCCATTTTTACTTCAGACTAAATACTAGTATCAATAGAAGAAAATAAATCCTTATTACCATTCATGTGGTTACTGCAACCACTATCCAAAAACCAAATATCATTAGAACTTTTCTGAGTGACATTACAAGTCAAGAACACATGATTTTTATCATTCTCAGACTCATTTGTGATATTTGCAGACTTCTTTCCAGCATCTGCCTGCTTCTTCCAACATTTGTTAGAAAAATGCCCAAACTTCTTACAATAATAACATTGTACTTTAGATTTATCATACCTCTAATTTTCTTGCTTCGAGGGTTTGTTGTTGCTCACTCTTAAATAAGGAGGATTCTGTTGGGACTTCTCCTCAGACACTGATTTAGTTCTCTTGTCCCTTTGACCAGACGATCAAACTCCTCTTCCATGATTATAAACCTTCCTCTACCTCTGCCTCTGGCAACATGAAATTGAGATTTGAAAGCATGCTCCATTGATCCTTCTTCATATCTAGATATCCTAGATTCATGAGCAACAAGATAACCAGTTAATTCATCAATTTGCATTTGACTTAAATATTTAAATTCCTCTAAGGGCACAACTATAGGTTCAAACTTCTTGGGTAAACTTCTTAGCACTTTCTCAATAACTCTCTTATTCTCAACATCATCTCCATATTGCCTGATCTGGTTCACAACACTCATTACTTGAGTCATAAAAGTATCAACACTTTTATTATCCTTCATCTTCAGATTTTCGAAGTCCCTTCTCAAGTTCTGCAACTTGTCTGTCTTCACCTTGAACACTCCTTGATAACAAGTTTTAAGGATGTCCCAAGCCATCTTTGAAGATGAAGCACTAGAAATCTTTGTAAAAATGGATTCATTTAATCCTTGCTAGATTAATCCAAGAGCCTTGTTATCCTTTTTTCTTTCAGCAAAACACGGTCAGCATTAGAGAGAGCCAATTTTGTTGCTACATCAACTAGCTCAGCATAACCATCAATAACATAGGTCCATAAATCCTAAGAACGTAAAATCCTCCTCATTCAAATATACCAAGAATCATATGACTTCTCCCTCAGAACAGGAACCTGAACCTGATACTACCAGATGCAACCATTTATATAAAATTTGAAAGAAATTAAATAAACCTTCACCCAGGAAAAACAAGAAGGTAAAATTGAGCACCAATAAGAATTATCTATACTGAACTGAGCAAATAGCAGGATGGACTGCACGCTCTCATACCAAAAAATCTGAACAAGTTGTGGGACCATTTGGTTAAACAAAAGAACTCCGCGCACATTTAACAAGCAAGTCCCGAATGCGAAATAAGGCTTATTGGAATTCGGGGTTCTGCATTTACAAATACCTAACACAGAAACAAAACAAAACTATAATTGACGAATTGTGAAATGCAAATAAGCTTTGGGCCCACCACTTTGGGTTCGGGGTTTTGAGACTAAAGAACTCGAAATAAATGTGGGACCGGGTTCTCAATCGGTAAAACCAAACAATTATTGTGCCTAGTCAATTTGAAATCAATATAACAAATTTGATCAAGAAATGAAACGAGTTTACAAACTCAATAAAAAAACAAAATATAAACGAAGAGAATACCTCTGAATGCACAATAACAACTTTGATTCAAAATGTAATTTTTCAAATGAACAAATTACAATCGGTTTTGGTATTTATACAAAAAACTAACATTAATTCCCTAATTCAAAAATTACCCCTTCGATCATAAAAAATATTTAATTGAGGCGGTGATGGTGTCTAGTGACCTACAAAGGTTAAGGCCTTCAGCTATGAGTAAATTGGTGCTTAATCCTCAAGTCTTGAAGGGTCAAGACGGCCACCTATCCGGCCACCTATCCGTGGTTCTTTAGGCCGTGAAATGATTACTTATACAACATCTTCCTCTTTATTATTCTTTATTATTTGACTAAAGAATTGTGAATTTTGAAAGTCTAAAAAAAAACTGAGCATTTTTCATTTTATTTTAAATTGATGTACTCTATACTTGCACATATGAAATTATTTAATGAAAAAATATCATAAAAATTTGAAGTATCTAAAACCAAAAGTAACTTTTCAAGACAAAAGAAACATTGGTACATCTCTCAATTCTAAGTAGTATGAATATATAAAAAAGTAATTGTACGAACAAAATCAAACTAGTTGTATCAACATAAAAGATATATTAATTTCTTAATAGTTCAAACAATATTTAAAACATTCAAGGGACTGCAAGGTATCCATCATAAAAGATATATTGATTTCTTAATAATTCAAACAATATTTAAAACATTCAAGAGACTGCAAGGTATCCATCATACCAGAAGAAAATAAAGGAGTGAATCCAACTAGGTCTTCTATCTACTATTTTTTGTAAAAATCAAAGCTTTCTGAATGCTTGGTGATCTTCTGCCCCCTCTTTCATTTTTCTCAAACCATCAAAGAAATGCCAACTAAAACCATCAAATGCTTCCATGTACACTGGATCAGGATTAATAGAATGAAATTCAGTTAAGCCGTCCAGCCGCTGTGTTTTAATAGCTGTTTGTGGCAGGGGTATTTCACGCAACATATGATCAGTGTTTAGAGCGACCTTCATTTTCGTAGTAATTTCGTAAGTAGAATCTTCCTTATGCTTCTTAAAACTGTTGCCTAGTATAATAATCTTCTGCAAATTGGCAGGAGTCCAGTTTGCCTGCAATACATTGTCATATAAACGAATGGGGAGGTGAGGCATGAAAAATAGGGTGGGTCTGTCGACCGTCCGTCTGCATTGTTCGTTGAAGGAGAGACAAATACAGTTGAAGGCATTTATAGCCTTTCGCTCGATTGCAGACAGGGCTGGATCATACACCTCGATATCACTCACCCATTGAAATCTCTCTCTTAGTAAAATCGCAAAGGCTAACTGCATGTGTATATGCTCGGAATCCTCCAGATTCAGAATCTGAATCTCAGAATCCACCAGAATCTGAATCTCAGAATTCATTGTTCCAATGCCATAGAGAACCAGTTGTAATTTTGAATAACGTGGGTCTGCGCGGATTACCCTTTCTATTCGCTCGACCATTTCTGGGTCCTGCATTTGTTCCATAAATTCTACATAAAACAAAGATTTCTCCAACTTTTCTTGAGCGAGCTGTGTTTTCTTGATTAATTCCTGAACTTTTCCATTGGTTTCTCTATCATCCACTTCTGGTTCGGGGTTCTGCTTTGGTTCTGAAACGTCCATGACTGGCAATCAAAACTATGCAATGACAGAATGAATATGCAGAACAATAAAATAATAAGACACCAAGAGTTAAAAACACTTTAGAGTGGTGGATGGATATTTAATGGGGTACACCTATTGAGAATGGGCACATTTAATAGGTTTTTAGTTTTTAATACGTTTTTTTATGGACGCCATTAAATATGTCTAGAATATTCTTAGTCATCACAATAAATGAATGGTTCTGATTTCATCCATTAATTTCCGAGCTGTTATAAAGACATCCATTTATATGTTTACTTTTTTACATTTAACTAATCGTGTTTAAAAATTACTGTGTTCACTAAACCGCTTTAATTAACCAGCCACGACTTAGCAGCTGTGCTAGTCTATGTATATATGATTTGACAAAGTTGAAAAAGGTAAAGGTGTGTCGGTTCAAGTCGAGGAGAATATTGTAGCGGCTGGAATTAAAGTTTGGTGTATATCGTAGAGGCATTTATTCAATTAGGTCTTTTGTATGTAAATCATCATTTAAATTATTTTGTAATGATTTGACCATTTTGATCTCTAAAGAGGAAACTAAGTGTTTCATTTTGTATTATAGGTTTTTTTAAGTCATAATGATTATTAAAAGTATTTAAAGGGCATGGTTTTGGGAAAGAGTAGGTCTCTTCAATATCCCATGGTTCCTTGAGTTTCACCCCTCCATTATGATTGTGTCTTTCAAATTGGGTTCATCTCCCAAATTAATTTTCCACTTCCTTGTTGGCATCCTTTAGAATTTAAAAATATTATAAACTCTTTGGGAAGGTTCTTGAAGGTAGATTTTGACTGGGATTTGAAAAGAAGCAAATGTACACAATATAATTCTTACAAATTTTCCACTCTCTTATTGGCATCCTTTAGAACTTAAAAATATTATAAACTCTTTGGGAAGGTTCTTGAAGGTAGATTTTGACTCGGATTTGAAAGAAGAAAATGTACAGAATATAATTCTTACATTAATATGAGAGAATGATGTGAAAGAGCTTAGAACGTAACAATTGCAATAATTGAAATAAACAACAAGCCACTTGATAACACTATTTCTTAGGGAGATCTTTTTAGAGAGAAAAAAACCACATTTTAAAGCATTTTTATTGTATTATTCATTAATTAAATGGTTACAATAAATTATAAAGCCTTTTTTCTCTCATCAAGAGTGTTTAGTAGTGATCTTCAAGCCTACACTATGCACTCCATGATAACATTTACTACCTAGAACTATACTAGCCATTAGACCAACTCTTGATGCTTATACTTTGAGGCATCTTACAATGGAGTATTACAAGGAATTGAATAGGCTTTGAATATATGAAATACCATGGATAAATATCATTGGTTGCTCAATACCATGGGCTCATATACGATGAATGGTGAACCCATCATTAATTGTATCAAGGTTATCCTAACTACTTTATGACAGAGTAAAGATTAACCCAACATTGCCTCCTTTAAACTTGAATTGGGATAAACACATTCCCCTTTAAATTTTATTAATTGGGTTTTTGGAATACAACATTCCCTCTATCACCTAAGTCTACATCTAGACTTTACACCAATGAACCATCAAAACAGGGTTATGCATGCCTAAATAGGTCTTATGTTCATATGAACATTTCATATATTATAATAACCAACTCTATAAAATTCCTTACAATTGTATGCCCAACCAAGTGATGCTATGAAACATCAACTTTTTTCATTTTCAAAATCCCTTCTACTCCAAATACAGTTACATAGACAGGGTACCTATAAACTAGGGTACCTATAAATAATGCAATGAGAATCTAGTGAATTCTTTAGTGCAACCCTCTTTGCTCCAAATACAATTAGTTGAATCAAGCACTTAGCAGATCGAGGAAAGTGGTAGATCTATCCATCTACCCACAAGTCCATGCATGTTTTGATCCAGAGCCACATGCTTCAATCTCACTCTCTATTTCAATTATTGTTGTCCTTGTCATTTTCTTGCAACAAGTTTTCATTATACACAAGCTCCCACTCAAACCAATATTAGAACAAAATATATTGTCCCTAATACCTTGTATCTAAGGTAATAAGGATTTCATACCAAATGAAAGGAATCAAAGATGTGGAATAAACTTCCTAAACTAATTTATGAGAGAAGAATGAGCATAAACTTACAACATAATAATTGCAATAAATGAAATAAACAACAAACCAATATACCACATGATTTTCTAGGGAAATACTTTGAAGAGAAAAATCCCACACTCTAAAGAAAACTAAACCTCTGCAAGTCTATACTGTGGATGCCAAGACTACATTACTGGTCATTAGGCCAACTGGTGAGGCATATACTATGAGGAATCCTACAATGGAGTATTATGATGAATTAAATAGGCTTCATCAAATGTAACACCATCTATTAACTAATGCCATCGACCCATAAACCATGAATGATAAGCCTATCATTGATTGTATTGAAAGGTTATCCTAACTATTCTATGATAGAGTCAAGATTAACCCAATAGAATCAAATGGGTATTTTTACCTATGCTCAATTGTGTGTCGAGAGATTAATATGAGTAAAGGTCTTCCAAAGAGGATGTATGTTAAACAAGACAAAGTTAAATGGACTCAACTATTGGATTATGAAAATACAACATATAGGTGTTGGATATTCCATCAAACATGCCATCTACATGAATCTTGTTGTCAAACTAGAGTGCATCTAAAGAGGAAAAAGAGTCATCCTTCCAAGTCTAGAAGTTGGTAGCCATATGATCTACCAATTTTTAACATTGAATATGATCTAAGTATAGAAGGTTTTCCATAAGAAGAATTAGAAAATTGTAACAAAGAAGAAACAAAGGAAAATAATAAAGATATAAATAAGTTACTCAAAGTTCAAGAATAAGGATTTCCAAAATTCACTACAATAGGAAGCTAGTTTCCAATGGAAGTCTCCCATGAGGGATGAAATGATATCATAAGCCCAAAAGATCAAAATATGATAAAGAGATGGTTTTTTACAAAAATGATATGCAAGTGGTTATTGCAAATGATCACATAAGTCCAAAAGATCAAAATATGATAAAGAGATGGTTTTTTACACAAATGATATGCAAGTGGTTATTGCATACCTCCTAAAGAGAGTTATATAGAGGTCACAAAGAAGGAAGATAAAAAAATTTAGATTGAGTTCAATGTCCAATTATAATTGTTGATGTATGGTTAGTTGATATGTATACTTACTTTTAAGATAGAATGTTTTTTAGATTATGTTTATGACATGGATCTTTATGAAGGAATCATGAAATGCTAATTTTTTTTATAAATAATGGAATTATTTTTTCGCTAAATAAGACTATGATTTTTTATTATTAAAAAGGAGGTAGGAGAAGTTTTATTTTTATTCATTTCTCCCTCAATATCTCTCCTTACTCTCTTTACCTCTCTCTACCTCCCTTCCCTTTATCTCCTCCCCCTTCCTCTCACTTTCTCTCTTCCCCCCATCTTTGTCTCCCTCTATGTCCCTCCCACACTCTTTCTCTACCCTCATCTATGTCTTCCTCTCTCTCCCTCTCGCACTCTCACACTCTCTCTCTCTACCCCCCCTTTATGTCTTCCTCTCTCTCCCACTCACACTCACTCCCACTCTCTCTACCCCCTCTCTATTTCTTATTCTATATCCATCTCACATTCTCATACACTCTATCTCTACCCCCCCTCTCTATCTTCCTCTCTCTCCCTCTCTCCTTCTCACACACTCTATCAAGTTTGGTAGATCACAAGGCAAGACACGGCTTTGACCTAGACATGACAAGGCATGGAAAGACCTAGAGATAGACCTATAGTGATCCAAAAAGGATCCAGAGAAGAATAAGGATAACTCAAAATTGGTAGAAGCACCTAAGAAAGATCAAAATGGCCTCAACAGAGAGAGAAAGGGAAAAAAATCAAATTTCTCAAGACTCAATGAAATTGGCATCATCGCGAAGAACATGTCCCATTATTTCCAATGGCGTAAATGACTCGTCAAACATAGTTATGGATCACAATATATCTTCAGTCAAAGTTTTGGTCAACCTAGCCCAATCAGCAAGGGATGAGTCAACATGCGTATTGTATGGATGACATCATCATCCATACAGGGTACATGGCACATGTAGAGGATGACAGTGTCATGCTGACATCAACATGATGATGTGGCAGCACCAGAGGCTGCCATGTCACTCGATTTTGGACTTTTCGGGTCAATCTGTTGACCAATGCGAATGTGCAATGTGGAAATTAGTATAGCCACCCAACAAGTGACGTGGTAGGATAACGTGGCATATGTGATGTGTTTTTCCATACAATGTGGTGATGTGGGCCAATGAAAGGCCCCCACATGGCCCAATCATGGGATTCCATGTGGCAACAGACAAATGCCCAAGGATGCCCAACAACCGAAACTTGAAATGGGAAAAGGGATTGGCTGGCACCAACCCCGAGTCCGCTAAGTTTATAACGCAATCCGCCACCAGATCTAGCAGGATTTTCCAATCCAAACCATACTCCAAAGTTAGCATGGCCTCAACACACGTACAACATAGATATATATATATATATATATATATATTGTAACATCCTAGTTTTAACCCTTATGAGCTATAATGTATTGTGTAATTGTGACTTAGGCTGGTGAGCCGGTAAAGTTGAAAAGGGGAAAGAGTGCCTAGGAAATGTAACACTTCATATAAATTAATAAAATACACCGTTGGATGCAAGACAAACAAAGGAAAAAATAGATAGGGGGCTATGATTCCATGAGAGAGGGGGTTTGAGGGGCTAAGTCCTTTTTAGTATTATTTTATTTACCCATAATTGATTTTATGGAGAAAAGGGGTTACATGAGCTTCTTGGGGGAGGCCATGTGGTTCTTGATTTCCAAGTAATTATATAAACCCATCTTTAGTTTGGGTGGGGGGTTCACTTGTTCTTATTCATTCATTGTTACACCTTTTCCACTCTTCATTTTTGGGAGCCTCACTCTTGTTGCATTCATATGCTCTTGGTCTGAGCATGGATATGAATGGGTTCGTGAGGGTGGCTTGGGGTGAAGTTAGGGGATTGTTCTTCCCTTGTTTCATCTTATTCCCCGCATTCTCTTGTTACTCTTCCTCTTCACTCACTATTGCTAGATCGTGTGCTCTTGGGTTGAGCATGGAAACAGATGGCAAGAAGAGGAGAGCCATCGTTGAATGGTTGTAATGATTTACTAATCATACAAGGAGGGAATGGATGCCTTTGTGCATGAGATTTATGGCAGTTCGAATGGAACTATCCAGAGTTGAGAGTCCTTGGAGTTTCCAATAGGGAGATTTCCTAACCAGTAGCACTAGAGCCCTAGAGAGAAATGGAATAGCCTCATGGACTACATGGCATAGAAAGGTGTTCATTTCTTGGGGTTGTGCAGGCTGAGGGGGAAAGAGAGATGGAAATTAGAATTTGTTATGAGGTTGGGAAACCTGAGAGCTACTTAGCCAATTGGTGTGTGCTCGGGGGTGACCTGATGTTGAGAGAAAATGAAGAACAATGTCTATGGTTGGGAGGAACTTCCTTGGTCTGCATCCAGTTGGTGAACATTTACTTGCAAAGATAAGTCCTCTTTGTGTTTTCTATGTAATGTTTATTTCCGTTGTGTATTTAGTTATCTCTGAGATATGTATTTTAATGTGCCTGTCTACTGCCTATTTATTGTGCATGGCACATTGTTTATCTCTTTTATGCTTTGGCATGGATCTTGATTAATGCATGTGGTTATGTCATGCTTGTTTTTGGATTAAATGTTGTTTGAATTCGAGATCCATTCAGAGAACTGAGTCTTGCGACTGCAGTGTGCCTCATCTACTAGTTGTTGGGTGTGTTGCAGCTTGTTGAAGTGGCGTAGCCCGACCTTTGGATGGTTGGGTATGTTATATATATATATATATATACTCCATGTAGTAAAATGAAGGTCAATGGACTTGACCCCAAAACCTTCTCCAACAAAGCACTTTAAATATATCCTCCAACCAACATGCCAAACGACTTCGTTAGTAAATCCCCCCCCCTCGATTTTATTTAGGAGTCGGGTTTTTCCAGAGTTCAAGGGTGAGACCACGGTGGGTGACCATATGGAAGGGGAATGGAAAATGAGAAATTTTCCATAAATTTATTGTAGGTGGAGGCACAGAAACCAAGACAAAATTTCTCAGGACCTGAAAGTGACATACTTGGATCAAGGCATGGAGACAATCGTTTTTGGGTAATTCGACACAACGAATTCAATGGTGCTATTTTATTTCTGATCTGATCAAATATTCTACCACTTAACTCCACAACGACATATACTTATGTATTTTTCCAAATTCTTTTGTTGAGTTAATAAAAAGGCCTACCCATTTGAGAGCAAGACCCAGAGATGTAGTCCACCAGGGACGGACTTCATTATCAAGTTTATTGTGTTCAAATATGATGCATATGTCTCTTCATTATTGATTTATTCCTTCTTTATGGTTCACTTCAATTTATGATCATTTAATACAATTATTTAATAATTCACATCGATGAAAAAATCTTGGATCATGTTGGTATAAGAGCAGTCATCTTTGACTTGAATTGTTGAGTGTGAATGCTTACTAGGGCCAAGAATAAACAGGGTGAAGGAACAATTAATACTTTCAACCCATATATTTTTCATGCATCCTGAAGGATGAAAATGGATGAAGAGGACAAGCGTGATGAATAGGAGAAAATCTTCCAACTGGTCTTCTATCGCATGCCAGATATGGTCGAGAAAATGTATGGAGATTACATGAAGAGAATGGCAAAGAAAGGGAAGAAAAAGGAATCACCAACAGATGGAAAATATTCAATGAATCAAGGGATTGGAGGAGACCCTGTCGAGCCTCCATCTTCACCATGGAGTTTTTGTTGGATTACTGAGAGGGGGGGTGAATCAGTAATAGAGCAATTTAACCATATAATCCAAGTGTTATATCAATGAAGCATTATTATCTAATAACTGCAGAGTAAATAAGCAATGAACAAATGAACAATCATACACATACACA
>ML801294.1:251866-265751 GCA_009831015.1 Picea engelmannii | reverse complement strand
TGTTGAGCTTGTCGATTTTGACTCTTAGTGTGACAACTTCTTCTTCAAGATTCTCAACCTCTTCTTCTTTCTTCATTATCTGAGACTTCATGACTTCTTCTATTCTCTTTGCTTCTTCAAGTTGGATTTTCAATGCAATTATTGCAAATCTCCTAAAGAGAATTATATAGAGGTCGCAAATATGAATGATAAATATTTTCAGATTGAGGTCAATGTCCAATTATAATTGTTGGTGTACGGTCCGTTGATATGTATACTTACTTTTAAGCTACAATGTTTTATTTATATTATGTTTATGACATGGATCATTACAAAGGAATCATGAAATGCTAATCGTTTTTTATAAAAAAATGTAATTTGTTTTTGCTAAATAAGATTATGATTCTTTATTATTAATAAGGAGGTAGGAGAAGTTTTATTTTTATTCATTTAGATATATATTTTATCTTTTTTAAAACTACTTAATTAATAATGTTGAAGTTAATATAATTTTATGTTATAATGACATTTTTCATGAACATTTATTTATAATTTAGTTTTCTATATTATTATAGTATTTAGTATAATTTGTCATTGTTTGTTTTTCGCTTCATTATAATGAAAAAATTTTAATTTATTATTATTATTATTATTAATGATTCTAATTTAATTATGATATTGTCTATACGTTATACTAGTATGATTTTCTATTGGATGTAGCTTGGGTGGTTTGGAGGAATGTTTGTTACTCTCTCCACCTAGGTTCAATTCCTTGTAAGTGACATGTGATGCCCTTAATGGGTCTATATGATTCTCTTGTTATTAAACCCCCAATATTCTGAACTTCAAGTAACTAGTAGCGATATACCAATTGAGTTAAAGTTATGAATTATAATTATTATCTAATATTATATTAATCTAAATAATATCTTTAGAAAAATAATTCAAATAGTTATGAACTAAATGTGTTATAAAAGTTAGAGTTATATAATTAAAATGAATTTAAAATGAATTTATTTTGTATCATTATTTCATGCATCCTTTTCTCTTTCTTGATGCAGTCCCTCTAATTATAGGACCATTATGATCAAAACTATTTTATTTAAGCTATCTAGAAATATTTTGGAAAAAAAGATAAGCATATGGATATAAAGCCACATAAAAGAGATAAAGGCCATGCCATTTTTAGAGGTTATCATTCACTAATACATATGGTGTTGAAGTTAGACAAAGTGTTTCGATGTTATAGACAAAATCCACCTTACTATCAGACGTTACTCACTAATTCTCAAAAAATTATTTTATTTTTTTCTTGGTCCCCCGATGTTCGTCGGACCTATGATGTAGTTTAGTATTCGTGGGACGTCCAACTCATATTCAATGGTTCTCAAGAATGATGATTCTATAAATCTTACATCACCATCATGACCGACCATTGTCTCGTGGCTTGCCAATATGGCACCTACGTGGCACTGTCATGTGAGGAACGTTTTGTCTCATGGGTGTGTTTGGCACCTAATTGGGCCTTAATTATGTTGGCTATGGGGCTAAAATTTTATTTCATGAGATTATTATGCCTACATTGTATCGATCGAGATGTCAATTATGCCTGGTATGGGGGATACAAATTTTGGGTGCATGCCTATTATGCTCGCTCTGTATCGAGATGCCAATTAAATGTGAATGGAAAAGAGATATGATTGGAAAGTACAAGGATTAATGGATGAACATAATACATATTATAAGTTTGCATGATGTGGGTAGGCTCGACGGGACCTGACCCAAATCGGTTATGCTTCCAGATATGTTATGAGTGAATTTCAAGTAAGATGTTAGTTAATGTCCCCAGTCCAAGAGGCCCCAAGAATAAGAAAGGGGGAGTCTCCAACATGAGTGGGAGGACTAAAAGAAAGGGAGCACATTTTGAGGGGAGGAATTGATGATGCCAACAGTTTCAATGGAATGTTAAATTACAAGGAGATGAGAGAAAAAGTAGTTCACCAGAAGGAATATGTCTGGGTTGGTCCAACCAAATGGGTGTTGAAGGTGTTTGACCTAGGTATAGGATACCACAACAATTTCTTAGCAACAAGACCGTAACAATTGGTAAACATATACCTTATTTGTATCAATCATGTCCATCCCCACCATAAAATGTTTCCTCAAACTCATCCAAAATGTATCAATCATGCACCCTCCATATCCATACCACATTCCATAAATTCCATTAGACCCTTCGATGCACTATGAATTTTTGAACCCATTCACACTGTAAGTTGCTTGAGTACCACCCCATAGTGTGAAGCTAGTGAGAAGATAAAACACCCTTCTAAGTATCGATTACAGATGACTGGCTACAAAAAGGAGAAGTGTGCCTCATGTATCGAGATTCACCTAAAAGTTTTAACAACTAGCTCGAGGACCTATGAATTCATGTAAATTTAATTATGATTCACTTATGTAAGCAACCTATGGGTCACGGTGGTCCCCACGGGGAACATAATATATAAGGTTGTAAGCAGAGAGATCACAAAGGAGAGGCTTAATAGAGATTCCTCAGGAAGAATATTCAGAGAGGAGAAGGTTATGGAAACTATATTGAAGTTTGCCCATTTTTTTAATATTGACTATATCTATGATGTCTATCATGTAAAGATCCTTCTATATTTATGAGGAATTAATGGAAGATAAATAATGTTTTTGACATATACTTGTCTTATATGTGATTTGTTTTGTTATATTTAGTGATTATCTATAATATTTAAGTGATATTTAATTCATATTTTAATAATGTCTCAATCTACATACAAGAAAATGTATTTGAGGTTTTGTTTTTATAACAAATAAATTAATGTATTGATATTTCTAGTGGAAATGAAATACACATTGATGAGATCTCTTCACTTTTAACATTAGCAAAATTTATCTTAGAATGCCTCTATATGATAAGACTATAGCCTATCCTTATGAATTTGACTCTTACAATCATCCTTATACAGGTCACTCTTTAAACAAATAGTTCCAAAACTTGATATTGATGCCAAGACAAAACTGTGAGACAAACTATCTCTAAATTTACATAAACAAAAATTAAAACAAGACAAAAAATCCATTCATCAAAAAAGATATAAGAGTATCATCTCTATAAGTGTATGGTTCTTAATATCATGAACAAGCAAAGAAACTTCCTCCAAAATGAGTGTTTCCTATGATAAATAATAAGCTTTGTGGTTGAATTATCAATAGACATGAGCAAAGGACACCTCTTCAAAAACTATTTTCTTTCCATAATCCTATTGAAAATAGGCCCTAGATCCATGTTAGAATTGTTTCTTTTACCATTAACCTAGTCCATCATAATTTTGGAGTCACTAAAGAGATATATCCTCTTAGCCTGACTATCCACTGAAACCTTAATTAGGATCTAGAGAGCATAGATTTTTTCTCTATTTTTTATGCCCAAACCTACCCAATGTTGTATTATACCTTAGATTTGAGTTGTACAAGTTTTTGGGGATGTGGTTTATCATAGTAGACCTGTTCATGTTGTTTATTTTTCAATTTGAAGTTTAAAAAGGGTGGCTATGCAAAAGAGGAAAAGTGTGTCTTGTAATTTGCAAGGTCTAAATTGTACTAAGCGAATGCATGCCCAAGATTCCATGTACGACCAAAATTTGTTTTATAAGTTTTAATATGGATTTACATAAATGGTAAATTTACCTATGCATCTAATGTTTATTTCATGCACCTAGAATTGGGATTTCATGTAAATATGAATGCAAAATTGCTTTAACCTTAAATGCATGCCCTTGTCTCAATTTTGATCCAAATTTAGTGTTTCAATTTAAATACATCGTAATTTGTGATTTTACACCTTTATGTAAATTTTTATTGGAAATTTAAAAAATAAACCTACCTCATGTGCATAAAGGCTAAAAATTGCCTTCTAAAAACAAAGTGCAAAATTCTTAATGTTGGTTATATGAAACTATAAGATCTAAACTATACACTCCAAAAAGGATTATTTTTGTGCACAAAGATTCACGAAATTTAGATGAATCAGATGGTGGTGGGTTATGAGAGAAACCAAGGTTAGGTTTACATTAAGAGTCACAAAATATTATTCTATGGAAGAATAGGCAAGAGATGCCTAGTAAAAACCTCAAAATGCACAACATGTTTGTAAAAAGTAACCCAAGGTTGTATTATACCTAATATTTGAGTTATGCCAGTTGTTGGGGGTATTGTGTATCATAGTAAACATGTTCATGTTGTTAGGTTTTTAATTTCAAGATGAAAGAGGGTGGTTGTGCAAAAGAGACAATTTTTTCCTTGTAATTTGTAAGGTATAAATTGTACTAAGTTACTAAATGAAAATGCACGCCCAAGCTTCCCTATAGTTCAAAAACTTGTTTTATAAGTTTTAAGATGGAGTTACATAAATAGTGAATTTTACTATTCATATAAAGTTCAATTGAAGAACATGAGAGGTTTCTTTCATGCACCTAAAATTGAGATTTCATGTAAATTTGAATGCAAAAATGCCTCAACCTCAAATGCATGCCCTACTCTCAATTTTGAGCCAAATTTAGTGGTTCAACTTCCATAAGTTGTAGTTTGTGATTTTACATTTGCCTATAATCTTATATTGGCATTTTAAGACATAAACCTACCTAGTGTGCATAAAGGCTAAGAATTGCATTGTAAAACCAAAGGGCCAAACTGCTAAAGTTGGTTATATTAAATTGCATGCCCAAAGTTGGATATGGCTCCATAATTTAGTATTTAAGTTGTAAATTGATGATTACAATGTGTATAACCTATTTGTAAAATTAGTAGTGCATTTACACTCCAAAAAGGATGATTTTTATGCACAAATATTTATGGAATTTTGATGAATCAAAGGATGATGGGTTAGGAGAGAAACCAAGGTCAATGTTGCATTAAGAGTCATAAAATACTCTTCTGTGGAAAAATAGTTAATATATGCCTAGTAAAACCATCGAAATGCACAGAGTGTTTGTAAAATGTAACCCAATATTGTATTGTACCTTAGATTTTTGTTGTGCAATATGTTGGGGATGTGGTTTATCATCGTAGACTTGTTCATGTTGTTTATTTTTCAATTTCGAGATTAAAAAGGTTGGTTGTGAAAAAGAGGTAAATTTTTCCTTGTAGTGTGCAAGGTATAAACTATGCTAAGTGACTAAATGAAAAAGCACGCCCAAGCTTCCCTATAGTTCCAAAATTTGTTCTATAAGTTTTAATATGGAGTTACATAAATGGTAAATTTAAATATGAATATAAAGTTCAATTGAAGAACAAGAGAGGTTGATTTTGTCGGAATATTGAGAGGGGGGGTGAATGAGTATGAACACTTTTTACCACTTTCAATCATAATATATAAACTTAAAATTTATCAACAATATATCATTTATTATTGCATTCAATATATCATGAGCATATAACCATAAGCAATATTATCACATTAAATAACAACATCGATAGTACACCCAAATTTATGTGGAAACCCAAATGGAAGAAAACCACAAAATGCTTTATTATATATATCAAGAATACATCCTCCAGCACCAACTGGAAGGAGAAACCAACCCCCTAATTTACAGACACCAATCTGAAGGAAGCTACAACTCCCTGAATTCTCTAGTACCAATCGAATTGAGGCACTAACTTCTTGATTTGCAGGCACCAACCTGAAGTAATCACCAACTCCCTGCATTCTCTGACACCAACCATAAGGAGGATACAACCCCCATTCCTTGCCGCATCCTGCCACCTTGAAATATAAGTGTAGACTCATTGTCACTACCATTTATCAACATGTAACTACCATTGTCACTAATACATCAACCAACCTATCACTATCATGGTCACATCAACCAACCTATCATTGATACATCAACCAACTTGTCACTTTCACAGTCACATCAACCAATCTTTCATCGTCATTGTCGCAGATATATCATCATAAACCAAATATAACTAGATCCATTCACATGGATACCAAAACGATCACCATACCATGTACATCAACCATCTACCATGTATCCAAGATGTGTCAATGTCTCAACAATATTCCTCAAGCATGTGATAACATCACCATGACATATACCAAACCAAATACCAATATAAACAAGATATACTTCTAACAATGTGTCATATCATCACAAATGTGTACCATATCATGTACCACCATCATCAAGACATGTATCAAGAATGTACCATAAACATAACTCTCAATAAAACATGTAAAGGATACCTCTAATCCTGTAGAAGACCTGATACACAAAATTATAGATATGTATCTCTTCCTAAACTTCAACAACAATAGAATAGCATCTTCATCAAATGTTACCTCAGTCTCATGGGACTAGTTTTGGATTAGTCACAAACCATAAATTTCAACAAGAATAAATTTGTTCCTCTAATGAATAAAGGTATAAAATTTTAACCATGTATACTCTGAGATATTTCTTCCATCTCCTCAAAAATTTTGGGTCTCAAACTTCTCAGAACAGAATTTATAGCGAAAATGGAAAACCTTCCGGAATTTTAGCCTATTCTGGAGAGAGAACTTGTACAACATTCCACATGTTCAATATTTTATATCTGATTATGAAAATCACACACAATATACTAAATATTTTTATCATTCCATTGAAACTGGTTTCACCAAATTTGGATCCTCTATGAATAAGTTATGATTCTTTTACTCGGAACACTTGTTTAAGACTAGTCTTAGGACTAGTCAAAAACCCTATCTTCCACAACAGGTATCTCCAAAAATACGTTGACCCAGAATATCAAAGTTTTACCAAAGGTACCTTAACATGTCTTCTCAACCTTCTCTAATTTGTTTCTCTCTGAATAATGCTAGAAAAAAAATTACAATGAAAATGGTAAGATGGTCTTTAAATAACATACCTTAGAACACATCATCGCAAGACTTTATCCTCCCTTATAATTTCTCCCTTATTTACTTCATATTCCCTCTGAAATTTTCCTCATATATGTAATGACCCCAATATGTTATGACTAGAATCGAAGCAAGGTGCATTTTTTTTTGTTTTTAGGCAAGAAGGGAACGACGACAAAGTTAACCATGACTAGACGAAGATCACACGCACACCGATCAACACGACCTCACCTACAAGATAAGGGACAACATCCCCATCCTGACATAACGGCCTCGACGGCCCATGACTAGAACCTCAAGACGCATGAACCAAAAGCATGAAGGCATTAAAACCTAAGTGCTAACAACAACTCACATCGACCAACAACACCCACATGGAAGGCACAGACCTCGACCAAGTTATCATTTAAATCTATACCTTAGGGCGCATAATGATCCCCTCATTAGGAATCATGTTGTCCCCAGTGGACATGCATGACTATAACCTTGGCGTGGCACATACTATCTGGACCAAGGAATCTAGATGACTCTGACATGCTAGGAGCCAAATACTGACAAGAAGGCTACACCCATACCCCAAGCAACAGGTATAAAAGATGCAAGATGACTACAATAAAGGAAAAGCTCAAGATAATACCCGACTCCACCAACAACCCGTACAATAACCGATAAGACAGATGTCTAAGTGCGAAGGTCGAAATGTTAACAAGCTTCTCAGGTCATAAATGTTATCATAATGTGCACTAAGAAAGGAACTTAACCCAATCAAATGTGCTTATCAACAATTATAAACTATCCACTAAAATAAGTGATCTACTTAGCATTTTAAAGGTTCTCCCCATTGCCTATAAAAATAATCGACATTATTGTCTAGAAGGGATAATTGTGAATGTGATCGATGTCTGAATTAATGCCAACTCAATGCTATATTTACTACCATTTTATGTTGTTATGTGGTTATAAATAAAATCCATTGACTCTATTCAATGAAATTTTAATGCTGACTTGTTGTGTATATAATTGTCACCTCGATGTTATTCAATGAGATTTAAGGCTATTATTAAACGTTATTTAAATCAAGCTATACATTACATATAAATCAAGCTATACATTACAAGCTATATAATTCCATATAAATCAATCTATACATTCCAAGAAAAGTCTATATTCATTTAATGAGATCTAATGCCATAAAAATTAGGATATACAATCAATGATATTTAATGCAATATACATTACAGAATCTATACATTACAGAAATCGATGAGATTTAAAGCTATACATTACAACACAAGCAAAGGACAGGGTGGTAAATCCCCTGTGAACTGTTAAAATGTTGGGAATGTGGAGAACCTCACGTAAGGAGAAACTGTCCACGTTTGAATTCAACAACCACAACTATGGTTCACAATCTACAGGAAGCATCTATAGTAGGGGATGTAGGAAAAATCTTACATCGGATCAATGCAGCCATGGATGGCCCGCAAGATGACCACCAGTCCTGTGTGGTGGAAATTGAAGGTAAAACTAATAACACTCGTATTTATGTTTTAATTGATCCTGGAGATACGTTGAGTTATATCACTCATGGTATAGTGGATTCAAATAAACTTAAGAAAACAAGACATGCAAAATCTTGGCTGGTACAACTAGCAACATGAACAAAAAGAAAAGTAGTCGACTTTATTTCTGATTATGAGTTCAGTTTAGGTGGTCAAAACACAAAGACAAAATTATCGGAATGGATTGGTTAGAAAGGCATAAAGTAGTGTTAGATTGTTATGAAAAATCACTCAAGTATAAAGAAGAAAACAAAACTGCTAGGACAGTTCAAGGTATACAAAAACCAATCTCAGTTAGACATATTTCAACAATGCAATTTAAGAAATGCATGAGAAAGGGTTGTCAGATTTATGCCATCCAAGTAACAAACCTATTAGAAAAAGAAAATAAACCAAGCTTGGAGGATTTTGTCATCTTGCATGATTTCAAAGATGTGTTTGTTGATGAGATACCTGAATTAACCCCAAGGAGGGAGACATAATTTTCTATCGACCTACTACCCGGTTCAGCCCCTATATCTAAAGAAACCTACCGAATGAGTTTATCAGAGTTAACATAATTAAAACTTCAATTACAAGAATTATTGGACAAACAATATATCAGACCGAGTGTCTCACCATGGGGAGCACCAGTCCTCTTTGTGAAAATAAAGATAGAACTCTGAGATTATGCATCGATTACAGACAATTAAACAAATTGACTATTAAGAACAAGTACCCCTTACCTAGGATAAATGATCTGTTCGATCAAGTAGGTGGGGAAAAGATTTTTTCTAAATTGGATTTACAATCTGGTTATCACCAGGTTAGGATAAAATATGAGGACATAAGTAAAACAACATTTCAAATGAGATATGGAAAGTACAAATTTGTTGTTATGTCGTTTGGGCTCACTAACACGCCACCTACATTGATGTGTTTAATGAACATTATTTTTAGTCAATACTTGGATGATTTTGTTTTGGTATTTATTGACGATATCCTATTGTATTCTAAAACATAAGAAGAACACAAAGAACACCTAAGGATAGTTCTGCAAAATTTGAGAAAACACAAACTGTATGCCAAATTCGATAAATGTGACTTTTATCAGAAGAAAATGCAGTACATAGGGCATGTAATATCTGAGGAAGGTACTACAGTCAATCCCAAGAAAATAAGAGCCATCATGGAATGGTTGATTCTGAAGGATGTAGCAGACATTTGGTCATTCATGGGAATCACCGGATATTACTACAGATTTATAAAGGGTTTTTCCAAGATTGCATACCCTATCACATCATTACAAAAGAAGGGAACTACATTTAACTGGTCACAAAAATGTGAGGACAATTTTAATAAGTTAAAAGAATTGTTAACAACCACATCCATTTTAAAGGTATCAGATTTGGAAAAAGACTTCACAGTATGTGTGGATGCGAGTAAAGAAGGACTAGGGGGTGTCCTAACTCAAGAAGGGAACGTGATTTGTTATGAGTCCCGAAAAATAAAGAAACACAAACGAAACTATGTCACTCGTGACTTAGAGTTGGAAGTTATAATACATGCCTTAAAGATGTGGCGCCACTACATAATGGGTAGAAAATTTATGTTATTGACGGATAACAGTTGTGTGAAATTTTTGTTTAGTCAACCGAACCTTAATGCAAGGAAAGCAAGATGGTTGGCCTTCTTGAGCGAATTTGACTTTGAGGTAAGACATATCAAGGGTAATGAAAACAAGGTGTTTGATGCATTAAGAAGAAGAGTTCATGGGTTGTTTGAAATAAACATTAGTAGGGAAGAAAACGATCTTGAGCAGAGGATAAAGGTTGCAAGTAATAATGATGAAAATTACACTAGAACAGTGGCATAATTATGAGATAATACAACAAATTCAGACAAAACAGATCTAAGTTTGGATAGAGAAGGTCTACTACGATTAAAAAACAGAATATACATACAAGATTCAGTGGAATTAAGGTTAACGATTTTCGACAAAGTACACAAGAAAGCATATTATGGACACCCGGGATACCAAAAGACGGTAACAACACTAAGGAAATTATTTTACTATCCTAATATGAAGGGAGAAACAACATAATACTTAGCTAACTGTCAAGATTGTCAGCAGGTAAAAGCCAAACACGAGCATCTAGTCGGCCTGTTGTAGCCCTTACCTGTGCCAGAATTTAAATGGGAGACTATATCACTAGACTTTATTACAGGTTTGCCTAGAAATCAAAAACAAAATGATTCAATTATGGTGGTAATTGATAATCTTAGCAAGTCTACACACTTTATTCCTATAAATTCTACTTTTAAATCTATTAACATCGTTGAAATATTCATGAAAGAAAATTTTAGACTGCATGGTATTCCTAAAATGGTGATTTCAGATAGAGATGTAAAATTTACATCTACTTTTTGGAAAGAATTGTTTGCAAGGTTAAATACTAACTTGAATTTCATCACAAGTTATCATCCAAAAACGGATGGTTAGGCTGAATGAAAAAACCAAATCGTAGAATATATGCTACGCATGTACGTAAGAGCAAAACCAAGAAATCGGGAAGACTACCTACACTTGGTGGAATTCACATACAACAATGGTTACCAAACTTTGGCTAAGATGATCCCTTTCGATGTATTGTACAATAGAAAATGTACGAATCCGGTTAGCTAGGATAACCTAGTTGACAGAATCATGGCAGGACCAAAGATGCTCCACGAAATGGAGAGCACTGTAAGGACCTAATTTTAAATTAAGCCTAAAAATACTCATAAATTTAAATATGAAAAAAATTACTTATAATTAATTTCTTTCGTTCATCATATAAGTAGCAAAAATTCATATAAGCAACAGAAATCTAAATAACAGCATGCTAATAATTTTAAATAACCATTACATATTCATGAGAATGCGTAAAACAAATACATAAATTAAAATACCTTGGTCTGATGCTAACCTTCCGCTTCTCTTGTTGACCTTCCTACTGTTGCCTTGCCCAACTTGAAGCCACGAACCAACTCTTCCCAAATTGTGTTTCCACCCTGCCAACTAGGACAACTTCCTAGCTCCAAGATACCATATGGATATCCTAGCCCCCCGTGCCCAAAACCCCCAGCAAACCGGTGCCCCCTGTACTAATCCTTCCCGACTACAGAACTCAACTCCCCTGCGCAAATCCAAGAGAACCCTCCAAAAATGATCGCCCCCAAAAACAAGTAGAATGATAATCCCCCTTCTTTCGTAAACCTCCTTCGCTCATATCCCTCCTTCACCGCCCTTTCTCCTCATTTATTTCCTTATCTATACATTCATTACCTTATCCACATAGTTAATGCCTTACCCTATTATTTAATGTTTCCTTATCCTTATTTTTAATGCTTTTTATCCCCTAGTATGCGTAGATCATTTAATTAAACAATTAAATTTATTAACCCTCTTAATTTATTACCATGTTCATTCAATGCGATAGGTAATTAAATATTTAATTAATTAATTATTCAAAATTATAACAATTAAATTAATTAATAAATATTTAATTAATATTATTATGCCAATCTTTGTTTAGTTAACAACATCTTAGAAAAATTAATTACCTAATAAATTTTACTTAATAATCCCTAAGCATATATTCAACTAGGGTTGTTACATACACCCACCCTTCAGGAAACTTTGTCCCGAAGTTAAGGTATCTTATGGTCAAAGGAAAATAAACATGGTTCACACATTCATAACAATTAACCGACATTAACAGTAAGTAAGTCAAGAAAACTCATACATACTAGTGTATATGTACAAGAAATGCATGTGTAGCTAGTACATACAAGTCTCGTGCATGTACTAATAATAAAAACTATCATCCTTTAGTAATTTATGTATGCATCCAATCTAGTCAGTAAGACTAGTCTTTTATAAAAGAAAACAAACTAATCAATTGTTTGAGAAATCCTTTAATTACTATTATCCAATTCAACAATTTTTATTTAGACAACTGTGGTTTAGTTACGAAATTATGAATATTCTTATATACACATTTTATTTTATTTTTGAAGGGAAAACATTAAATTCCACCATAAGACAGATATCCATACCTTCTCAACTATTACTACTCATCCTTCCTCCCTAACCTACTTCCATCTCCATTCCTATCCTTCCTCTGCTAGACTATTTTGGAGTGTCAACTATATTGACCTAACTCCAAATATAACTCGTAAGCGGAAGTGTCACTATCTCGACCAAGCTTCCCTAGTAGGCATCTGACAGTCATCATCACACGTCTTGGGGAGCGTGAACTAACACCGTCCTCCCATGACTTTAGGTTTCGGAGGATACACGGTAGGAAATGCCTCCACCCCTCCTAATCATAACTAGGGTCCACACCCTACAATGGAATATACAGTGGCACCGTGTGGCTGGGGGTTTTGTCATCGTTTATTCGGTTTTGGACAGTTTCATCACCTAAAATCATGCACTGGTCCACATATCATAGAAATGCATCCAAACCAATATAATTTCACATACAATATTCATACCATATTGTTTCTTGGCTAGTGGTCATAATATCCACTTTCATCATCTTTATCCTTTGGCTATTTCATAGCCCATAACCTGCAGATTAGTCTGTAACAAAAACTCATACATTTCTATGCATTATCATCATGTAATTGCATACTATCATCATTTCAATTTGGTATCCCTGTACTGATAAATTAACATCAATGTTTTCTAGTTAGAAATAGATCTCATAATATCCCATAATTCAATTTCGACCCCCATTCATAAGATTATCATTTACCCAAAATAGATTGCATCATATCCAACATCATCCTAATAGCATTTAAACATTCATTAAATTCACATTCTCACATTATGTCGCATCATATACATCATCATCAATAACATTTAAACATTCGTAAAATTTACATTCACATAATAGATCGCATTACACACATCATCATCAATAACATTTAATCATTCATAAAAGTTCATACATTAAAGTTTAAGTGTATCACTTAATAGTTTCATCGTGACTAGAAAATAAAGTATATAGGCCTCAGGTAATCATGGTTGTCTAAGTCAAAAGGTGGTGTTGCATACATCCAACCATCGAGAAACATATTCTCGAGGTGGTCAAAAAAGTGAGGGATAGTCTCATTGTAGTGTCTCAACGTCTTCCCAAGTAGCAGATCCTGGACTATACTTGTCCCACTGAACCTTAACTTGGTCTACTAGACGATTCCTGAGTTGTCAAACTCTACGGTCCAATATGCGTAATGGTTCTACCGTGAGGGTTCCCACGTCCGATACCTGCAATTCCTTCCAATTTAGTTTATGTGATTCATCAGCAACATAATGACGTAAAACAGATACATGAAATACATTATGAATTTTATGCAAGTGGGGTGGCAGTACGAGACG
>ML801294.1:223671-244888 GCA_009831015.1 Picea engelmannii | reverse complement strand
TATATATATATATATATATATATATATATATATATATATATATATATTACTATTATTACTTATATTATATTATATTATTTTATTTCTTTCATGTAATAGATGTAAACCTCCATTTCCTATGAAAATATCATAGGATTACATGTATATCTAATATGCATTTCTATATTCTTTCATATTTAAGATTTTTTTTTTAACCTAATACTCTTTATTCTTTGTACTTCTTACTTCTTCGAGGAGGTCAAGACCCTTATAGGTGTGAAGGTGACTTGAATAAGTGGAGAGAGACTTGACACTATGGGGAATTTCTTACATATTTCTCCTTCTTTTATATTCAGGGTTTTCTTAAGGTTTCAATGTTACTTTTCTCTTAGTATTCTTTTGGGTGTTTCCAGTATTGGAGTATTTTTAGTTCTACGTTGTGTTTTTTTGTGTGTGTGTGTTGTTTCTAATTTTGGACTGTTTCTAGTTTTGAGTTGGTTCTATAAGGTTAATTGACTTGTATTGGGGAGTTTTCTGCCCTGATAGGGGACTTAGTTCCATTCTAATTACAGGCCATTGTCATTTTAAGCCATTTTTTTTAAGTTTTTATCCCTCGTTAAGAAACTCTTTCTAGTTCATTAAATTGAATGATATATATAGTTTTTTTTTTTTAAGTTTTACATTTTAGTTCTAGGTAGGCATTTAAGGCTCGAGCTTCTAAAATTTAGCTTTGATACCATTATGTAAGGACCTAATTTTAAATTAATCCTAAAAATACTCATAAATTTAAATATGAAAAAAATTACCTCTAATTAATTTCTTTCATTCATCATATAAGTAGAAGAAATTCATATAAGCAACATAAATCTAAATAACATCATGCTAATAATTGTAAATAACCATTACATATTCATGAGAATGCGTAAAACAAATACGTAAATTAAAATTCCTTGGTTTGATTCTAACCTTCCGCTTGTCTTATTGACCTTCATGTTGTTGCCTTGCCCAGCTTGAAGCCACAGACCAACTCTGCCGAAACTATGTTTCCACCCTGCCAACTAGGATAGCTTCCTAGCTCCAGGATACCATATGGATATCCTATCCCCCCGTGCCCAAAACCCCCAACAAACCGGTGCCCCCTGTACTAATCCTTCCCGACTACAGAACTCAACTGTCGTGCACAAATCCAAGAGAACCCTCCAAAAATGATCCCCCCAAAAAACAAGTAGAATGATAATCCCCCTTCTTTCGTAAACCTCCTCCGCTCATATCCCTCCTTCATCGCCCTTTCTCCTCATTTATTTCCTTATCTATACATTCATTACCTTATCCACATAGTTAATGCCTTACCCTATTATTTAATGTTTCCTTATCCTTATTTTTAATGCTTCTTATCCCCTAGTATACGTATATCATTTAATTAAACAATTAAATTTATTAACCCTCTTAATTTATTACCCTGTTCATTCAATGCGATAGGTAATTAAATATTTAATTAATTAATTATTCAAAATTATAACAATTAAATTAATTAATAAATATTTAATTAATATTATTATGCCAATCTTTGTTTAGTTAATAACATGTTAGAAAAATTAATTACCTAATAAATTTTACTTAATAATCCCTAAGCATATATTCAACTAGGGTTGTTACAAGCACAGTAAGAAAAGTACAACAGAACTTAAAAAAGGTGCAGGATAGACAAAAAGTTATGTGGACCGGAAAAGAAGACACCTGGAATTTCAGGTGGGAGACCATGTCTATATAAAATTCAAATCCTGAAAAATTTCACTAAATCTAGGGAACTGTGCCAAGTTGGCACCCAGGTTTTGTGTCCCTTTTAGAGATCTTAGCTTGAATTGGACCTGTAGCATACCAACTTACACTTCCTGCCAATCTAAAACTCCATAATTTATTTCATGTTTCCTTGTTAAAGAATTATGTTCATGACTCTATCCATATGATTGATTAGAATTGGTGCAGGTGGAACCAGAAGGAGAGTTCCAAGAGGAACCTCTATGCATTCTGCACAATAGAGAAATATCACTTCAAAACAGATTCGTCACCCAGGTAAAAGTGCAATGGAAGCATTTTATCCCTGAGGAGGCCACTTGGGAATTGGAGGGAGACTTGAAGAAATATCATCCAATATTGTTCCAAGAAAGGAACAAACATTGAGGACAGTGTTTTATTGAAGGGGGAAAGAATGTAACATCCCCCAAAATAAATTGTTTTTAAATCTGAAATTGCTTAGGAAAATATTTCCGTTTTTAGTAAATTCGAAATTGGAAAATTATTTCCATTTTTGACAATTCTGAATTCGAATTTATTTAATTGTAATTGATGATTATGATTTGTGGGCAGAAATCTAATTTGACCCAACTAACTATTTCACTACGACACTTGTATGAAACAAAATATTTTATATTTATTGTTGATGGACAAATGGAACAACCATGTTAAAAACAGTTGACCGTGACTCCATGAGAGGGGAACATGTTGGAACTACCTCAGATATGAATGTGACTAGTGGCAAATCAAGAATTTGGCCATTGGAAGCCCTTGAAAATCAGGGATTTGGAAAGCTGCAAAAATTCCCAAGGGGAAAAAACCCTAGGCACAATTGCTTTTGGATATATAGCATATGGGAGGAGGCAGGACACTGCCTATTATGCTAGGGGGAAGAAATGGTCTCTTGTTGTTATGAACACTGCTTTCTCACTATGATGCAAGGAGAAGTTACATAAATTGAAGTATTTTTGTTGAGGAGGAGTTATGAGTTCGCCCTCATGGATTCATGGTTAGGCTAGGGGGTGAATGGGACAAGTGAATTGGTTCTTCAGTTCTAAGGTTAGGAGGAACTTGGTTGTCCCATTTGTTGTTTGACAATTATTCAGATATTTCTATCTACTCCTTCTCTATTCAAATGTTATTTGGAATTATTAGCTGATAGGATTTCATTTGTTTAAATATGAATGAGCTACTCTGTTTTATTAAACTATGAAGGAATGAAGTGAAATGTAGGATAAACCATTCAAGTTTAGTTGTAACCATCGAGAAAACCTTTCTAGGTATATTCGCTGGAATGAAATCAAATTATGGAAATGTATTAGGAATTATAGTTGTGTTAAATAGAATACTATTTCATTATATTGTGTTAGAAATCCCTACCAGATCGGTGAACCATATACATCTGGTTATTTCCATTTTCAAGTAAAATTTAGGCTCCCTGAATACTATTCTAGAAGTAAATTAGAGATCAAAAACTTCTACAGGGTCATCCCTTAATTTGACACGAATTTCCCTACCAATTTAATCACTCATGGAATTGCTTACATACAATAGGAAGTAACTGTGTATACGGATATGTGTGTGTGTGTGTGTGTGTGTGTGTGTGTGTGTGTGTGTGTGTGTGTAAATAACTACACAAAACTGCAAGATTCATTCTCAATTTCTAGTGTATGCATATCCAATAGGTGCTAAAAATATAATGGAAGATAAACCATCTAACTAGTCATAAATACATTTATGGAAATGAATGATAGAAAGAGAATAGTCTAACTACTCATAAATACATTTTTGGAAATGAATGATAGAAAGAGAACAATCTAACTAGTCATAAACACATTTCTGGAAAATGAAATAATGAGAAGCGAACAACCTAACTAGTCATAGATGAATTTCTGGAAATGAAATGATGGAAATCAAATAGTTTGTCTAGTCACAAATGAAGACCTAGAAAGGAAAATACCATAAGGGAAAATGAATAGGCTAGGAGATCGCATACGAAATCCTGAAATAAAATGATACAGTAGTAAATTAATTGAAATGAAGAGTATACACCATGGAATCATATATTTTCGATACACATAGACCTACTACAATAATAATTGAAAAAACCAAAGATACAGGATTAAACAAGAAATCGTTCGAATTTCTCTATAGGATCCAAAGTAAAACCGGAAAGAGTCAAGACAAAATTATTGTTCACAGATACGTGTTGCTATTCATTCCAGAAATATTTATATAACATATCTATTGTTCTGAAAGAAGGGATTGTTCATATTTCCATCTAAAAACCAACTATACAACTTGAATAATGATACAACCATGTTCAATATATACCATTCATTTATTTTACACAATAATAAGGTTTTGATCCTTATGCCCTTCCATTAAAATTGGAGATATAGAGTTAAAATAATAGGCTATCATTATGAATGAACATTTTCACCCACAATGATAGCTTTCTAGTTTTAGAATAGTATCAATGCTTAGAAACCTAGGCCACTCCTTTAAGAGAGACTAAATGAAACCTGAATACCTTTTGTGTGTATGGCAGGGGCCTGTATCCGGGACTGTGCATGGTCGAAGTCCCTCCAAGGAAACACAAATCAATATTAGTATTACTCAACAGAAGTAAGACGAGTGTAACTTTCAATTTTTATGATTAATGACAGGAAAAGTTTATACAAAGTTGCACTTAACTTGTGAATTGGAGACCTAGTATCTTTTCCCTGTCGCGGTTTGGTTGAGAAGACATCCCAGGATGAAGGGGAGGGTGGTCCAAGAACTTCCTGATGGGTATCCTCACAACAACAGGGTCCCATCATTAGGATTGGTTACCAAAACACATAAATCAAACTCTTCAGGAAATGAAATAAACAAATAACATTAACATTGAAAATTTGAACTGCATGGGTCACGCAGTGTGAGTAGGCCGAATGCATTACTCAAAATTTATACATAGAGTGAAATGTTATATGTTAATGATGTCATCAAAATATAACATGAACCTACTATCTATGTTGAAGACGATGTTTTTCGTCAAAGTTTAAGTACAGATTTAACATCCTTGCCAAATTTAACAGGCTTCAAATGGTGTTTTACCACACACAAACAATGATAATAATATTATGAAACACCTTAACCCAATAATTTATCATAGACTAAAATATTTGTATCCTACACGATATTCCTTAACGAATTGTTCAGGACACGGAATACCCACATTATATTATATATTGAATGGAAATACAAAAAATCCTTTAAAAAACATTACAGTCGTACGAGTCATCTAGTGGCCTATTAGAATCTACCGAATGGTGGAATTCCAAGCAAAACGCTATGTAACATGTAATACATAGCGTGGGTTCTACCCTACCAGATTAACTTCTGTAGTAGAACTCCTACTCGTCCCACTGAAGATGAATACCAGGTAACAACACATAACAGTAAGGGTAACCCATAAAAGAAAATAGAGGGACAATGAAAAAACCCCATAAGTAAATGGAAGGATGTTAACCCTTGCTAAAATGCTTGTGCGAGATTGTGGAAACCAGAAACAAAAAGAGAGAGGTACAAATAAGGTTCTGAAAGGATTTGGAATAAAACAACAGTGAAGTCTACTTACCCACAAGCGAGAATAGTCTAGGGAGTTACGAGGAGAATAACGATAATGGGGAAAACTTTCACTAAAAGTCATAATAAGAATTATAGTACAAAGGGTTTCTTCCACTGTAACGAAACCCCAAGGTTTCCATTCAACTATTAGAATACAGGAGCATCATGAATTACCAAGGCGGTCGGGTAGAGATGCCTGGTTCTGTTGGGTAAATCCTCCAAGTCATCGATCTCCCTCGCTGAGAAAAAACGCAGAGCTAATTCAGAAAACTTCGCAAATGACAAAAGAAACTCATATATCCCTGAAGAACCCTTACAACACAGAGTAAATATTGATGGTACAAAGGTTGTCTCTAGCCATGTGATGGGGTAGATATGGCGCAATCATATTGGATGAAGGGACAAGTGATAACCATTGAGTTTTGCACTCGTAGGGTCTCCATTAATGGTCGGTTCAGAGGTTTAAATCACACCTCACAAGAAACCTTCCTTTCACACTAAGAGGTGCAAAGTAAAGGACAGTCCATTCATAATACAACAAACTGGACCATCGAACTCTAACTGCTATCGTTCAGTTAAGGCAGGGTTAAACAATTTGTGAGGGTTACACTTGTATCAAACCTTCATGTTAATACTAATCGTCCAGTAATCACAGGTGAATCATTCGATATATTTGGTCATGTGAACTAATGTCAAATACCTTATGTTAATCCGAAACTTTTTTCTCTAAGGGTGCGCACTCCAGACCCCTTTGTAAAAAGTGAATACAATCTATAGTTTATGATTCGTATTTCAAAAAGTCAAGTGAGGTTTCCCTTGCGCGCAAGCATGGCAACCTTAGGGAAGAGTATAGAATTTGTGTTTTTCCTAAGTCTAATACAACATAGATATATGAGTATTAGAATAATAGTAGGATTGAAGGGTTGAAAAGGGATGGATGTTAGAATTTAGAGATCATTCGTATGGGAGTTCTGTGCAGTAAGAGTTAAGTTGCAGTAGAAATGTTGGTGATGTGATTGTTCATGGTTCGATAGGCAGAACATAAGAATCTCACAGAAATTAACAATTAACAATGATGATAAATACCTACTTCTCTTATCTACAAGTCTAGAATAAATTGAAGATTAATGTTGCTCAGAATTGTTTTTTTTTTTTTTATTCTGGAAAATTTGGGGTACATTAGAGAGCCTTCTCATTTGTCGTGCCCTTAGTGATTACTCTGGAGTGGCTAACGCCAGTCATTCTCCCACACATGATCCTTTACCCTCCTCTGGTTACTACCTTTCGAATTCTTCTACCTAGGGCTCTCATTTTCATTGTAATGGTGTTGGCCGAAACCGTTCCACTTGAGATTCATCTCGGTTAAACTGGATAAAAAAGTGTTGGAAGACTAGGGTTGATAAACCTAGTTGTGTTCTTGGTCGAGATATCTCTTTGTACATGGTTTTAGGTCTCTCAAATAAATCACTTGTTGAAAAAAAATTGTATGCCAGGATGAGTATGCGCCAGCTAACCGAATGGATGATCTCCAACTAGAAACCCATACTTGGCTATTGCCCCCAGTTCAGTCTTCTCTCTAATCACTAGTTGGTGTTCCACTTTCTCTCTGAAAGTGACCTTCTGCTCATACTGGATTCACCCTGTATTTTTTGCAAAGGAGTTCTTATGATGAAAAGACGGTGGCCAGGATTCAACCCCCTTCTGAGAATTTCAGAAAAATATGCTTCTCGATTCTCTTACCAGACTTTCTGTTCGAGTACTGGTCCATTCGGGTATTCGAAGAGATAGAAAATTCAATTGGTAATTTTATTTATTTAGAAGAAATGAGGCTCTGAAAACATAATAAAATATTAGCTTGGCTCCTGGTTGAATTGGATCTGGAAAAATGCCTTCCGGATTCAATCGATATCACCATCGGGGAAGTTCGATTCCTGCAATCAGTTGACTTCTGGAAGGAGCCATTTAGATGCCACAGATGCTAGCAAACGGGGCATCTTAGGACAAGTCGTCTGACTTCTATGGAGCACCCTAAGAGCTTCAATTCCTCAATAACTACTTGTGCCTCTATTAAAGCTCTCGATGTTGTCCCTCTCGACAGCGAGTCTTTTATAGGTAAGATGTGCATTTTATTTCCCTTTTTTTTCAATAATCTCTCCTCGGCCGAATTAGATTATTTGAAGGTTAATGAAAATTGGGTGCTCTAAATATTTGGAGATTTCTGGAAAATCCTCATGAAAAATATTGAGAAACAGGAAGGTTCATGTGCTTTGCGTTCCTCGGGAGGTGAGTTACTCAGACCGGAAGCTTTTCAAAATTCCTCCCCTCCTGATGTTGATCCCCTGGAAATTACGCCACTCTTTGTTTTCGAGCCGGTTAGAAACCTTCCTAGTGTTTCTTCTCATTTAAAGACTGTCTTTGCTTCGGGTGCTTCCCTCCTTTCGTTTTCTCCCCTAGTTTCTTCGTTACCTGAAGATCCTACTGTTTGTTCACTCTCACATTTTCCTAACTTTGTTCACACACTACAACCTAAGCCTTTAGAAGTCTCTAACCACACATCTCTTCTCCCCTCTACTACTCTTCATTCAAATGTCACTCTCAAAAAAAAAACCAGAGTCGGGCTCCCAAAGATTCCTCCTGGAGCAACGAAGGGAGGCTTAGCCTCTTTTATTTATCTTGATTTTCTTCCTTCATATTGTCCTTCGCCCTCCATCCTTCCTTCTTCCTTGTAACCTGACACTGTTTTTCCCACATCTTCGGCCCTTAGAGCAGGCCAGTTGATTCCCCATGTTACCTTCTGATCATTTTATCACTGAATATCTGTGTGTTTCGAGGACCACTTAAACTTTCCTCCATTAAAGTGTGTTTTTCCCAAATTAACCCCGATATCATTTTCATACAAGAAACTTTAGTAAAAAGAGACAAAGCTATCAAACTCTTCTTATAATGCATTTTCTCATGGAATGTTATGGCAGTGGACCCTTGTGGACGATCTGGAGGTTTATTAAGTGGTTGGAATCGATCCATTGTTGAGCTTACTTCTCTTGACACCCTTGCACATATTTATCTGTAAGGAAGGACTAAACAGACATCATATTTGATCAAATTGCTAAACTATTATGCTCCCTATAAGGATAGGGAATTATTCTGTAATCTTATTTTACAGTCTGGATTATTGAGCGAAGAAGGAATAATTGTTGGTGGTGATCTAAATTTCACACTATCATGAAGGGAGGTTTGGGGGGCCTCTTACAGAGTAGATCCACTCTAATAATACGTCACAACTCTCTTGCATACATCCAGGTTGGTTGATGTCCAGCCATCCAAACTTTCCCACACTTAGCGGAATGGCAGAACAGGGGCAGATGGTATAGAAAATAGGTTGGACACATTCCTTGTTGATGAACCACTACTCATTTTCAATTACAAGTTATGATCATGGGTAATCAACTCTACAATCTCATATCAGAATCTGATATGCCTCCAATTGGAATCTTATGCTCAGAAATCTTCACCTCCTTTCAAATTTCAAATTTAATGCAACTTGGGTCATTGATCAAGATTTCTCTCTCCTAATTAAACAAATTTGGAACTTTATGAGTATTTGGTCATAATCCTCCTCTAATATACTTATGTGTTCTAAATTAAAGTATTTGAAAAAAAATGTGGTTTGCAGAGAGACAAGAAAGTTCAACTACACTCTGAAATGCTACATATTGATTCCATGATCGTTGAAATATTTGATTAGTGTTTGTCTGAGTCCTTTGATCAAGTTGACCTAGACATTCTAAAAAATATGAAACAACAAAAAAAAATTATTTTGGATATTGAAGAATGTTAGATTTAAATCAATTCTAAAATATGTGGAATAAAACTCTTCAAAAGAATCGAAGTTTAGATGCCAAAATGGATCATACCTCCGGCCACTGATGCTGCTTGAGTTTGACTAATTGCTGCAGAAGTTTTCCCGGTTCCACACTAATTTTTCTTTTTGTATGGCACTTCCAAGCTCTGCTCACTCTGATTGATGGTGTAAGATTGAAGGAAATTGATTGAATGAATTAAGAAAGCTTTGGGACCAAAACAAAATCTTTATAGCCAAGCTTCCATCAAGCTTTTGTTGGCTAACTGTTAACTGTTCCACATATCTAGGTAGAGAAACGTATGGAGTAATGGACCATTCCAACGGATCCAGTTGGTTTCCAAATGAGCTGTGGCAGTTGATTAACAGTTTGGGTTGGTTTCTGAATGAACTGTTGGTGGTTTAAAGAGTTAAGGGAAATACGGTTCTGGTTGGTCGAATGAGCTGACGACGGACGATTTCGGTTGGTCAAATGAGCTCCAGCGGTTAAGGGAGCTTACATTCTCCAACTTGGTCCATACTTCCAATCTTAATGTCTCATCTTAAAACCTATTGATAATCTGTATTAAGTAATAGATACATGAATCATGGTGATAAGTCCTCTTATGACGAGTATTATCTTCCATGTATTACTATGTATTTATTTCTTTTATAATTTATGTGGCAACAATTTCTTAATGAATAAACCTTATGTTTATTCCTGGTCCTACACGATGAATTCTCAAATCAAATTAAGGTGCACATAAATATGAGGAAAACATCACAATAATTAAGAATTTCATTAAAATAGCATTGTCCATACAATGAGAAACTACATAATGGAACCAAGTCCCATATTCATTACATGCTCCTTGAATTTAAACGGTGGCATGCCCTTAGTCAAAGGATCTGTGATCATTAACTCAGTGCTGGCGTGCTCAATGACCACTTTATTTTCTTTAACACGTTCCCTTATGGATAAATACTTAATGTCGATGTGATTATTTCGACTCCCACTTTTGTTGTTTTTAGCCACAAAAATAGCAGTTGAATTGTCACAATACATTCTCAATGGGTTGGAGATAGAATCCATAATTCTAAGCCCAGAAATGAAACTCTTAGGCCATACACCATGTAAAGTAGCCTCAAAACAAGAGACGAACTCGGCTTCCATAGTGGAAGTGGCAATCAAGGTCTGATTGGCACTCCTCCATGATACAGCTCCACCGGCCATCATAAAAATGTATCCTGATGTTGATTTGCGTGAATCAACACATCTAGCAAAGTCAGAATCTGAGTAGCCAATTACTTCCAAATTGTCCATCCGTCTATACATAAGCATGCAGTTTTTGGTTCCTTGAAGGTACCTCATTACTTTCTTTGCAGCTCTCTAGTGGTCTATACCTGGATTACTCTGATATCGTCCCAACATTCCCACAACAAATGCAATGTTGGGTCTGGTGTAAACCTGAGCATACATTAGGCTTCCGACAGCAGAAGCATATGGAATGTTCTTCATCTGTTCTCTTTCAAAATCGTTCTTTGGGCATTGGTTCAAATTGAACCTATCACCCTTCACAATGGGAGCTATACTTGGTGAACAATCCTTCATCCAAAATCTCTCTAAAATTTTATTAATATAGGTTTCTCGAGACAGACCCAAGATGCCTCGAAATCTGTCTCTATGGATCTTAATTCCAATGAGATAATATGCCTCACCCATATCCTTCATATCGAAATTTTTAGAGAGGAATTGTTTCAACTCATACAACAAACCCTTATCATTGGTTGCTAGCAAAATGTCATCCACGTATAAAACAAGAAAACAAATTTTACTCCCACTAATTTTCAGGTATATACATTGATCCATAATGTTTTCTACAAAACTGAGAGAAGAAATTATATTATGGAATTTCAAATACCATTGGCAGGATGCTTGCTTTAAGCCGTATAAGGATTTCTTGAGTTTGCAAACCAATTGTTTACCATCACTAGAGGGGAATCCTTCAGGTCGTTTCATGTAAACCTCCTCCTCTAGATCTCCATTGAGAAATGTCGTTTTCACATCCATTTGTTGCAACTCCAAGTCGAAATGGGCTACTAATGCCATAATTACACGCAATGAAGCTTTCTTAGATACAGGAGAGAAAGTCTTTGTGTAGTCGATTCCTTCTTTCTGAGTGAATCCTTTAGCAACAAGTCTTGCCGTGTATCTCTCAATGTTGCCCAATGAGTCTTTCTTTGTGTTAAAGAGCCATTTACATCCAATGGATTTTTCACCATTAGGCAACTCAACAAGATCCCAGACTTTGTTATTCTTTATAGAATTCATCTCTTCCTTCATGGCATCATACCATAATTCTTATTCTTTGCAACTAATGGCTTGTGAAAAGGATTCGGGATAATTTTTGGCTCCAATGTTATAGTCAGATTCTTGCAGATACACAACATAATCATCAGGAATTGTTGATCTCTTTGGTCTAGTAGATCTTCTTAATGTTGTACCACCATCTTCCTGAGAAGTTTGTGGTTCAACTCGTTGTTCAAAAGTTCTTGAAAACTCTTGAATTACCTGATCTACTGGAATGTCGTCAGCAGCTTGTGGAACTTCAACAATTGGTTGTTCGACACTAGTTTGTACTTGAGGGATGCTGTGAACAATAACCAATCTATCACTTGGGGTGGAAGGTTGAGATTCTAAATGATCCTTCTCAGAAACTATGTTCCTGGTTTGATCGCTCTCACTGTTCAAGTCATTTTCAAGAAACTTTGCATTTCTTGATTCCACAATCTTAGTGCTATGAGATAGACAATAAAATCTGTAACATTTAGACCTTTTAGCATATCCAATGAAATACCCACTAATGGTCCTTGGGTCCATCTTATTCTCTTGTGGATTATAGATTCTCACTTCATACAAGCATCCCCAAACGTGCATATGTTGCAAACTCAGTTTCCAACCTTTCCATAATTCAAATGGCATTTTAGGAACAACCTTGGTTGGAACTCGATTTAATATATACACTACCATACTAAGTGCTTCAATCCACAAGGATTTAGGAATATTGGAGCTACTAAGTATACTCTGCACCATGTCCAATAATGTTTGGTTTCTTCTTTCTGCTACACCATTCTGGTCAGGTGAACCAGGCATGGTGTATTGGGCAACAATCCCATGCTCTTGAAGAAATTTTGTGAATGGTCGAGGTGCCTGTCCATCTTCTGTGTATCCACCATAATATTCTCCACCTCTATCTGATCTCACGATCTTAATTTGGTTGCCACATTGTTTCTCTACTTCAGCCTTAAAGATTTTAAAGGCATCTAATGCTTCATTCTTATTATGAATCATGTAGAGATACATATATCGTGAGTAATCATCTATAAAAGAGATGAAGTATCTCTGACCATGTGAGTCCATGTTTGGACTACATATATCAGTATGTATGATCTCTAATATTCTCGAACTCCTATTGGAACCTTTCTTTGACTTGTTGGTTTGCTTTCCTTTTTTGCAATCCACACAAGTCTCAAAATCAGTAAAATCCAGAGTATTAAGTACCCCTTCATTTACCAATCTTTTAATTCTTTCTATGGAGATATGACCTAGTCTTCGGTGCCATAATTTAGAGGAATCATCATTAATAACACATCTTTTAGTGCCAGTGTTAACATGCATTGAATCATAAATGACATTGTTTTGTAAATTAATGCAGTAAAGACCATCAGACAAAATACCATTCCCAACACAATCAGATTTATAAAGTAAACTGAAATATATTTCTGAAAAGTTGAAGGAATATCCAAAAGATACAAGCCTTGAAACTGAAATCAAGTTTCTAGAAAAACTTGGAACATAAAAAGTCTTTTCTAATTCTAAAACAAAACCACTACTTAAAGTTAAATAGCATGTTCCTATAGCTTCCACATGTAAGCCCATCTTGTTTCCTGATAAGATGCTTTGCTCACTTCCCATTGGCTTCCTTAGGTTTTGCAAACCCTGCAAGGAATTCAAAATGTGAATTTTTGATCCATAACAAATCCACCAGGTGTTAATATTGACATTGACCATATTAGATTCATAACAAATGAATGAGATCGCATTACCTTTGTCTGCAAGCCATTTCTGAAATTTGGCACATTCTTTTTTCATGTGTCCTTTCTTTTTATAGAAGAAACACTTGGAATTCTTCTTGATATTAGCTTGGGGAGGTACTTTACCTTTCCCTTTCTTATTGGCTTGATATTTTCCTTTTCCATGCATTGCCAGGATTGCACTTTCTCCCAGTTCCATCACCAGTCGCTCTTCCTCTTGAACACACATGGTCAAGAGTTCATTAATTGACCATTTATCCTTATGTGTGTTGTATGAGATTTTGAAGGGTCCGTATTGGTGCATAAGGGTGTTCAGGATGTAGTGCACCAGGAAAGACTCCGATATTTCAACCTCAAGTTTCTTCAATTGAGCCACAGTGTCCGTCATTTGCATGATGTGCTCGCACACACCTTTCACACTGGTGAGCCTTAGGGATGAGAACTTCATTATTAGGGTGCTTTCTAGTTCCTTGTCTGAAGTGACGAATTGATCATCAATGGCTTTCAGCAAGTCTCAGACCTTTTCATGTCGATCAACAAAACCACGAATACTGGCTGAAATTTTAGTCTTAATGAACATCATGCTTAGGCGATTAGATCGCTCCCATCGCTCATAAAGTGTGATGTCCGTTGTAGTTCTAGTATTAGTGAGTGATCGTGTTTCATCTTTCCTAATAGCATAATCTATGTCCATCCACCCCAAACGAAGGAGAACTCTCTCCTTCGAGACCTTATAGTTATCTCCCTTAAGTTCAGGGATATCGCAACAAATTTCAAATAAATTGCAAGTTGTACAACTGCATAAAATTAAAGATTACGTGCTTATGTTAAAATTGAGGCCAACAAAAAATAAAATAAAATTTCATGCTTTACCAATGTAAATTCATGCTTAAATTTGAATCTAATGACATAAAAATTGCTTGTGGGCTAAATTTCCAATTCAAGTAGATTCAATTATTCTATCAAAGATTTGAACTTTATGATAAAACTATTAATTCATAATTCTCGTGGGTAAGTTATGAATAATTTAATATTTTATCCTAATTAATTATATAAATATAATAAAAATTCATGTGGGATAAAATTTATTATATTTAGTATAATTAATTATAATTTATGTCTAAATATTCCTTATGTGATCCTAATCAATCATAATATATAATATTATTTAATTAGAGATGTTGTGGCTATTCTCTAATCAATTAAAAATTCTATGGATCACTAGACATTAATTCTTTTATGCATAAAATTAAGTTGATATGAGAATAATTATAAATTTCATAAATAAAACTACATGGACAGATTATGCATCACCAATTGATCCCAAAACTATGATTTAAGCAGTATCCATGAAATTTTCTAGTTGAGCATTTCAAAAGTATTAGACGTAATGGAAAGATTTGCAAACATCGGTATTGTAACGTGTCTGCTCGCTTTATTGCCACTGGACACAACAGAGACTAACCCTAGCAAACCCATGGTGTCTTCTTCCTACATATTTGGAGACTCCACTGCAGATCTTGGCAACAATAATGGACTTGCAATGATTTTCAAAACCAACTTTCCTCCATATGGAAGAGATTTTGCGGATCAAAAACCTACTGGTCGATTTACTAATGGAAAATTAGTAACAAATATATTATGTATGATTCGAAGGAATAACTTTAGCAATCTATAGAATAAAAGCATATGATAGCTTTGTTGTAATGTTAAACATAGAAAGGGATAGTAATATGAATTCTGGTACAGTTTCTCTTAAATCAACAGTATAGCAATGAAGCATTAGTCTGACGCTATCGCACAACAATGCAATGAAACTTCTTGAGACAGAATAAACCTGTCTTTCTCCAAAACACCAAGGCAAAGATAAAATCTACTATGATACCAAATGTTAGATTTAAATCGATTCTAAAATATGCGGAATAAAAATCTTCAAAAGAATCGAAATTTAGATGCCAAAATGGATCATACCTCTGGCCATTGATGCTGCTTGAGTTTGATTAATTGCTGCAGAAGTTTTCCCAATTCCACACTAATTTTTCTTTCTGTATGGCACTTCCATTCTCTTCTTACTCTAATTGATGGTGTAAGACTGAAGGAAATTGATTGAATGAATTAAGCAAGCTTGGGGACCAAAACGAAATCTTTATAGCCAAGCTTCCATCAAGCTTATGTTGGCTAATTGTTAACTCTTCTACATATCTAGGTAGAGAACCGTATGGAGTAATGGACCATTCCAGAATCTCCCAAATGAGAAAATGATTCCAGTCAGTTTCCAAATGAGATGTGGCAGTTGAGTAATAGTTAGGGTTGGTTTCCGAATGAACTGTCGATGGTTTAAACAGTTAAGGGAAATATGGTTCCAGTTGGTTGAATGAGCTGACGGCGGATGGTTTTAGTTGGTCGAATGAGATCCGGTGGTTAAGGGAGCTTACAAGTTGACCTAGACATTCTAAAAAATATGAAACGACAAAAAAAAAAAAAAATGGATATTGAAGAAAATACTTGGCGACTAAAAAGTACAACCATATGGCTAAACAGTGGAGACAAAAATACTAAGTTTTGTCATAAATTTTCCAATATGAGAAGGACACAAAATTCAATATGGGATATTGAACATGAGTGAGGGAATATTCACACATCAGATTGAGTTATAAAAAATATTTCTATGGATCACTTCAAAGCTCAATTCAGAGCCATCGAGGTTGAGGATACACGTTACCAACTCAAGGTACTTGAACAACTTCCTAAATTTTTCAGCAACTCTGATTGCGTAGAGATTGGTAAAGCTGTTACTATTGAAGAAGTTAGAGAAACAGTTTTCAAAATGCCCAAGGACAAAATCCCAGGCCCTAATGGTTGGACTGAAGAACTATTTCAATCATTTTTTGAGATTTTGGGGAACGATCTTCATTCAGCATTAGATGAATCTAGAGTGTCTGGATTTATTATGGGAACACTTAATGCCACCTTATTTGCACTAATTCCCAAAGTTAATAACATGAGAAATTTTCATGATATTAGACCAATCACTCTATGTAACTTTGTATACAAAGTTATATAAAAAATTATTTCTTCAAGGATTAAAGCAAAGTTAGCAGAGTGTATTTCTCATGAACAATTTGGCTTCTTGAAGTATCGATTAATTTTTGATGCAGTTGGCATAGCTCAAGAATGCTTACATTATGTCAAGACAAAGAAACTTAGTACCATTATTCTTAAGTTGGATTTGAAAAAAGATTATGATAAGGTAAGATGGAATTTTATCAGGTTATTGTTACATCAGATTGGATTAAGTTGGGAGATCTTCTAGTGGATCATGGACTATATTTCTATAGTTAATATGGAAGTTTTAATAAATGGGTCCCCCAAATATTTCTTCTGAAATCATAGGGGTCTAAGATAGGGTTTTCCCTTATATCCTCTTTTGTTCCTCCTTGTTGTAGAATGTCTCAATAGATTATTGAGGAAAGTTGTTGAAGAAGGTTCCTTTCACGGTCTTAGAGTTGCCTCCACCAACTTAGTGACTCATCTACTTTTTGTATATGATATCTTAATTCTAGAGAACGTGGAATTAAAATACTAGTTGGTATTTAAATCAATCTTAACAATTTTTTTGTACAGCTTCAGGTATGGATGTTAAGTGTCATAAATATGTTTTTTTTAGCACAGAATATTGAATCCAATATAAAATAAATATTGTTTTCATAATTCAACATTCCTTTCATTAACCTCAAGAAGGGCATGAAATATTTAGGTTTTTATTTAAAACCTAATAAAGATACAGGATAATTGACTAGAATTGGTTGATTGAAAAGGTTGTTAAAAGAATAAACAATTGGACATTTTGATGGCTTTCACTTGGTGGAAGAATGGTTTTAGTCAAAGTTGTACTACAAAGTATTTCTATATATTGGATCAGTTTAGCGAATGTTCCCATCTCTATTATACACAAAATTCAACAACTTATGGAAAAAACAATTATGGGGAGGATAAAAAAAAATCAACTAGTTTCCATTTATCCAAATGGAAATCCATTGTTTCTCCCAAAGATTCAGGTGGATGGGGTATAAGAAATATGAACTAGTTTTCCAAATCTTTAGTTGCTATGTCTTGTTGGAGTGGGATTTTTGGAAATATTATTTGGAGTCAAATACTTAAAGGGAAATATTTAAAAGGAGTCGACTTGACTTCTTGGATAAGCAAAGGTAACTTCAACTACCCAATTGCCTCTAATTTCTAGAAAAAAATCATGTGCTCCTTTCATCTCATTAAACAGTGGTTGGCCTGGCATATAGAGAATGGAAAACAAGTTATCCTTAGGAAGGATCCCTTAATTGGAGATAACTCTTCCTTTAAATTATCTACTCCTCTAATCTAGTTCCTTAATTCCAAGGGTATCTATTCCATTGCACAAGTTGTTGATCCAATCACTCTCAACAATACTCAGTATTGGTTAAATTCCGATGAGATTAATTTAACTGGAGATATGTCATTCGAATGGAAGAACTACATTTCAATGTTAAAAAGTGGTGGTGTTTCACTTAATCAATCAAATGATAAACTTGTGTGGTCAAGGAACAAGGCTTGTGGATCAGTTTCAGCTGACCTAGCATATAAATGCATTGCTATTAATTCTCATAATGGTGATTATAAATGGTGGTTTAAACCTATTTGGAAAGTTAATATACCAAGAAAAATTATATGTTTCATGTGGTTATGCTTAAAAGATAGTATCCTCACTGCAACAAATTATAAGAAAAGGGGAGGCATTGGTCTAGTTGTATGTTTTTTATGTCTCTAAGATGGTGAGACAACATAACATTTTCTAATACATTGTGAAGTTACTAAAAATATATGGAAAGAGCTTCTAAAATCCCTTAATATCTTAGATACATGGATGTTGTCTACACTTGAAATAAATTTACTACATTGGTTTATAAATTATCCAAGATTGAGATATATCCCCTTCGTGGTAAGTTGGAGAATATGGAAGTATTGAAACAAAATTATGTTTGAAAATTGTTAAAGAGAGGTCTCTAGAACTATCTACAAAATTTATCTTGATATTAAAGAATTCAAATGCATAGGAGAGGTGGACAATGTGGGTTCTATACTAAATCTATTCTTCTTTGATGAGAATCCAATAGGTTTCTTTGATGGTGCAACAGTGAATGACAATTTTGGAGTTCGTATTTATATAAAGTTAAGTGCACAACATGTATCTAAAGCTTATTTTTCTCGAGGAAAGGGTAATAACATGAAGGAAAAGATTTTGGGACTTTGGGGACTCCTTATATTTGCACAGAGACTATCCATTAGAAATTTGATGGTAGATGGTGACTCCAAAGTCACTATAGAATGGATTAATGATTGTTAAATTCTGAACCTCGTGTATCTACACTACTAGAAAACTCGAATTAAAAGATTAAAGGAAAGCTTTGAAGGAATACAATTCATCCATATCCATGGAGAATTCAACACTGTGGTAGATCAACTATACAAAAAAGCGTTGTACATCCCCCTCAGTTGTTTGGCGATATTTTTGTAAAAATATTCAAATTTATAAGGATTTTTTATATTTTTTATAAAATTTTAGCGATTTTTAAGGTAAAATAATTTTATCCTATAGAATTTGGGCGAATAATTTTTAAAATAGCGAATCTCGTTTTTGGAAAAACCATGGAAAATTAGCCCATGAGCGAAATTTAGCCCTAAAATCATCCATGATGTTGTACTGGTTTATTGTTATGAGAGTGTGGAATGGATTGAACATGCATTTGTGTAGGGCTTGGATGATTTTGATGATGTAGTGAAGAGTATGTATGATATGTTTGACATGCTACAAGATGAGGGAGAGTAGTCATGTAATCATAAGATGAGCCATCCCAAATATGTGGAAAAGATTGAAGGGATCATAGTGTGGTCGTCATAGATTCCCTAACATAAGAGTATTCCATGATAAATAATGCAAGTAAGAAAATGGAGAAAAAATGTTTTGAACCATGGATGTAGGCCACGATTTCCATGGTTGTAAGCTTGTTGCATCTTCTCGATCTCTTTGATATGGTGTTTTCATCTTAGGTAAGAAATAACAACTATCCATGGGATGTTTCTTTGGGCATTGAGGGAAAAACACTTCTTCACTTTTTTCTTGATTTTTCTTAACCTGCAAAACATTCAACTATGAATTTAGAGAGCTAATAAAATTGGTTTTAAAATGTAAAAATAAATCATTGATTTCAGCTCCTATATCTGTTGTTTTTGTAGCAAATTTGGAAGAGAAAGAAGAAATTTCTCTAGAATTATTACCAACCCTAGAGATTCCTCTTGAATACCATATGCATAATTCACAAATATCATCATATGATAGCTGAAAAAATCACCTTTTCCCATCAGATCTAAGATTTCTAAAAATGTGGCTTTAATTCCTTTGAGTGCAAGTGTTTTCAATATCTCTTTTGTCAAATTGTTATGCTTTGAGTTTTGAAGGTTATATTGAAATCTCTCCACATAATCTTCCAATCTTTCATCTTCCCCTTCTATCATACAGAAAATATATTCAGTATTCTTGCAATATTCTTGATACATCTTCAAGAATACATTCTCCATGTCCTCCCATGTTTGAATGCGGTTTCCACCAAGGCTCATAAACCATCGGAGAGCTACTCTTTTTAGAGTAAGAGGAAACACTTTCAACCTTTAAGAATTAGTACAATAATCATATCATCTACAAATTACTTCAAACTCAAATAAGAATGTATCAGGGTCTTATTTTTCCAAACCATGAAAATTTGGTAGAGCAGATGGGGAATGATGTGCATTTCTATCACTCCTTCTATACCTATGATAGGGAATTCAAAAGTAGAAATGTGTGTCATTTATTTCCAAAATGGAATAGTTTATCCATGTTCTTTTTTGAGGTTCCTCCTTCAATTGTTCCCATCAATTGGTTAGTGGAATGGGTGGTGCTTACATCAAAATTTCAAGTTCCTACCTTTAATGTTCCTAATTTTAATCATGCATTCTATATGATCTAAAACTACCTACAGAGGGAAGATCTCACCACAAGTTAGGTAGGTTGCGTGTATAGGTTCTTACCTTCTGAATTTGATATCGCACCCTCTAGGAGTTAGGAATGCATCTACAACCATATATTAGTGTGGTAGTGCTATTTCGATTGCCTCACTAGCAACATTGCCAAAATGTTGGCAACAATTAATTTCTTAATAAAGAAACAACTAATCACATGTACATTAATTATCAACCAAGTAACATTTTTTTATTTCAAGGAAGTATGCAAAATATATGCAATAAACTGCCCACGACTAACATTGGTCCTACAAGATTATGTTCTACACTATCAAGCTCATTAAACAAGAAATAAAATGCAAGACTTAGATATCAATACTAAATTCAAGAAGAAAAAATCAAGTGACAAGAAAGGAGACTTATGCTAATCAGACAACTTGAATCAACACTAAAGTAAACAATGCCTTACTGAATTGGAAATTTAACTTATTGCACCCAACAAAATTCAAATGCTAATCTAGAGAAATAAATTAAATGAAATCTAGAAATTGCGGGTAATATCAAATCTAGAAAATACAGTAGCCAACAAATTACTTGAAGAAAAGGAAAATTTCTTTAAGGAACATAAATTGAAATTCAAAGAAACAAGCACAAAACTAAACTAGTTTCCATGTTCAAGGCATCACCTCTTCCAAGGCAGTGGGCGCACCAACCAAAGATTGAGTTCTGCCTTAAGAATATTTCAAATCAAATTACAAATAATAGATGCAAAACTCAATGGGGATCTTCCGTTGTTAAATTAATGAGAGAAATAATTACACGAGAATGAAGTTCTTAGATTTGTTTCAAATTCAATAATTTTACATC
>ML801294.1:154896-223573 GCA_009831015.1 Picea engelmannii | reverse complement strand
TCAGTCCTGAAACTTCCAACACAAAATTGTCACTTCTTATTCCAGCGGAATTCTGAGTTGGAATATTTGATTATAAACTGAAAATCGATTTTGCAATCTGGAAGAGATCATGGAGGCTAAAATCATGAGTGATTTTATAAAAAAATCATTAATAAACCATTATCATAAAAATCATGCATAATAATATTCAATTTATTAAAAATAAATGAGAACAAATATTATTTACCCACAAGAGCATAAATAATTATAAAATGGAATTATATGATAAATTATGATAAATGACGTGATAAAGAATGGTAGAAATGGATGAAATATGTGTCAACAAATGGTAGAAATAATGATAGTTTAGTGGCCCAACAGTTCCCCCTCATATTTTGTAACCGATATGTGCCTACCTCAATTTTCTTGGATACCTGAAAAGGTCGAAGCCATAGATTTTGAAACTTCGAATGTTTTCCCTTAGGTGTGTTTTCTCGATCCCATTTCAGGACTAAGTCTCCTACTTCAAAATTATTCTCTTTGGCCTTATGCTTATCAAACCATCTTTGAACTATCTATATATGAGCGACGAACTTTGATTTTTTGTTCTCCCTTTTCTCTTCCAGCATGAGGATGGTATGACTTCTTTGTTGAATAACTGATGAGGGTTGTCCTCTTGAAACCCGAGCTAGATAAAGTGATTGAACATATAACCCATTTTGGGGAATGGCTTCTTGACCATATACTAGAAATTATGGAGAGATCCCTATAGCTTCCTTGGGTGTTACTTTGTCTTCCCATAAGGCATTATGAATCGAGCTATGTCAATTCCTCTGATTGTCTACAACTATTTTCTTCAAGATCCTCACTAGGTTCTTATTAGTTGATTCTGTCACTTCGTTCCCTTGAGGATAATAGTTTGCAGAGTATATTATTAGGATTCCTTTGTCTAGAGCAAACTCCGATAATAGAGTAAAAGAAAAATAAGAAGTATTATCAAACAAAATAAAAAAAGGCATCTCAAACCTCGTGATCAGATGTTGTTCTATGAATTGGATTAAAACCTTTTCATTCACGTGAGTCAGAGGGATGGCCTCTGCCCATTTTGTAAAATAGTCCATATCAATCAGTATATATTTATGTTGTTTTGAAGAAATCAGGGTAATCTCCCCTATGAATTCTAACCCCCATTTCTCGAATGGTCTGGATATGGTCACTGGTTGGAGTGGAACGGTTGTTCTCTTTTCTCTCCCCTCACTCATTTGACAACTTTTAAAGTTACTAGCATATGTATGAGTGTCTCTAAATAGAGTAGGCCAGTAATAGTCATCACGGTATTCCCTACAAATTGTCCACCTATAGGACCATCATGGAGCTCCATCAGATCATTTTCTGCATATGAACGTTTGAGACATCTCAAGAGTACTCCATCATAATTTACATGGAAAAGTACTGAATTTATGAGGCAATATTGTGTATATTTTAGTGTGACAACTCTCATTTCCTTAGGGTTTAGGTTTTCTGGGAAATCCCCATGATGCATGAGGTAAATGAGTTTTCCATACAAAAAATATTTCCCTAGGGGAATTTATAAAGCTTCACTATACCATAATTCTAGTTCATTTTCGAACCTAGGGACTTGATTTATTCAGTCTTGGGCTTCTGCAACAAGTTTACACAATATTTGTCCCTTCACTAATTTGGCAGGTTTTATATCTAGATCAAATTATTGGAAAACTTCCATCCAATTTCCTCTTCTCTCCCTCATCTCCTTTTGAGTGAATAGGGATCGGACTATAGGATGAGGCACAGTGACTTTGGTGTGATTGTTTAGGAGGTAATATCTGAAATGTTTTACTACTTTGTACACCGAATAAGCCTATTTTTCTATAGTAGGGTAATTCAATTTGTCTCCTTGGATATTGGTGCTCATGAATGATATGAATGCCTCATTGTTATCATCATCTTTCTCGATTAATATTGCAGCTAAGGATTGGTCAGAGACGAAAGTATAGAGGAAAAAATATTTACTAAAGTCGAGACTTCGTAGCACCATAGCTTGAGATATATGTTGTTGAAAGAATCTTTTCTCTCATCATCCCACTTAAAATTAGCATCCTTGCAAACCATTTTGTGTAAGGGTTTGACAGTTTCAATGAAATTGAGCATGAACTTCCTCACAAAATTATTTTTTCCAAAGAAGGATTGCATATCCTTTTTGTTGTGGGGTAAGGGAAGCTGAGTCGTTGCCTTTATTCATTCTGAATCTATGCAAAATCCTACTTAATATATAATGTGACCTAGTAATTCCCCTTCCTCAACACCAAAGATAGTTTTCTTAGGGTTTAAAGACATTCCACATTTCCTACACCTTTCAAAAATCTAGGTTAGATGTTGGATGTGGTCTTTTTTGTTCTTTCAATACACAATCACGTTGTCCAAGTATACTACTACACATTTATTAATCAATCCCCAAAAAGATACGTCCATGGCCCTTTGGAATTTTTCTCCTACATTAATCAACCCAAAGGGCATGTGTTTATAAGGAAAAGTTCACCACTTGGTTTAGAAGGTAGTTTTCAATTGGTCTTCTTCTGAAACTAGAACCTAGTTGTAACCTAAAAAACCATCTAGAAGGGAGAAAATTTCAAAACCAGACATGGTCTGCAAGAGTTGTTCCATGGGTGGGACTGGGTAGTTATCCTTTTTTTATTCTCTATTAAAGTTTCTCAAATCTACACATAGGTGGATCTCCCCAGACGTTTTCCTGATAGGAACCAAATTTTCTACCCAGACAGAGTGTCCAACCTAAAAAATAAGCTTAGCATCTAGTAATTTCTTTAATTATTGATAGATGAGGGGTTCCAAATATGGATAATACTTCCTCTTCTTTTATTGGAAGGGTTTCACTCTGATTTTAACGAGATGGTGTGTTGAATAATGTGAGTGTCATAATTTTTCAATTCTCGGTACGACCATGCAAAGACATCTTAATATTCTCTAAGAACATTGAGATATGCTTGGGTGTCTTCTTTAGACATTGTTTTTCCTAGATTTATATTCTTAGGATTTTCTGGGGTTACTAGATTTATAGTCTCGTATATGGGACATGAAATCTTTCTCTCTGTGTTCGTTGACGCTTTAAATCTTTCCCTCACGTCTAAAAAGTTCTCCAAATTGGCTACCCCTTTGGGTATCATGTGAAACCTTAGTTTGTTACTAGAGTGAACTATTTTTTCCTTTTGTTCATGGAAATCCGTTTCTGCTAGTTTCTCTTGGAATAATTCATCACCAATAGACAGATATTTAAAAAACAATTGATTGCTTACACAATCTACAATATGTTCATCTCCTTCAAAAACCTTCCAATTAGAAACATTGTTGGGTATTGTTGGTTTATAGAGTAGTTCCACGGTGAACCTGGAGGCTTCATAGTCTTGTAAATGGGATAGCATCGAGGCTGCATTAGCTAGGGAATCAACAAAAGTATTCTTTGTCTTGGGAACCATAATAATATTAAAGGCCTCAAAATTTTCTATTAACCTATGCACATCTTGTTGATAATTCCTCAAGTGGGGTGAGTTGCAGAGTATAGTATTCTTTACTTTCTTGAAGATAATTTTAGAGTCCCCAAAAACCTCTAGTTATTTAATGTTTAATTCTATGGATTTTTTCAGTCCCTGAACTAGAGCTTCATACTCAATAGTGTTATTAGTACATTCAAATTCTAGTCTGTAGAATAGGAAATTCTGCTTCCCCTTTGGGTCAATTAATATACATCCTTCTCTCGACCCTTATTTTGATTTAGACCCATCAAAGTACAACATCCAAACCTATGAGATAAATTTATCAACTTGATGTAGGAGCATCGCCAGCACATCAAGCAAGCCTGCGCGAAAGCGGAGGACAGCTGGATAAGCCAGCACGAATTTTGAAAATGCTTTGGAAATTGTTACGCAATCTTAAATGAATCATTTAAGAAGAGGCACCTTTTTATATTGTAATGGACCTTGAGAGGATATCTCTCGTCCTTAGTAGATAGTCGGCATTTAATAGACTTAATGCAGGTAGATAGGAATTTAATTCTAGATTTGATAGCCTAGAGTCCAAGAGGGAGAACGGATATAGACACCCTCATTGTATCATTGTATTATGATTTAGAAAAAAAAGAGCATACAGAGAACTGTGTATGAAGAACATCCATGTACAGGCATTTGAATTAATAGAAGAAAGCTTTGATTCAAATTCATGGTTTGTGTTGTTTCTCTGTGTATTGATGTTATGCTCATGAATGTTTGCTTCCTGTCATACATTTGCTTTTATATGTTGTGTATGTGATTTCATGTATGAATTGAAGTCTGAGAGGGAGATGGAATGAGTTTCAATTGTTTCTCTATCTGAGTCAGAGGATTCCTGCAAGGAGTGCAGTTGAATTGTCCGCAAGGAGTGCGTTGACAGAAGGGTTCAATTAAAGATAGTTTTTGTTCTCGTTCCCTCGAAAGTGAAGTTAGGTGCAGTGACGTGCAAGGAGTGCGCAGGCCAAGAGAAAGTATCATGGTTGTGAACCTGAGTAAGAACTATTAGAAGACTGTTGTTGCAGGTGTGCACAGAGTCAGGGGAGGTTGAACACTTGAAGTGTTTGCAGATTTTTCGCAAGGAGCGCAAGCAAAGGGTTCCCATTACCAAGAGGCTGAGAAGCTGGAACAAGCTTAGGAGGAGTAGAGCCTTAAATCTATTGAAGGACTGCATAGGAGGTTTCACACCAGGAAGTCCTCAAGGAGGGAGAAGCGACGGTCAAGATCTTGTGAAGGGAATGCGTGAAAATTTCGTCAACCACCAGATTTAGCAGGAGTCGCAATGGGGTTAGGCCCTAGTGAGCAGAGGAGACGTTCTTGAGGAGTCATCGGGATATTGGAGTCATCGGGAATTTCGGGAGTGAAGAAATCTGAACATCAGGAATTGTGAACCACGATATCCCGACAAGCTCAGAACCGTCCATCGTGTGGGACACGTGTCAGAAGATTCCGAGGAGTCAGAATTCGGAGCATCAGAGATTTCGAAGGTAAGAAATTCTCGCAGCTTGGAATCACAAAATGCGATATCCCGACGGAAGAGTTGGGTGGGCCACAACAGGGTTAGTGGAGGACAGGTGGCATGCATATCGGGGATCGGGAAAAGGCAAGTCCTGAATCCATCGACATCAGGATTCGCGATCCCGCGAATTCGAAAATCTCGATAGAAGTGACAGGAGGAGTGAAGAGACAGCTCACGAGCACATCGGAGTTTCGTTGCATCGGGTATCGGGAGTCAGAAAATCATAGTGCTCGATATCGTGAGTAGCGATATCCCAATAAGGGAAATCCCGATAGAGAAGAAGTCCTGATAAAGTGAGAGGAAGTCAACGCTAACTGGCCATCGGGTCTCGGGGATTCAAGAGCCCAGTGATCGACAGTGAACTTGCAAAGCTGCGAGTTCTGATCCTCCAATAAGTAAAGAAAAGGGGGGATCACATAGAAGAGAGCTGTGGGTGCAGATTTTCCCGATAGGGAAAATAGAAGAGCTATTTAAGAGTTCTTCGGGCCGTGGGAAGAACAAGATCCTGTGTGAGCGGGTGTGCCTGCGGGTGCGGCTGCGTCAGTTGTGGTATCAGAGCAGGAATATCTCTTTTCTCTCTGTAGCAGAGAAAGAAATTCGCCATGCCGACAAGGAGAGAAAGACAATAACCTGATCCAGAAGATAGGGAGGTGAGTAGAAGAGGCAGGCAGGTAGAAAATCCAGAAATGGAGAGGCAGATGCGTGATCTCCGAGCAAGACTCGAAGACATGGAGACAGCGCAAATACACATAGCTAGTGCAAGGGATCTTAGTGATTCTGAGAGTGAAATTGAGGCTGAATGCGAAGAAGAAGTTGCAGTCGAAGATGCAGCAAATGAACGTCTAATTAAAGCTATTGCCAGGATGGGTGCAAAGGTGAAAATGGACATTCCAGTTTACGAGGGAAACTTGGATGTAGAAGAGCTTCTAGACTGGATTAGAGCTCTCGATACATATTTCAACTATGAGGATGTTGAAGAGGATAAGAAAGTCAAACATGTTGTCATGCGCTTGAAAGGACATGCAACATTGTGGTGGGACGAGTTACAAGCTGACAGATGCTGCAAGGGCAAGCAGAAGATCAAGAGTTGGGATAGAATGATCGCGAAGATGAAGGTGAAATTCATCCCTAGAGACTATCAAATCACTCTATTTAGGAGGATGCAGAAACTGAGACAGAAGCTGATGACAGTGAAAGAATACACTGAGGAATTCTATCGACTGAACATCAGAGCAGGTCATCAGGAGAGTGATGATGAGAAGGTTGCTAGATACCTGAATGGTCTGAGATACGACATTCAGGATGAATTGAGCATGGTAACCATCTGAATGGTAGAGGATGCTTATCAGATGGCTCTGAAAGTGGAAGAGAAGATGAGCTATAAGAAAGGTCAGTGAGGGCGAGGCAGGAGTCATCCCAGAGGAAAGTCAGTTGCCCGGGACAAATATCAAAATCCCAAAGAGGAATGGAAGAAACCTCAGGGTAAAGTTGAGAGAGGTGGGACCTCGCAGAGGGGGCCATATGTTGAACAAAGAGGGCGACATATAGAGAAGAATGGAGGATATGCTGACAACAACACTTTTCCTCGTACTAGAGGTAGAGGAAGAGGAAGAGGTGGAGGTATCAAATGTTTCACATGTGGGAAGAATGGGCACAAATCTTATGAGTTTCCAGAGAAAAAGAAGGACATTGGAGAAGCTCACATCACCAAAGCGCAGAGGCTGGATGTTGAGGCCGAAGATTCAGAAGGCGGAAGATCACTTATGATGCGAAAAGTCCTTTTGTCACCTGAGAAAGAGGTGGAAAGCTCAGTCCAAAGGACCAGAATTTTTAGGACTGCTTGCAAGACCAAGGAAAGGGTGTGAAAATTCATTGTTGACAGTGGTAGCACAGATAATCTTATATCTACAGAGATGGTAGAAGCTGGAGCTGGAGACAACTGATCATCCCAGCCCATACAGAGTTTCGTGGCTACAAAAAGGACACCAGGTAACTGTTACTAAACAATGCTTGGTTGAATTCAAAATAGGTGGATATAATGATAAGATTTTATTTGATGTTATTCCCATGGATGTATGTCATCTATTGTTGGGTAGACCATGGCAATATGACAGAAATGTGATTCATGATGGTAGAATGAACACATATACCCTAGAGAAGAATGGGAGAACCCATATGTTGCTTCCAATAAAGGATAAAGAGGTGAAGACGGAAGTAAGCAACACAGTACTTCTCATGAGTGGGAAGGAACTTCTTATGGAGGTTAAGAAGAAAGAATATCCACAATTCTTTGTGGTTAGGAAACTGAGGATTGTTCTGACTAGCAAAAGAGTGGATGATCTACCAGAGGAGATTCAGGAACTGTTGGAAGAGTTCGCTGACATCATAGTGGACGAACTACCTCGTTCATTGCCACCGATGAGAAGGGTGAGTCATCACATTGATCTCATACCAGGAGCAAGTTTGCCAAATAAATCCGTGTATAGGTTGACGCCGCAAGAAAATGAAGAGGTTAAAAAGTAGGTCCAGGAGCTGATGGACAAAGGATTGGTCAGGGAAAGCTTGAGTCCATGTGCCGTTCCAACGGTACTCAGTCCAAAAAAGGATGGAGGTTGGAGAATGTGTACCGACTCAAGGGCGATCAACAAGATAACCATCAGGTACAGGTTCCCATTGTCGAGAATGGATGATCTGATGGATTGCCTGAGTGGGGTAGAATATTTTTCAAAGATTTATTTGAAGAGAGGATACCACCAGATTTGCATGAGGGAAGGCGATGAATGGAAGACAGCCTTCAAAACCAACAAAGGACTATATGAATGGCTAGTCATGCCATTTGGCTTGACTAATGCACCGAGTACCTTTATGAGGTTGATGAACGAAGTCCTGAGGGAATTCATCGGGAAGTTTGTCATTGTATGTCTGGATGACATATTAATTTTTAGTAAGACAGAGGCTGAACACCTGAAGCATTTGTCTATTGTGATGAAGAAGCTACAGCAGGAGAATTTGTTGATAAATATGAACAAGTCCTCATTTATGAAGACAAAACTCATTTACTTGGGGTTTGTTATTTCGGCGAATGAGTTGAGGATGGATCCAGATAAGGTAGAAGTGATCAAGAATTGGCCATCACCGAGAAATGTATTCGAGGTGAGAATTTTTCATGGTTTGGCTAGTTTCTACCAGAAATTCATCAGGAATTTCAGTGGGATTAGTGCAGCGATGATGGATACAGTGAAGAAGTGGCATAAGTCTTTTCACTGGACAACAGAGGCTAAGAAGAGCTTCAATCTGTTGAAGCGAAAGATCATGGAACGGCCAGTGTTGGTGTTGCCGGATTTCTAGAAGACATTTCAGGTGAAATGTGATGCAAGCGGGTTTGCCATAGGAGCGGTCTTGAGTCAGGAAGACAGACCAATTGCATATTTCAGTGAGAAGTTGAACGAGGAGAAATGGAAATACTCCACATATCATAAGGAATTCTATGCTATCATACAGGCACTGAAAAAGTGTAGGCATTACTTGATCCCAAAAGAATTTTTATTGTACAGTGATAACCATGCATTGCAGTTTGTGACTCAACAGGTGAAGTTGAATCAGAAACATGCAAAATGGGTAGAGTATATGCAGAATTTCACATTTGTGATTAAACATATTTAGGGTACTGCTAACAAAGTGGTTGATGCTTTGAGCAGGAAGTGTTTGTTGTTGAAGGAGTTCTGAATCAAAACATTAGGTTTTGAAAATCTCAGGGACATGTATGCAGGTGATATAGATTTTGCAGAAGCGTATGAAGCAGCTGAGAATCCAGTTCTCAGAGATAGGAGTCCTTGGATAGATTATATGATCCAGGAAGGATTGTTGTTCAGAGGCAATCAACTGTGTATCCCGAAATGCTCCATGAGGGAGAACTTGTTAAAGGAGAAACATAGTGGTGGATTAGCAGGACATTTTGGCCATGAAAAAACACTCTCGAAGCTGAATGAGTGATATTTTTGGTTGGGGATGCGATCAGATGTCAAGAGGTTCATTGACAGATGTAGAGTTTGCCAGCATTCGAAGGGGAGGAAGAAGAATGCAGGTTTTTATCAGCCATTTCCCATACCAGAGAGGCCATGGGAGGCGATTAGCATGGATTTTGTATTGGGGTTTCCGAGGAAACAACTAGGTGTTGATTCAATCTTTGTGGTAGTGGACAGGTTTTCCAAGATGGCACACTTCATTCCATGCCAGAAAACCAGCGATGCGACTCACATCGCAAATCTGTTTTTCAAGGAGGTCATTTGACTTCATGGATTGCCGAAAAGTATAGTTTTGGACAGAGATACAAAATTCATAGGGCATTTTTGGAGGACCTTATGGAAGACGTGGGAACTAACTTATCATTTAGTTCTTCTTATCATCCTCAGATGGATGGACAAACAAAAGTGGTGAACAAAAGTCTGGGAGACTTGCTGAGGAGCTTGGTGACAGAACACCACAGCAGTTGGGACCAGATATTTCCACAGGCAGAGTTCACATACAACGACTCAGTGAATCGAAGTACAGGAAAAAGTCCATTTCAGATCGTATATGGGATGCAGCCGAGAGGATTTTATGAACTAAGTGATTCAGAACAGATTGCGACTAGCAGTGCTAGTGCAGAAGAATTCGTTGAGGCGATGAAGGAACTTCACAGCCAGGTGAAAGAACGACTGCTGAAATCAAGTCAGGAATATAAGCACAGAGCAGATCAGCATCGGAGAAAACTTCAGTTTGAAGTTGGTGATTTAATTATGGCACACTTGAGGAAGGGAAGGTTCCCAAGGGGAACATACAATAAGCTGAAAATGAAGAAAATCGGACCATTCAAGGTCTTGAGAAAATTCGGAGAAAATGATTATGAGATCGAGTTGCCGGATGGCATCGGGATATCTATGATATTCAATATCGTATATTTATACCCATACAGGGCTGGAGAAGTAGAGACTGGAACTGAAGAGCCAGTGATCCAGTGGATGAAACAATTTCCAGTTGCAGAGAAGCCACAGATGGAATGCATACTGGACAAGAGAGTGGGTAAGAAGACCAGGAGAAAAGAATACTATGAATATTTGGTCAAATGGAAGAGCCGCCCAGTGGAAGATGCCAGCTAGGAGACAGAAGCGGAGATACAGAAGCATGGACAGACCGTGCAGGAGCTCGTGGACAGGAGCCCATGAAAGTTTTCAAGCCGAGGAGTATGATGCAGGAGCATTGCCAGCACATCAAGCGAGCTAGCGCGGAAGCGGAGGATAGCTGGATAAGCCAACATGAATTTTGAAAATGCTTTGGAAATTATTGCGCAATCTTAAATGAATCATTTAAGAAGAGGAACCTTTGTATATTGTAATGGACCTTGAGAGGATAGCTCTTGTCCTTAGTAGATAGTCGACATTTAATAGACTTAATGCAGGTAGATAGGAATTTAATTCTAGATTTGATAGCCTAGAGTCCAAGAGGGAGAACAGATATAGACACCCTCATTGTATCATTGTATTATGATTCAGAAAAAAAAGAGCATACAGAGAACTGTGTATGAAGAACACCCATGTATAGACATTAAAATTAATAGAAGAAAGCTTTGATTCAAATTCATGGTTTGTGTTGTTTCTCTGTGTATTGATGTTATGCTCATGAATGTTTGCTTCTTGTCATACATTTTCTTTTATATGATGTGTATGTGATTTCATGTATGAATTGAAGTCTGAGAGGGAGATGGAATGAGTTTCAATTGTTTCTCTATTTGAGCCAGAGGATTCCTGCAAGGAGTGCAGTTGAATTGTCTGCAAGGAGTGCGTTGATAGAAGGGTTCAATTAGAGATAGCTTTTGTTCTCGTTCCCTCGAAAGTGTCGTTAGGCGCAGTGCCATGCAAGGAGTGCGCAGGCCAAGAAAAAGTATCAGAGTTGTGAACCTAAGTAAGAACTATTAGAAGACTGTTGCTGCAGGTGTGCGCAGAGTCAGGGGAGGTTGAACACTTGAAGTGTTTGCAGAGTTGCCGCAAGGAGTGTGAGCAAAGGGTTCCCATTACAAGGAGGCTGAGAAGATGGAACAAGCTCAGGAGGAGTAGAGCCTTAAATCTGTTGAAGGAACGCATAGGAAGTTTCACACCAGGAAGTCCTCAAGGAGGGAGAAGAGACAGTCAAGATCTTGTGAAGGGAATGCGTGAAACTTCCGTCAACCACCAGATTTAGTAGGAGTCGCAACGGGGTTAGGCCCTAGTGAGTAGAGGAGCCATTCCAGAGGAGTCATCGGGAATTCTGGGAGTGAAGAAATTGCAACATCAGGAATCGCGAATTGCGATATCCCGACAAGCTCAGAACCGTCCATCGTGTGGGACGCGTGTTAGAAGATTCCGAGGAGTCGAAATTCGGAGCATCGGAGATTTCGAAGGTAAGAAATTCTCACAGCTTGGAATCGCGAAACGCGATATCCCGATGGAAGAGTTGGGTGGGCCACAACAGGGTTAGTGGAGGACAGGTGGCACGCATATCAGGGATCGAGAAAAGGCAAGTTCTGAATCCATCGACATCAGGATTCGCGATCCCATGAATTCCAAAATCTTGATAGAAGTGACGAGAGGAGTGAAGAGACAGCTCACGATCACATCGGAGTTTCGTTGCATCGGGTATCGGGAGTCGGAAAATCATAGTGCTCGATATCGCGAGTAGAGATATCCCGATAAGGGAAATCCCGATAGAGAAGAAGTCCCAATAAAGTGAGAGGAAGTCAACACTGACTGGTCATCGAGTCTCGGGGATTCGAGAGCCCAGTGATCGACAGTGAACTTGTGAATCTGTGAGTTTCGATCCTCCGATAAGTAAAGAAAAGGGGGGATCGCGAAGAAGAGAGCTGTGGGTGCATATTTTCCCGACAGGGAAACTAGAAGAGTTATTTAAGATTTCTTCGGGCCGTGGGAAGAAGAAGATCCTGTGTGAGTGGGTGTTCCTGCGGGTGCGGCTGTGTCACAACTTCTTCATTCCTAGTTATTTACTCATCTCTGTATACCTTGTCTGTGGTTTCCAACAGAGGTTCTTGGCAGAAGATTCTTTCTTCGATCGCTGCTAGTAGATTCACTTGAAAAACATTTTGTATTTTTGAGTGAGAGGTACATCAAACGAGAGAGGAGCAAAATTACCGAAATCAGAATCGCAAGAGTAGTTTCCTAGCACGTGCAAATCTTTCGACGAGGGTTCGTTGAAGGCTTCTAAATCAGTGAATGTATGTTTGAGATACCTTTCCCTATCAATCCTAATCATGTTGGAATGCCCCTTTAGTGACAAGCAGAGGTGAGCCCATTCTATGCTAAAGTATCCATTAATTTTCTCAGACCAATATCGACAAAGTAGTAGTCCATAAGATTCTAGTATGTCTACTACAATGATGTGAATTACTTGACCAAGTTTCGAGTTTGTAGACATTCTAATCATGACATCCTTAAGTTCTCGAATAACTTTTAACTAAGTTATGTCTAGTTGTATAACTTTTTTATCACTTTTGAGTGGAACTGCATTCAATTTCTTGCAAATAGATAATGGCATGACATTGGAGGATTCCCCTGAATCGACTAAAAAATAATGGAGGTTTATGTTGAATAATTCAAACGTTAAAAGGAAAGGTGGGACAGACGACTTTCCTCCTTTGTCTATAGAGCAAGCATTCACATTTGATTTTGCTTTGGATCTTTGGGAGATGGGATCTCACCTAGGTCATTGCTTGTTATAAGAGATTCTATTGTCCTTAAGGCCTATAACAAAAAATACTTTTTCTGGGGAAAATCTTCAATATATGTCCCATTAGTATTTTTTGTTTCCTCCACATGAGTTTCATACAACTGAAATCCATTCTTGAAACAATAGGGTTGAAATCTCCCTAGTAGAAATGGGTCTTGGTATTTCTTTCACAATGCTTTGCTTCGCTTCTTCATCAAGACATCTAAATTTCTTGTTATGTCTATGTAGGATGATATGATATTTTTTAGAGAAATCCATTTCAATTAGGATAGATCATACAATAATAATGGTATGATATCCCCCCATTGTGACCTTCGCCTCTGCATTACAGTCCAAACATAGTGAAATAGGAGGCGCCACCTCCAACCTTGCATTACAGTCCAAGCATAGTGAAAGAGGAGGCACCACCCTTGGGCATGCACCCCCCCTTGGCCACGAACCTCTTATCCCCCCCAGTTGTCAAGCCAGAAGAGCCCTACTATAGTGACAAGGTTCCATGTGGAGGAGGAGATCACTCTAAGTTGGCAGTTGGTAAGTCCAGATAAGGAAACAATTATAGCGGGCAACGACGAGATGGGAAAGGGAGAAGAGGCTCCGCACTTTGACAACCATCTCGCATAAGAGCATCTTTAGCTCTTCTTCGAGATTAGGTAGAGGCAGGACAACTAGATGCATTGTCAAGGCGTTACCAGTCAAAGAATGGACATTCTATAGGAACGCTCCAGCACAAGCCCGATGTCCATCTTGCAAACAACGATTCACCCCAACCTATACCATCCATGGAAAACCAGGTTCTTCCATGGACTGAAGTGGTTCACCCCAAGTCACATTTTTTTCTTTGTTTCAGCTATAGCATCGGTGGTCTAACCTACTACGACAACAAGTTAAATTATTCAATAATTTTTTCTCATTGTGTCTGTATAATGCTATCAGTAATGGTGGCTCTGTATATCGTCAGCCCTAGATTAGAAAGGCAGAACTAGGTTCCACTCGCTATTTTTGATATAAATTTTGTATAATTTCTTACAATCATGGTAGTGCCAAAACATATCAGAGACACCTATTATGGTATCCTTCCTATGGCAGAACAAGTGGTTACCAAGTGTCACTGTATTGTAGAAAATTGATATAATATAAAATTTACTTTTTTATTTACGAAAAAAAAGTTGAATAAATCATGACTTAACTAAACTTTCAATATTTTTTGGGACTCACTTATTTAATTCCACCACTATTTTAAATTGTTCAGGTAATGTGGGATATTTATTCATAGCTTCTTGAGCGAGTAATGGGTATGGAGTAAAATAAAAGATCATAAGGATTATCAAGTGTGCATAATCTTCACAATACGTGGCTCTTTACCCTTTAAAGAGACTACAAATTGATTAGCACTTATACAAGCGAGGCAAAAACAATTATGGACCAAAAAAAATGTAATTCAAATTAAAAATTTCAAAGAAAAATAAATGTACTAATTAAAATTCAACATAAAAAATAAAAATATTTTTTCTAAAGAGTCAAAACTCAACCTAAAGGGGTATATTGTAGAGAATTGAATTAAATTTTGGTGTATATTGTAGAGGAGCATCTTCATGATAAATGTATTTATAATTTATAGAATTAGGAATTTTGTGTGTAATTTAAATTATTTTATAGTTTTTTAAATAAGATATATTTTATAAATTTGAATAATTTTTTTTAGTTAATCATGGAGTATTTTACATTTAGGAGGTTTATTAATTAAAAATATTATATATATATATATATATATATATATATATATATATATATATATATATATATAGTTTGTTTGTTAATTGGTTTGGACCTTTTTGATATCAGGATTAACCTTTGCCTTGAGAAATCGCGACTCAGGGGCATCTAAGCCGTCAAAATCACTCGGGGATCGCACCCGGCCTAAGCCACACTAACCCTTAACATGGTTGGATATTTTGTCCCCGTAGGTTTCGAACCGGTGACTTTTCAACACGGAGTGGCTTAACAACACACTCTGTCACCGACTATCCTATACCTCGGGGACCAAAATATTATATTATTAATAAATAATAATAATAATAATAATAATGTCAATGGGATGTAGCCTTAATGGTATTTTTTTAGGGGTGTTTGTGGTATGTTCATAGGAGTGTTGTTTTGCCTTAAGGGGACCTATGGATGTAGGGAGTACAGATAGGTACCTTGAACCACATGAAAACAATAATAATAATATAGTTTTAAGGTCATGACCAAGTCAAAGAAGAAATAATTATAATAATAATAGTAATAGTTTGAATTTGTAATCTCTAAAGAAGAAACCCATGTTAAATGCTTCATAGAATACCATCCATGAAAAACCTTTCAATAAGGGATATCAAAGTTAAATTCTTCATGGGTTTATGTTGTATTAGTATTTCTTATATATCTGTTTTTCAGGTGGGGCAATTAATATAGATTTTTTAGGTCTTAATTATAGAAGGTTTTCCATAAAAAGAATTAGAAAATTCTAAAAAGGAAGAAACAAAGGAAAACAATAAAGATATAAATAAGTTACTCAAAGTTCAAAGTTCAATAATAAGTAAGGATTTCCAAAATTCACTCCACTAGGAAGCTAGTTTCCAATGAAAGTCTGCGCCATGAGGGATGACATGATATCATAAGTCCAAAAGATCAAAATATGATAAGGAGATCGATTTTTACACAAATGATATGCAAGTGATTATTGCAAATCTCCTAAAGAGAATTATATAGAGGTCACAAATAAGAAAAATTTAGATTGAGATCAATGTCCAATTATAAGTGTTCAGCTAAGGTCCTTTGATATGTATACTTACTTTTAAGCTACAATGTTTTACTTATATTATGTTTATGACATGGATATTTATGAAGGAATCATGAAATGCTAAATTTATTTATAAAGAATGTAATTATCTTTTAGCTAAATAAGATTATGATTTTTTGTTATTAAATAGGAGATAGGAGAAATTTTATTTTTATTCATTTAAATGTTTATTTTATCTTTTTTAAAACTATTTAATTAATACAGTTGAAGTTAAGATAAGTTTATATTATAATGACATTTTCCATGCACATTTATTTATCATTTTTTTTTCTAATGTTATTATAGTATTTACTATAATTTGTCATTGTTGTTTTTTCCCCTTCATTATAATGAAAAAGTTTAAATTATTATTTTTTTTTATTAACGATTACAATTTATTTATGATATTGTCTATATTTTATACTAATATGATTGTCTATTGGATGTAGCTTGGGTGGTTTGGAGGAATGGTTGTTACTCTCCCCACCTAGGTTCAATTCCTTGTAAGTTACATGTGATGCCCTTAATGGGTCTATATGATGCTCTTGTTGTTGAGCCCCCAATATTCTGAACTTCAAGTAACTAGTAGGGATGACCATTATGATCAGAACTATTTTATTTAAGCTATCTAGAAGTATTTTGGAAAACAAGATAAACATATAGCTATAAAGCCACAAAAAGAGCTAAAGGTCGGGTTGGTTTTAGAGGTTATCATTCACTACTACTTACAGTGTTGAAGTTCGACAAGTTGTTATGATGTTATAGACAAAATCCACCTTAGTTTCAAACATTACTCACTAATTCTCAAAATTTTATTATATTTTTTTCTTGGTCCGGTCCGACGTAGTTTAATATTTGTCGGACATCCGAGTCATCTTTGAAGGTTCTCTAGACCATCGATTCTACAAATCTGGAATCACCATCATGACCCACCATTGTCTTGTGGATTGCCACTGTGGAACCTACATGGCACTTTCATGCCAACAAATGTTTGTCTCATGGGACCTGTGTTTGGCACTTAATTGGGCCTTAATTATGTCAGCTAGGGAGCTAAAAAAAAAATCATGAACTTATTATTCCTGCATTGTCTCGATCGAGATGTCAATTATGCCTCTTATGGGGGATAAAAATGTCAGGTGCATGCCTATTATACCCCCTCTATATCAAGACACCAATTAAATGTGAATGGAAAAGATATATGATTGGAAAGTACAAGGACTAATGGATGAGCATAGTACATATTAGAAGTTTTCATGATGTGGGTAGGCTAGATAGTACGCGACCCAAATAGTTTTTGTTGCGAGATAAGTTATGAACGAATTTCAAGTAAGATGGTATTTAATTTCCCTAGTCCAAGAGGCCCCAAGATAAAGAAAGGGGCAGTCTCCAATAGGAGTGGGAGGACCAAAGGAAATGGAGCACAATTTGAGGGGAGGAATTGATGATGCCAACAATTTTAAGGGAATGTTAAAGGACAAGGAGATGAGAAACAAAGTAGTTCGCTGGAAGGAATATGTTTGGGTTGGTCCAACCAAATGGGTGTTGAAGGTGTTTGACCTAGGTATAGGATACCATGATAGTTTCTTAGCAACAATACCATAACAATTCGTAAACATATACCTTGTTTGTATCAATTTTGTCCATCCCCACCATAATATTTTTCCTCAATCTCATCCATAATACTTCCCTTGCTCTCTTTCTTCCTAGTGATGCACCCTCCATATCCATAACGCATTCCATAACTTATATTAGACCTTTTGGTGCACTATTAATTTTGGAACCCATTCACATTGTAAGTTGCTTCAGTGCCACCCCACAGTGTGAAGCTAGTGACAAGATGAAACACACTTCTGAGTATCGATTATAGATGACTGGCTACAACAAGGAGAAGTGTGCCTCAAGTTTTAAGCATCACCTCAAAGTTGTAACAACTAGATCGAGGACCTATCAATTAATGTAAAGTCAGTTATGGCCCACTTATGTAAGCAACCTATGGGTCATGGTGGTCCCCATGGGGAACATAATATATAAGGTTGTAAGTAGAGAGATCGCAAAGGAGAGGCTTATTAGAGATTCCTCAAGAGGAATATTCAGAGAGGAGAAGGTTATGGAAACTATATTGAAGTTTTCCCAATTTTGTAATGGAGACTATATCTGTGATGTCTATCATGTAAAGATCCTTCTATATCTATGAGGAATTAATGGAAGATAAATAACGTTTTTAACACATACTTGTCTTATATGTGATGTTTTTTTTTTTTTTATCTTTAGTGATTATCTTTAATATTTAAGTGATATTTAATTCATACTTTTAATAATGTGTGAGTCTACCTACAATAAATTGTATTTCAAGTTTTGTTTTTATGAGAAAAAAATCAATGTATTGATATTTCTAGTGGAAATGAAATACGCATTGATGAGATCTCTTCTAATTTTAACATTAGCATCCATTACCTTAGAATTCTTCTATAAGATAAGAATATATCCTATCCTTATGAATTTCACTCTTACAATCATCTTTATACAGGTCACTCTTTAAACAAATAGTTCCACAACTTGGTATTGATGCTAATACAATACCATGAGACAACCTCTCTCTAAATTTACATAAACAAAAATTAAAACAAGACCAAAAATCCATTCATCAAAAAAGATATAAGAGTATCATCTCTATAAGTGTATGGTGCTTAATATCATGAAAAAGAAAAGAAACTTCCTCCAAAATGAGTGTTTCATTTGATAAATAATAAGCTTTGTGGTTGAGTTATCAGTAGACATGAGCAAAGGCAACCTCTTCAAAAAATATTTTATTTTCAATAATCCTATTGAAAATAGGCCCTAGATCCAAGTTGGAAATGTTGCTTTTACCATTAACCTAGTCCATCATAATTTTGGAGTCACTAAAGAGATATATCCTCTTAGTCTGAATATCCACTGCAACCTTAATTAGGATCTAGAGAGCACAAATTTTTGCTCTATGTTTTGTGCCAAAACCTATCGAATGTTGTATTATACCTTAAATTTGAGTTGTACAAGTTTTTGGGGATGTGGTTTATCATAGTAAACCTGCTCATGTTGTTTATTTTTCAATTTAAAGTTTAAAAAGGGTGTCTATGCAAAAGAGGAGAAGTTTTTCTTTTAATTTGCATGGTCTAAATTGTACTAAGTGACAAATGAAAACGCATGCCCAAGCTTCCATGTAGCTCCAAAATTTGTTTTATAAGTTTTAATATGGATTTACATAAATGGTGAGTTTACCTATGCATCTAAAGTTTCTTTCATGCACCTAGAATTGGGATTTCATGTAAATTTGAATGCAAAATTGCTTTAACCTTAAATGCATGCCCTAGTCTCAATTTTGACCCAAATTTAGTGGTACAAATTAAATACGTTGTAATTTGTGATTTTACATCTTTATAAATTTTTATTGGAAATTTCAAAAATAAACCTACCTAATGTGCATAAAGGCTAAAATTGCCTTCTAAAACCAAAGTGCCAAATTCTTAATGTTTGTTATATGAAACTGCAAGGTCTAAACTATACACTCCAAAAGGGATTATTTATGTGCACAAAGATTGAAGAAAATAAGATGAATCAGATGGTGGTGGGTTATGAGCGAAGACAAGGTCAGTTTTACATTAAGAGTCACAAAATATTATTCTATGGAAAAATAGGCAAGAGATGCCTAGTAGAAACCTCATAATGCACAACCTGTTTGTAAAAAGTAACCCAAGGTTGTATTATACCTAATATTTGAGTTGTGAAAGTCATTGGGGGTATTGCTTATCATAGTAGACATGTTCATGTTGTTATTTTTTTACTTTCAAGTTTAAAGAGTGTGGTTGTGCAAAAGAGACAACTTTTTCCTTGTAATTTGCAAGGTGTAAATTGTACTAAGTTACTAAATGAAAATGCATGCCCAAGCTTCCCTATAGCTCAAAAAATTGTTTTATAAGTTTGAAGATGGAGTTACATAAATAGTAAATTTATCTATTCATCTAAAGTTCAATTGAAGAACATGAGAGGTTGTTTTCATACACCTAAAATTGAGATTGCATGTAAATTTAAATGCAAAAATGCCTCAACCTCAAATGCATGCCCCAGCCTCAATTTTGAGCCAAATTTAGTGGTTCATCTTCCATAAGTTGTAGTTTGGGATTTTACATTTGTCTATAAACTTATATTTCATACATAAACCTACCTAGTGTGCATAAAGGCTAAGAATTGCATTGTAAAACCAAAGGGCCAAATTGCTAAAGTTGGTTATATTAAACTGCATGCCCAAAGTTGGATATGGCTCCATAATTTAGTATTTAAGTTGTAAATTGATGATTACAATGTGTGTAACTTGTTTTTACAATTAATAGTTCATTTACACGCCAAAAAGGATGATTTTTATGCACAGATATTTATGGAATTTTGATGAATCAAAGGATGGTGGGTTAGGAGAGAAACCAAGGACAATTTTTCATTAAGAGTCACAAAATATTCTTTGTGGAAAAATAGGGAAGATATGCCTAGTAAAACCATCGAAATGCACAAAGTTTTTGTAAAATATAACCCAATATTGTATTGTACCTTAGATTTTAGTTGTGCAATTTCTTAGGATGTGGTTTATCATAGTAGACTTATTCATGTTGCTTATTTTGAAATTTCAATTTTAAAAAGGTTGGTTGTGAAAAAGAGGTAAATTTGTCCTGGTGATGTGCAAGGTATAAACTATGCTAAGTGACTAAATGAAAATGCATGCCCAAGCTTCCCTATAGTTCCAAATTATTTTCTATAAGTTTTAATATGGAGTTACATAAATGGTAAATTTAACTATGCATATAAAGTTCAATTCAAGAACAAGATAGGTTGTTTTTGTTGGAATATTGAGAGGGGGGGTGAATCAGTATGAACACTTTTTACCACTTTCAATCATAATATATAAACTTCAACTTTATCAGTAGTATATCATTTATTACTTCATTCAATATATCATGAGCATATAACCATAAGCAGTATCATCACATTAAATAACCACATGCACAATACACCAGAATTTATGTGGAAACCCAAATGGGAGAAAACCACAAAATGATTTATTATATATATCAAGAATATATCCATAAGGAGCACCAAATTCCAAATTTTCCAGCACCAACTAGAAGGAGGAACCAACCCCCTGATTTACAGGCACCAACCCGAAGGAAGCTACAACTCCCTGAATTCTCTCACACCAACCGGATGGAGGCACTAACTCCTTGATTTACAAAAACCAACCTGGAGTAAGAACCAACTCCCAGAGTTCTCCGACACCAACCAGAAGGAGGCTACAACCCCCTTTCCTTGCCCCATCCTGCCACCTTGAAATATAAGTGTAGACTCATTGTCACTACCACTGATCAACTTGTAACTACCACTATCACTGATACATCAACCAACCTGTCATTGTCACTGTTACATCAACCAACCTGTCATTGATACATCAACGAACTTGTCACTTTCATAGTCACATCAACGAACCTGTCACTGTCACTATCATAGATATACCATCATCAACCAAATATAACGAGATCCACTCACATGGATATCAAATCCATCACCATACTATGTACATCAACCATGTACCATGTATCCAAGATGTGTCAATGTCTCAACAATGTGCCTCAAGCATGTGATAACATCACCATGACATATACCAAACCAAATACCAATATAACCAAGATATACTTCTAACAATGTATCATATCATCACAAAATTGTACCATATCATGTACCATCATCATCAAGAGATGCCTCAATCATGTACCATAAACATAACTCTCAATAAAACATGTAAAGAATACCTATTATAATGTAGAAGACTTGATATAGAAAATTATAGACATGTATTTCTTCCTCAACTTCAACAACAATAGAATAGCATCTTCATCAAACTTTACCTCAGGCTCATGGGACTAGTTTTGAATTAGTCACAAACCCTAACATTCAATAAACATAAATCCATGCATGTAATGAATAAATGTCTAAAATTTTAACCATGTATAGTCTAGGATATTTGTTCCATCTCTTCAAAAATTTAGGGTCTGAAACTTCTCAGAACATAAGTTATAGCGAAAATGGAAAACCTTCTTGAATTTTAGCCTATTCTAGAGAGAGGAATTGTATAGTATTCCATGTGCTCAATATTTTATATCTGATTTTGAAAATCACACACAAGATACTAAATAATTTTATCATTCCACTGAAATTGGTCTCGCCAAATTTGGATCCTCTATGAATAAGTTATGATTTTTTTACCCGGAACACTTGTTTAAGACTAGTTTGAGGACTAGTCAAACACCCTATCTTCTACAACATGTATCGCCAAAAATAAAATGACTCGGAACCTTAAAGTTTTACCACAACTACCGTGACATGTCTTCTCAACCTTCTCCAATTTTTTTCTATCTTAATCATGCTAGAAATTTTTTTATAGCCAAAATGGTAATATGGTCTTTAAATAACATACCTTAGAACACATCATCACAAGACTTTATCCTCCCTTAGAATTTGTCCCTTCTTTACTTCATATTCCCTCTGAAAGTTTCCTCATATCTTCTTATTTACCTCATATAATAATAACTTACTCACATAAAATATATTCAATAGAATGTGTGTATGAATGTACTTATGAGTGACTTTTTGAGGTGTATATATGCTTTTTCTAAGTAACATTTTTCCTTAACCTTAGGGATTCTTGTTCACTTCCTTGTTACAACCATTTTATCCTTTCATTAATGAATTGAAACCAATTAGGGGCTTCTTAACCCATATTTCAACGAATAAGGGGCTTCTTAACGCATCTTTGGGGCTTACAACTTCATGACCTCATAACTCTTCAACCGTGAGGAACTACTTGATGTTCCACCTACCATTGGAAATGGCATGATGAGGAATATCCATTTATGAGTGTGTTACATGCATTTATAATGTACTTTATCTCCTTATTCATCAAACAACTTCGTGCTTCATGACCACACCTATGTGTTTCTTGTATACTTCTTCAAAGTGTCTTCCCATGAGGGACATACTTAGAGCTATGCCATAAGGGACCACTTTGGAGACTTCTCCAAATACACCCATCACATCTATTGACATCAATGACAACCAATTATTTTTGAAATCAATGACAACCAATTATTTTTGAAATCAATGACAACCAAATTTCCAACAACATCAATGACAACCAACTATCCAACAACTTCCATACACCTAGAATTGGGATTTCATGTAAATTTGAATGCAAAACTGCTTCAGCCTCAAATGCACACCTTAATCTCAATTTTGAGCCAAATTTAGTGGTTCAACTTGCATAAGTTGTAGTTTGTCATTTTACACCTCTTTATAAACTCCTATTGGCATTTTCAGACATAAACCTAACTAGTGTGCATAAAGGCTAAGAATTGCATTGTAAAACCAAAGGGACAAATTGTTAAAGTTGGTTATATTAAACTGCACACCCAAAGTTGAATATGTATCCATAATTTAGTATTTAAGATGTAAATTGATGATTAAATATGTATAATAACCCGTTTTTACAATTAGTAGTGCATTTACACTCCAAAAAGGATGATTTCTATGCACAAATATTCATGGCATCTTGACGAATGAAAGGATGGTGGTCATTTAGGAGAGAAACCGAGGTTAGTTTTTCATTAAGAGTCATAAAAGACTCTTCTGTGCAAAAATAGGCAAGATGTTCCTTGTAAAACCATCAAGATGCACAAATTGTTTGTAAAAGATAACTCAATGTTGTGCTATAACTTATATTTTAGTTGTGCAAGTTGTTGGGGATGCGGTTTATCATAATAGACCTATTCATGTTATTTATTTTTCAATTTCAAGTTTTAAAAAAGTGGATTTGCAAAAGAAACAAAGTTTATCTTGTAATTTGCAAGGTATAAACTATACTAAGTGACTGAATGAAAATGCACGTCCAAGCTTCCTTGTAGCTCCAAGATTTTTTTTATAAGTTTTAAGATGGAATTACATAAATGGTAAATTTACCTATGCATCTAAAGTTCAATTGAAGAACAATAGAGGTTGCTTTCATGCAACTAGAATTGAGATTTCATGTAAATTTGAATGAAAAATTGCCTCAGCCTCAAATGCACGCCCTAGTCTCAATTTTGAGCCAAGTTTACAGGTTCAACTTGCAAAAGTTATAGTTTATGATTTACACCTATCTATAAACTTATATTGGCATTTTCTTACATAAACCTATCAGGTGTACGTAAAGGTTAATAATTTCATTGTAAAACCAAATGACTAAATTGTTAAATATGGATATATTAAACTATAAGGGAAAAATTGGATATGGCCCCATAATTACAATATGTATAATAACCTATTTATACAATTAGTATTGCATTTACACTTCAAAAATAGTGATTTATATGCCCAAATATTCATGGAATTTTGATCAATTGGAGGATGGTGGGTTAGGAGAGAAACCAAGGTCAGTTTTTCATTAAGAGTCATAAAAGACTCTTATATGGAAAAATAGGCAAGAGATGCCTAGTGAAACCATCAAAATGCACAAACAGTTTGTAAAAAGTAACCCAATGTTGTATTATACCTTTGATTTGAGTTGTGCAAGTTTTTGGGGATGTGGTTAATCATAGTATACCTATTGATGTTGTTTATTTTGCAATTTCAACTTTAAAAAGGGTGTTTGTGCAAAAGAGGCAAAGTTTTCCTTGTAATTTGCAAGGTATAAACTGTATTATGTAACTAAATGAAAATGCACACCCAAGCTTCCCTATAGCTCCAAAAAAACAATTATAAGTTTTGAGATGGAGTTACATAAATGGTAAATTTATCTATGAACCTAAAGTTCAAATGAAGAACTCGAGAGGTTGCTTCCATACACCTAGAACTGGGATTTCATGTAAATTTGAATGAAAAATTGAATAATCCTCAAATGCATACTCCGCTCTCAAGTTTGAGCCAAATTTAGTTGTTCAACTTGAATAATCTGCATTTTGTGATTTTACACGTGTCTATAAACTTATATTGGCATTTTTAGACATAAACCTACCTAGTGTGAATAAAGGCTAAGAATTACATTGTAAAACCAAAGGGCCAAGTTCTTAAAGTTAGCTATATTATCATTAAGAACATTATCATTAGCATGGAGAAGAAGAAGAGAGCTACAGAGTGAGAGTTGTAGAAAAATTCCATGTACAAGAGCTTTGAATTAATATATGGATTCTTGAATCAGACTCATGGTGTTATGATGTGTTTTGTGTGTACATGCTAAAGGATATGCTAATAGTTGTTTTATTCTCTCTGTTATGCATTTGTTTAATACTGTGTGTGTGTATGACTTTATGAGGAATGTTTGAAGTCTAAGAGAGAAAGAGAATGAGTTTCAATTGTTTCTCTTCCTGAGTGAGAGAAGTTCCTGTAAGGAGTGCAGTGAAACGTTTGCAAGGTGTGTGTCGACGAAGGTCTGAGTTTTATCTCAGAAATCTCAGGAGGGATACCATTGTCCTCATTCCATCAAAAGTGCAGGTGAAGCAAGAAGTGTGCAGGTTGTTGGGAGTCTTAGGACTTAGAAACTAAGGGAAGGATTGAAGGACTATTGTTGCAGAGAGTGCACAGAGTCGAGAGGTTGAATACCCAGGAGTATTCGAAAGGTTGTCATAAGGAGTGCATGAAAGAGTTCTTTCAGGGCTTGAAGTTTCCAGAGAAAACTCAGGAGGGTTAACACCTTTGAACACTTCAAAGGAGGATGAAGATTGAAATGCTTCAAAGGAAGACGAGGGCCGAAGTTACCCAGTAGAAGTAAAGTTCAGAAGGAGCAAACAAATGGTTGAAATTCTCTGTGGAGAATTCGTGAAGCCGCGAGGACCATAGGCTCCAAAGGAGTTGCAAGGTGGATAAGGTTTGGATGAATCCATTCCGTTGGTGTCAAGATTCATGTCGACCATTGATCATGATCTGTCGGAGCCGTCGGATCATTTTGGAATTTCGGGGATCCTGACGACAAGGAGTTGAGCACAGTGAAACAAAAGTCCCAAAGTCGCAAGTCACGACAGGAATTGGAATGGAGTTTCATGGTTTTGGCACTTTGGGTGTCAAGAAACTGAAGAGGCAACATTCTGGGATCGAGAGTTCCAAACTCTCGATACCCAGAGGCATGAAATAAAGCAGGTCGCCATATTGATTGAGACTCGTGCAACACATGGCACATCTTTCGGGTGGGGACCACAAGGGTGACATGTGGCATGTACTCGCGCATCGAGCGGTCAACCCATAGTTTCCCTATCACATCTTGGGATTTCTCAAAGGAAGAGCACAGAGGCTCTACACTCCAACTCGCGAGGTTACAAGTTGCAAGAAGTGCGAAAGGGAAGTCAAACTATCACTGACTATCGTATCTTAGGATTTCGTAGGAAAAGAGCACGAGAGCTCAATGCTTCAATCTGTGATATTGTGAGTTGTAAAAGGCACTTGCACCAGGGCTAGTTGTGGTCATGTGGAGGTGAAGCGCGTACCTTGTGTCTGTTCGCATAAGGGGGTTTCAGAAGGACCTGTGGATCAATTCGTTGAAGGTTTCGATAGGGATCTGAAAGAGCCACTTCAGCTCAAGGAGATTTGAACGATCCTATGAGGGTATCTCAGCGTGCGGGTTGGGGGTATGCATCAGTGGGTTAGTAGAGAAATAAAGGTTAGTTTTTCATTAAGAGTCATAAAATAATCTTATGTGCAAAAGTAGGAAATATATGCACAATAAAACTATCGAAATGCACAAACAATTTGTAAAAAGTAACCTAATGTTGTATTATACCTTAGATTTGAGTTGTGCAAGTTGTTGGGGATGTGGTTTATCACAATATAATTGTTCATGTTGTTCATTTTTCAATTTCAAGTTTAAAAAGGGTATCTATGCAAAAGAGGCAATGTTTTCCTTGTAATTTGCAAGGTATAAACTATACTATGTGACTAAATGAAAATGCATGCCCAAGCTTCCTTATATCTCCATTTTTTTATAAGTTTTATGATGGAGTTACATAAATGAGAAATTTTCCTATGCATCTAAAGTTCAATTGAATAACATGAGAGGTTTATTTTATGCACCTAGATTTGGGATTTCATGTAAATTTGAATGCAAAACTTCCTCAGTCTCAAATGCACACCCTAGTCTCAATTTTGAGTCAAATTTTGTGGTTCAACTTGCATAAGTTTTAGTTTCTGATTTTACACCTATATATAAACTTATATTGGATTTTTCTAACATAAAACTATCGTGTGTGCATAAAGGATAAGAATTTCATTGTAAAAACAAGGGGCCAAATTGATAAACTTGTTTATATTAAATTGCATGCCCAAAGTTGGATATGGTTCCATAATTTAGAATTTAAGTTGAAAATTGATCATTCCAATATTTGTATCAAGTTTGTACAAATAGTGGTGCATTTAAACTACATATATAGGATGTTTTATATGCACAAATATTCACAACATTTTGATGAATAAAAGGATGGTGGATTATGTAACATCCTGCTCTGGCACACTGAGTGAACTTATTCTTTGAGGACACTTGCTCGCAAGTGATCTGGATTATTATGCTATTAAAACTTTTGATTTTGATTATGAGTATTATGGGTTTATGACATGTTGTTTTACCTCTTTGACATAGACAGGTGCTATTGACTCAGTTTTACTGAGTGTGTAGGATTACGGACCTAGAGGATGCTAAGGCATCGATGGAATCCCTTGGACTCTGGATCGAGTCAGGGAGTGATACCATTGGAGTTTGATAGTTTTTACTATGATATTAGCACATTTGATTGGATGATATGACATGGATATAGTCTGACATGATTTGTCGATGATGCAGGCTAATGATAGCTTGTCGACCAGACTCACATATCGAGTAAAGGGGACACACGCGACTACCAAATATATTGAGGGAGAGGTGTGGACAACATCCCTGCCACAACCTACTAGAACTCTCTCCATGCCTCGAACTGTAGGTTAACGATTACCTAGTTTGAGAGGACCCACAATATCATGAGGGCATACTGCGACAGTCACTCACGATGATTTTAAGGGGTGCGCAATAAGGTGGGGGAATTATTCCTTAGAATCCCTTAGTCTCCCACAAGTTCACCTGGCAGAATGTTGACTCCAGGGGTCATTGATGTCTACCAAATCAGTCAAGAGGCGAGTGGCACCCTTGGAGCACGTAGTGCATCCTGAAGGGCACGTTGCGCAAAGGAACATATGAGGCGAGTCGCACCCTTGGAGTAGCTAGTGTGTCCTGAAGGGAACGTCGTGTTGTTGATGATAGAGGGATGAACCTGGATGGCCCTAAGACAAATAAAATGTTAAGTAATATTAAAACAATTTCCCTAATTAAATGTCGCCCAGTACAAAATTTAAGGCCTAAGTCTAAATTACGCTAGTGGTAAAATTTCATCTTCTCTAAAAAAATAAAATAAAATAAATAAATAATAGTAATAGTAATAATAATAATATTAATAAAAATGAAAACAACTTAAACAATAATTATGATCTTCGTTAAATCTTGTGACATGAAGGGAGTAAGAAATTTAATTTATTCATAAAAAATCAATAATTAAATTATGTTGGATTAAAATTTAAAAGGGGAATTAATTGTTTTCTTACCTTAATAAATTAAAGTATACTAATTAAATAAGAACAGGGAAAAAGGGTTAATTTTCACACCTACCTTTTTGAGTTCTTAGTAAAAAAGGGAAAGAGAGAAAAATAAAAAAATAGGAAAATAGGGAAAAGAGGTAACATGAAAAGAGAAAAAGGGGAACTTAAGGGAAAAAGCAAAAAGTCAACTTAGTAAAGAATCTACCATTTAAGATCTTCTAATTTTAAACTAAATTAGAAATTTAAAAAAAAAAAAGGGAAAGCTATTAAAACCTATAAGAGAATTTGGGGACACCTAGGAGTGATTCTAGGAGAAAATCTAGGTGGGTGAGGGAAATAAGATAATTAACTAATTAAAGAAATTAATTAATGGAGGAATGTAGGGGATGGGGAACACTTGTATGGAGAAGAATTTTTAGGAATTTATTTTTAAAATTTTAATTAAATGAGATTTCTGGAAAGGAAGGAAGTTCAAAACTCTATAAAATGAAGGAAGGAGAAGGATGAAGGGGGATCTTTTGTTGGCGTAACGTTACGCTGCAGGAATATCTACTTGACTGATTTACTTGTGGGAGTTGGGGATACCCATCTTGGAGAGGAGTGGTAGCTCAGCCTTGCGAGGCGAGCTGGGAGCTAGTCAAAATCTCTGGATAGTGTGTGTGGCCCCTTTGCATCTTGGGGGGCTAAGGGGGAAGAAGAGTACCCCTAGCATTGGCTGGGAGGTATCGGTGAAGTCTCGACGATCGGTGAGCGGGAACTGCACAAAGCGCGCGGGACGTCACTCAAAGTGGGAAAACAGGAAATAGTATTCTTGTTTCATTGTATAGTATATGTTGTAGGTTTTATGCATGGATCTGCTCATTTAATGGAAGAGTAAAATGATGTTTTTTTTAATTGATAACTGAAACCTTCCTTGGCCTAGCTCGATGGTGGTTGTCCCCTATGGCCTTCATTTTCCTGCATGTCTTGACCAACTGGTTGTGATTGATTATGTTCTTAATGGTTGTTTACCTTTCATCCCTGGTTCACCAGTCCTCATCTAAGAAGTCAGCCATGAGTCTGATCTACGGTCGTCGCCTTAGCGTTAAAATACTTATGGATCTCAATGCCCTGCTTTTCTGTGCGAGGATGTTGAAGAAAAGGATGAACCTACCAGTCGTCCACCTCTATTGACTATCCCTGGCTAATTGATTGGTTTCCGCACCTTCTATCTATTGAGTACCTCTGCTTATGGTTTATCTTTGCGTCCTTGAGGGTTTATCTCTGTGCTTGTTTATTTCATTTCATTTTCTACATTTTAATGACAGTTTCCATCTCTTGATTGGTAAAGTCTAGACATTATTAAAAATTGGAAGACAACATTGATTTGTTTGTGTGCCTGCGTTTGACTATGTAATTACGTTTGCATAGTTTTTTTATGGGCAACGTTTTAATATTTGTCATTATTAAAACATGTGCCATTAAATTTACCAGCCTTTATACAGCCAGTGATATTACCTTGGAGAATTAATGAATGGAAAATTTACCTTGGATTAATGAAGAGATTTTACCTTGGCGAATTAATGAAGGGAGTTTACCTTGGAAAATTAATACTTACCTGGCGAATTGATCTTACCTGCGAGTAATGAAGGGATTTTACCTTGGAGAATTAATACTGTGATCTTACCTTGGTGAATTAATGACTGGAAAAATTATTGATATCCATTCCATTGTAATACCTGCACCTTCACCAGTAGCTTCCTAGCGATACACTTATGATACCCAGTAAATTCCTTTTTATTTCTATTAAAAACAACAATATCAACACATTTCGACAACGATTTTTATTCTTATCTCATGGTAAGAATTCGCCTATCTATGTCTACGATTGATGTTTTTTTTTATTAGATTCTAACGTCTTACCCAGTCATTCAGTATTCATAGAAAACTATCCATTGAAGGAAATTCTGTGTATTCCCCTTTTTTTTCAGCGATTGTCGATGTGAAATTTATTTAAACTTTTGTTGTGCGTTCTGGTTCATTCGATGATCGCCTTAAGTTTTACTCCTATTCTTACTTTCTATTTGATTGCAGCATTGGAACTTGTGGATAGAATGATTTTATCCTACCTTGAGTCAATGAGTCAATGATTAATTGGTTATTTTCTTCCAGGAATGGTGAGTTCTATCTTTACCAATTTTGGGAGCAATAAAGAGCATTGACATTAACTATAAAATACATTTGATGTCTGAGGTTTACTTCTTTCAAAACATAAATAAACAGGAATTGTTGGCTTGTTTTATCCTTCTCCATCTCTTACCAAAGTAGACTCACACTTGGGGTTTCTGGAACTCCCTTCTTATTATCAATGGTTTCTAGAGTCGTCGGCGAACCTATCCACATTCATTGTATTGTTGGATTTTCTATTAACCTGCATTGTGTTAGATGGTAAGAGAATCCATATTATCTTTTCTCAATTTGTTCCTTTAGCACTCTCCTGTTGTTGCAATTCCGCTGAAGGGCACAAGTTACAGTGTCACATCATTGGGGATCACATCCTCAAATGTTGAATTGTTTTTCGTGCCTCCCAACCTGACTATATCATTGCCAGGTTAGTTTTCAGTTCATTCCTGGGCCTTGTGGTTACATTTTGCATTGTGTTCTTCATGGTTGACTGCATAAAGTTTGGAAGCATGGCACTGATACCAGATGTCATTCAGTTGGTTTTTATCCTAATAGGATGGATCATCATTTTATTTAGATGGTTGATCGGTGTTATGCATTTTTCAAGATCTCTGCGATACTCCTTGTTTCCACATGAATTTGTGGAGAAATTTGTGGATAATCATTTAGTGTGGTTGAAGTCTTCTAGGTGTGGATAATTCAATTAATTGATAGGTATCTATTATATGTTCTAGCATCCTAACATATTTCTTATTAAACGTATATGAAAGCCTTTCAAATCTGTTATCAATGATTATATGTGTGTCTAAGAGGAAACCAACTCCATGATGATTTCGTTGTTACACCAACCTGGCTCATTATCCAACAATACATGGCTCATTATGCAACAATATGTTATTATTAAATCTTTTTGATCATTTATATTTTTCATTTCAAAATATCAATTCATTATTATGAAAACCATAAATTCTAAGTCAAGTATAATAAAATCAACCCACAGTCGCCCTGTGTTGGCCTTGAAACATAATTTTCTGATTATAAAGTGTTACAGTATGTTCCCAAAATCTACTCCAAATCAGTTGAAGTGTGTTGAAGGTCCTTTTTTAACTTGTGGATATAAATTTGAATGAATAATGGCATATTAAGTTACTTGATTATTTCTTCTTAATAAGTCCTAAACATTTTGTTTAACTTGGGCTCCACTACTTAGTTTCAAGTTTGGGGAGATAACCTAGACCTTTTGTTATTAACATGATGTGAAATGGTTATGATGATTTCCAATATTCTTATGATTCATTGATGATATTTATTTTTGTATGTTGAGTAACAGGCCATTTTGGCATTGAGACAATTGTATTGACTTGTGGATAGAGTTGGCAAATCCGATTTAAACAGGTTCATGATTTAGCTTGGATGTTGACTGTGCTACTCATTTAGCTAGTTTCTTTGATTCTTGAAGGTGATTACTTTCATGGTCATGATGCAAAACTGTTGGGGTGAACAACAATTTTATCGTGTTCAATAATTAAGAACTTTGGTTGATATGGATGGTCTTTCCTTACAATAAGTTTTTATCCAACTTCCTAATTGGAACTAACTCAGACTCGCTCAAATGAGTCGAAATCCATGTTAAGCTCAGTTGGAAATTGTTGACTAATAATTGATTGTATTGAAAGCCTACTTAAATCGTAAATTTTACCTTTTAGCCTTGAGTAATGGTTGGTTGTTGACGAAGTCGTTTTTAGCTTGCGCTTCCTATTAAGGGTGCGGTTGTTCATTTTAATTAATGTTGTATTGGGTTGTAAACATTTAATGTGCTTCGTCTTCTTGTGTCTTGCGGGATGTAGACACCTCCTTGTTCCTCAAAATATTCGCTAGCCCTGAGACCTTAAATGGTGAAAATAGATGGGAACCTAGGCTTGAGCATTTCTTATGTGTCCTGGAGGTCCTAACCATTGCAGGGTAGGACAGGCGGGTTAGTCATTCTCATTTTTTTCGGTTGAGTGTCGTCCTTTTCTTCCAGATGCTTGATGTGTTTCTTAGGTCGTTATGTTGTTGTTGCAGTTCCATGCGTCATGATCATCGTCTTGTTGAAATGTAGAGTATAATGTCTTTATTACCCTTCTACACATGCACACACACACAAAAAAAAAAATTGCACTTGTTATGAGAGGCTTGATGTGTGACGAAACAGGAGGACATTACAGATTATGAGGGAAACCAAGGTCGCTTTTTCATGTTCAGTCATAAAAGACTCTTTTGTGCAAAAATACTATGTAATATTCAAGGTTGAACCTGTACTAAGTGACAACATTAAAATTCACACCCAAGCTTCCTTGTAGCTCAAAAATTGTTTTAAATTTTGTAATATAGAGCTAGATACATTGTAAATTTACATATGTCATTTATAGTGAAATTGAAGAACACGAGATGTTGTTTTCTTCTAACTAGATTTGGGATATCATGTAAATGTGAATAAAAAACTCGCTCAGAGTAAAATGCACACCCTAGTGCCAATTTTGACCCACTTTATTTTGCATCCAACAAGGCTCTAATAACAACTTTAGTCACTATTAAAAATAGAAGGTAAATTAAAAACTACTAGGGTAATTTGACTTAGGGATAAAAGAAGTGTTTCTTCTTTCAAAACACATAAGTTATAACTTATCAAACTATTTGTTGATCAAAGCATATATATATATATATATATAACCAATTGAATTATTGTTACTAACTTTTAAAATTGGCAACGACACAATTCCATTAGTGTCATATGTGCATCTTTGACAATAATTAACAATAAATTACAACTAGAAGAAATGGCAATGGAAAATTTCTTTAGAAATACATGTAGGAAAAACATTCTACACACTAATATACAACATGGTATACCACCTAGATGTCAAAACAAGTAAAACAAATAATACAAGAAAAGTATTAAAAACATTTTATTTTCCTATTTAAATTTACATGACATAAATTGAAAATTCATGGTTTTCCCAAGAGTAGTTGCTATTAACTAGTCATCCATATATAGTGAATATTCCCCCAAAAAAATGGAAAGCATAATCATTAATTTGGATTTTTTTTTAAAAGAAAACCTATTATATGGTCATGTAAAATGTTTACATTTAACTGAAAAATATAAGCGTACGCATATCTATAATAAAAAATTATGCTACAAGTTTTTATATTTTCAAAGAAAACATGAAAATTTGTAGCATACATTTATTCAAACAAATAAAATTTAGCCAAATTGGTGAAATTCCACTTAAAAAAACATTGGATCAAAGCAATGAATGTAGCATTGATAGTTGCAAGAATTCTCCCACAACATCTTGATTTCTCAACAACCCTCAACAACTTATCATTCCAATATTTATAACTTGTTTATATAATTAGTAGTCCATTTACACTCCAAAAAGGATGATTTATATGCACAAAGATTCAAAAAATTATGGTCAATCATAGGATCGTGGCTTATGAGGGAAACCAAGGTCAGTTTTTCATTTTCAGTCATAAAATTCTCTGTTGTGGAAAAATACTATGTAATTTGCAAGGTCAAACATGTACTAAGTGATAACATTAAAATGCGTGTCTAAGATTCCCTATAGCTCAAAAATTGTTTTAAATGTTGTAATATAGATCTAGATACATTGTAAATGTACATATGTCATTTAAAGTGCAATTGAAGAACATGGTAAGATGCTTTCATGCAATTAGATTTGGGATATCATGTCAATGTGAATGCCAAACTGCCTCATAGTAAAATCCACACCCTAGTGCCAATTTTGAGCCAAATTGAGTGGTTCAACTTGAAGAAGTTGTCACTTATGATTTCACACCTATATATAACCTTATATTGGCATTTTAGATAGAAACATACCTTATGTGCATAAAGGATAACAATTTTTTTTCTCCTTTTCTTTAAAGAACAACTATTTATTCTTATTACAAATTCTTCTTTCTTAACATAATTTAAAGTTCCTTACAAAAACTGGGCATAGTATAAAATCTATATGAGTGAAAATATGAAATTTCGCATTGGCTTAAATACACTGAAACCAGGAAATCATAAACAAAATATCTTGCTAACATATATTTCAAATGAATGTTTCTTGTAAATATCCTTTAGATTAACAAAACACACATTGTTCAAATAACAAATGATTCATTAAAGAAACAACACAAGTTATTTATATTAGAAACGAGATATACAAAGTATTAAGCTAAAATCCTAGAATTATCAAAATTAAAAAAGATGTCTAAATCACATCCTCACAAACAATACTTATACTTATTATGACTAACATATAATGATTTAAGTATATTTAGGTATCACTCATTTCCTCATTTCTTCTAATGTATACACTATGCATAGAGGCAGATAAACTAACATCCTCAACTTTATTTTTCTCCTCTGGTTGGTATATGGTACATTTTAGAACATGAAGATCATGATTAATGCCCATTAATCATTAATAATTATGTTCAGTTTGTTCTCAAACATGAATTGAAATTCCACTGTGGGTTGTTCATTCATTGCATGAGCTTTAAACTTTTTATCCTTTTCTTGCGGAGAACTCTTAACTGAAAGAGTAGGAACTTTAGGATATGTATCTAAGAATCCTTTTGAAATAATTGATGTTGCAGAAACAACAATTGTAGAATTTGTAACACTAATAGTTGTTGTATAAGTATTCCCAATCTTTGAATTATTCTCGTGTCTCTAGTAATTTGAGCCTCACGTCAACATAAGACAGATCTAATCATCAGGTTTCACAAAGCTAAATATGTGATTATCCTTCAAATACAAAAATTCAACGAAATGACCATTAAATGGATCATGATCCAAATGAGAAAATATATGTAAGTTTTACTCCTTCATTGGATTTCCAAAGGACAAGTTGATACTCTTCATGTGTGAATTATCACACAATTCGCTCCTACCAATGGTTGTATTAATCAAATTATGAATATCATCATTAAACTTGGATAGATGTTTAATTACTTAATAATTCTAATACTAACTAAGGCTATAGTACTAGGAAAATCATTATGATTTATAATCAATAGGTTGTACTTTGAAAGACATTACAATTTCTAATCATTAATAAATTTGATTTTGTGATTGTGTCTAAAGTTTTATATTGTCGTATTTAACACTTTGAAATTCCTCCAAAGAAAACATGGCTCAATTTTTATGAATATCTATATATCTATCTATCTATATATATATATATATATAATCCATCAAAAAGTTATATTTGAAATTACAAAGTGTGTTTATTATTATTTTCTATATTTGTAATTTAAACTTATCTATATGGTTGTTGTGGGGGAGAGAGGTAGAGTACTTGGGGGATAAAGAGAGGGAGAGGGAGAAAATGGGAGTGTGTGTGTGTGAGAGAGAGAGAGAGAGTGGAGGGATCGAGACATAGGAGTAGGGGGAGAGAAGGATATAAGAAGGGAGATAGATAAATAATATTTCCATTGTCTAGGCCATGGTGTAGGTATAGGTGTAAGTCATGGCCTAGGTATAGGTCAGGGTCTATATAATGGACGAAATGAATCCTTTATATAGATTACAGGTGGTAGGGAAGACTGAGGCACATGCTAACAATTTCATTAAAAATGAAAAAGACAATTCATGTTGGCTCTCTCCCTTTGTCTTGTTCTCTCCCTCTCCCCGGACTTTCATGAATATAATAAGGAATCACCTACCTCCACTAGTTTTTCCCTAAACCCATCTAACCCTAGGCCCCCGCCTATACCTAACCCAACTTAACCCCTCCCACACCCAATCCTAGATAAGATCCTTATCGTCGTACCTATTCCTAAGCTCCCCACAAATCCTACACCTTGAACCTAGTGGTCTAACTGCTTCCCTAATAAATAGAGGATTTGCAGAGTGGGGGATAAAGAGAGAGGAAGAGGTAGATAAGGAGAGTGAGTGAGTGAGCATGTAAGATATGAAAGAGAGAGAGGAAGAGAGACATATAGTATTTCCAATGTCTAGGTCATGGTCTACATGTACATCCTGGTCTAGGTCATGGTCTAGGTGTAGATACTCGAGGTCATGGATTAGTTCTAAGTCATGGTTTGATGGTATCTTTACACTGTGATTTATTTGATGAGAATATTTTGTGAACATTATTCATAGAAATGAAATAAGTTAAAGTAATAATCACAATTGATATATGAGAGAATGTGTGAGAGTGTGATGAGAGAGAGAGAGAGGAATATAGAGAGGGGGGTAGAGAGAGAGGAGAAGAGAGAAAGGGTGGTAAAGACATAGAGGGGGGTAATAGAGAGAGGAATATAGAGAGGGGGGTCTAGAGAGACCGTGTGAGACTATGAGGCGGATAGAGAGAGGTCAAGAGTGATATGGAGAGAGAGAGAGAGAGTAGAATAGAGTTTGAGAGTGAGATACAAATGAAGCAAGTTACATTACTCCCAATTGATATTATATGAGAGAATATGTGAGAGTTTTAGAAGGAGAGAGGGGAAAAAAGAGAGGGACTTAGAAAGAGAGAGTAAGATAGAGAGGGACTTAGAGAGAGAGAGGAATACATAGAGGGGAGATAGAGTGAGAGAGGAATAAAGAGGGGGGTAGAAAGATACAAAGACAGAGAGGGGGCTAGAGAGAGTGTGTGTCATGGTCTGAGAGGTCGAGAGTGACATGGATAGAGAGAGATAGAGAATAACATCAAATTTCATGAGTGATATGGAGAGAGAGGGAGGGAGGGTAGAGTTAAAAATAGAGGGAGGTAGATAGTGGTGAAATGGAAGATCGAGACATGTGCTCATAGTGTTGTTAAAAATGAAAAAATATGGCTCATCTTGTTGGCTCTCTCCCTCCTTTAGATCGTCCTCTTTCTCTCCCCCAACTACATGCATAAGATATAACTAACTACACTTCAACCCTATTATACCAATCTAACCCTAGGACCCCATGTCCTATACCTAACCCAACTTAACCTTTCCCCCACACACCTCATCCGAAATAAGCTCCTTATGGTCATACATTTTGCTATGGTCCTAACGGAAACCCCTACACATTCAACCTAATGATATAACCTTATTTCAATTCTAATCCCATTGATCCCAATTTCTCAACATGGGGCATGCATAATATTATATGGGGAAAATATTTAGAGAAAAACCATGGTTGCAACCTTGATCAAGGATATAGTTAGAAGTGTTAGACAAATAAGATGAAGAAATCCCTATGAATATTTTGTACCTGACGTATCCACCTTATCCCTCTAACTTATGATAAAATTCATGAATGGAATGAATTGTATGTTTTAAACATGTCAAATAAAGCAAGGCATATAGATTCTTAAGAAAAACATAAATTAATTAATGGCTAATACACATAGTACACATAGATTTACATTTGAAAACCTTAACTGGAAGAAAACCAACCTTCCTAGGTGTCACACCTCTAAAATATTCATTGTATTAATTTCAACATTCGCAATAAAATATATATATATAAAATTAGGTATTCAGAGCTACCAAAAAAAATCTCTTAACCATGGATTAATTTATAAAACTGCTAAAAATAGTGAAAAACATTAAAAGAGGAAAAATCACCCAAAAAATATGTTGGGACATTGCCCTGAACCCTATCTGCTCCGGGATATCGCCCATGTCCGAACACTCCAAGTTACATTGGGGGGATATTTCTCTCCCCTCAGACCCCCCCAAGAAATCTCTCGATGCACAAGACACAAAAAGAACTACTAGGGAGGGATTGCTAGACGCAGTCGTCAAATATTATACACCCCCCACACACATGCACATAATATAACACGTACCCAACATCAATCATGTATACATATTTTAGTTGGTAGGGAAAACCAAGGCATTTATTAACAATGTCATTAAAAATGAATGATCGAGGTGGATATTGGTTGCCACCCACCTATTCCAACTGGCTCCTCGTGACCATTTTTTGTTTAGCACGTTCTTCTATATTGCTTTGTAATTGTGGGTTCTACACTTATGAGGCTATCTAAAGCCCAACACATCCTCTAGGTGGATACGGGTGGCCTCTCTTCTAATCCAACTGTTTTATTTTGTATGTTTGCATGCCAGCACATCTTGTTGTACTTCCATGTCCGTTTTGGGGCCCTAAACATATTTTTTTTTCTCCATAGTCAAACTATAGACAAAGTCAATTTTGATGGTGGAATGTGTATTTCTCTGAAATACCTTTCCAATGGGCTATCGCGCACCTAAAACAGAGCTCGTATGCAAAATTAACAACACTGGGAAGTTAAGGTACCAAATTACACCAACTTACCCATAGGGCCCACATGACTTTTGGCGTTTCACCTTCTAGGGTTAGATTTTTGGATGTCTATGGTTTTGGAATTCATGAGTAATATCAAAAAGGACTGTAGAGACTCATTGTAATCCATTTTTCTCAGAAAAATGTGCATAGCAACCACATCTCTTCTCACAGATAGCTACCACCATTCGAGCAAGTATTTCAATTCTGCAGTTTTACAATTTCAGCCTATTTCATTATTTAATAGAAGACATTCTCCATTGGATATTTATGTTATCCTTCATATCTATCCGTTTATTGTAATTAGTCTATTAATCAGTTCGTTCTGCTCCTAAATCTGGATCAGTGGTATGAGAGCGGTCTTCTCTTCATTTATTTTTCTTCGTGCATGTCCCTGATAAGATATGGGTACAAGAAGTTGGGACTTAAACCAATCAATCCATTACAATATAATCCACACCGAGCCTGAAAACAACCCATCGGGGGAGAAAAAAAAGATGATGGAGCATGACATCCTATTAAAATATTTCTAGAGGAATCCTTCGTGCGACAAAGGAACAAAATGATGGACAACTTTGCGCAGATCCTTCGATGGTTTCCCACGGGAGAAGCATCTTCATCAAGAAGCCATGAAACTCCCTTCAAGGTACAGGTAAATTTTTATATTCCATTATTTGAAGGACTGATAGATGTGGATGTTGTAGATAAATGGTTGAATCTTCTCGAAGGATATTTTTTGGTCCACAACTTTTCCAATAGGGAAAATCTCACTTTTGCACTCCTCGGGGTCATTCCCCATGTTAAAGACTAGTGGCATACTTACTCTGACCAAAGGGTCATGAAGGAATATACAATGTTTGTGGTTGCCCCTACATGAGATTCCTTCTAGGACACCATTAAAGAATAGTCCTACCCTGTTGGAAGCTACGAGGACCAATACACCATATGGACCACCCTATGCCAAGAAAGGGACTAGAGAGTACTATATTTCATCAATATTTTCCATACCCTACGCATCAAATTGAGTATCAAAGACTCTGAGTGTCATTTGGTGCTTAAATACCATGTTTTTTTACATAAATACATTCAAATAGAAGTGGATTTAATAGACATCGCCTCATTGGGAATGATTTATAGATACAATGTCAAGATCGTGCAAAAATTTAAACATAAAAGTCGAGAGTTTGGATCTGAAAACCCCTCACATCTGAAGCGGGGAAAAGGAAGCCCCAACCTACACAGCAAGGGACCAAGTTGAGATGGATTCCCTCAGTACAACCAACCCAAGCTGCAACACAATAAGGGAAATGAGAAGACGAAGAAGGACACAGCAAAATGGTGTGAGTACCATAAAAGTCATTGGCATAACATCAAAGAATGTCGCTCCAAGCAGTCTCTCATGGTCGATATGAAGGCTTCCAAGTTAGAGGTCGATTTTGATTCTGAGTCAAATTCTGAAGGAGGAAAGCAGATTATCAATGTTTAACTCAGTTCCATTGTCGCTACCACCAAATTTCATCCAAGAAAACCAAAAGAACCATAGGAAGGGGAACACCTCTTTCACTCGTAGATGTGGGTAAAGGGGGCTCTGCTTCATTTCATTGTCAATAATGGTATTCAAAAGAACCTGATTTTAGTAGATTGTGTTAAGAGGTTAGACCTGCCAATGACACTGCACCCACAACCATACACCATCGGTTGTCTTTTCCAAGGAAGAGATCTTTTTTTCATCCAATAGTGTCGTTTTTCATATGATATCAAGCCTTTCAAAGATGAGGTACTGTGTGATATTTCTCCCCTTGAATTTTGTGATGTTCTTTTAGGAAAACCATATTTGTGGAAGTGTGATGTTGTGTATGAGTCTAGACCCCAAGGTGTTATTATTACGTTGGGTAGAGAATTGTATAGGATCCCAAAGGTAGCATCGCCTAATGTTGTTTCTTTAATATCTTCTAAGAAATGAAAAAAGTCATTTCACAGACCGAGAAGTTTGTCTTCTTTGTGATCCATGCTCACAGTAAGAAGAAGGTCGTCACCACATATGTGGCCTCTACATAGTGCCTCTCTTTGCATAATAATAAAGTGGAAGGGATCATGGAAGAATACTGAGACATCTTATTCTCACCTATAGGGGTACTGACACACTTCCAAGTCAAGCATCCAATTGATATGACCCCCTATGCACCTATACCTAATGGACTAGTTTTTCGGTGCTCATTGATGGAAAAATATGAAATCAAGCATCAGATATGAGAGCTTCTTTAAAAGGGGAACAACAGACCCAAATCCTCCCGTTGCAGAAGTCTGATTGTACTGATGCAGAAGAAGGATGGGACTTGGCGACTCTGCATTGATTCTAGAGCCTTAAACAAAATCATATTCAAGAACCACTACCCCATTCCGAGGATTGATGACCTTCTTGACCAAATCAAGGGGGGAAATTTCTTAATCAAAATTGACCTAAAGTCTCGCTACAAGTAGGTTCCCATCGAACCAATTGATGTATGGAAGACAACCTTCAAGTCTAAAGAAGGTCTCTATGAATGGTTAGTCATTCCCTTTGTCTTAAAAAATGAACCAACCACTTTCATGAAGTTGATGATGATGTATTGAGACCCTTCACCAACTTATTTGTGGTAGTATACTTGGATGACATCCTCATATTTAGTAGAACGTGAGAGGAGCACATGTGGCATATTGAACAGGTTTTAAGCACTCTGCGGGAGCACAAGCTTTATGCCAACTTGGAAAAATGCTTATTTGGCATGATAATGGTCCAATAATTGGGCTAAATTTTTTATGAGAATGGGGTACATGTTGATCCATCTAATATCCAAGTCATCCATGACTGGCCAGCCCCAACCAAACTGACCGATCTTTGGAGTTTCCTAGGACTAGCCAACTTCTACTGACGGTTCTTGTTGGGATTCTCCCATATTGCATGGGCCCTCAGGAAGGTGACCAAGGGAGGTGTTAGGGCCAATTTGATGTGGGGTAAGGAGAAATAATGAGCATTCAATGATATAAAGCATCACTTGTTCTCAACTCCATTACTCTCCTTTCTCGATCTCCAACAACCATTTGAGATTGAGACCGATGCATCTGACTATGTTTTGGGTGTAGTTCTCACTCAACATATGCATCCAGAGGCATACCATAGTGAGACAATCTCTCATACTGTCCGGAAATACCCCATCTATGACAAGGAAATGTATTCCATTGTAAAATCATGTTGTCAATGAAACATTACATTCTGGGGAAAGAGACGATCATACAAATTGATCACACACCTCTGAAATTCATACATACATAAGGGAAATTGTAGAATGACCGCAATCAAATGTGGTCCATCTACCTGCAGGAGTTCCATATCAACCTCAAGTATTAGACATGTATCTCCAATCGTGTCGTTGACTACCTCAATTGGCCTCCTATGGCTGCACTCACCACTGTGCTCCATTCCTGTGGACATGAAGCATCTAAGTGGTCCCAACTTTATCAATACGATCTAGCCATTTCTACCACCTATCAGCTCTTGGGTACAGGCGCAACTGTCACCAATTTTCACATTCAAGACGAACTCTTATGCCACCTAGGCCATCTCTGTGTTCCTACACCTTTGAGATCGCAGAACAATTAACACTAATAGAGCTGAACTCTGACTACATGGAACAAGCATCCACTAATCACATAGTTGACACACATGTCAAGGGCTCTCACCAGCAGAGGATCGTGCGTTATCAAGTTCTTAAGGCAAGGAAACTCCTACACAAAGGCAAGTAGCTCACCCGAGTCCAAATCTAGCAAAATTTTCCTCACCTTATGGGGGAACTCAATGAAATGGATACCATTTCTTCCTAAAGGGCGAGGATTGATCCAGATGGATATTGGTGGCCACCTACCTATTCCAACTGGCTCCTCGTGTCTATTTTTTGTTCAGCACATTATTTTGTACTTCTTTGTAATTATGGGTTTTATACTTCTGGGGTTGTATGAATCCCCACACATCCTCCAGGTGGATACGGGTGGCTTCTCACCTAATCCAACTACCTTATTTTGTATGTTTTCATTCCAGCACATCTTTTTGTACTTCTAGGGTTTTTTCTCGACCCTAAACATTTTTTTTTTGTCTCGCCATAGTCAAATTGTACACTAAGTTAGAGTTTGATAGTGGAATGTGTATTTCTCTGAAATACCTTTCCAACGGGCTATCCCACACCTAAAAAGGAGGCCATATGCAAAATTTATGACCCTCGAAAGTTGAGGTAACAAATTACACCAGCTTACCCATAGGGCCCACATGACTTTAGGGGTTTCACCTTCTATCATTAGGTTTTTGGATGTCTAGGGTTTTGGAATTCATGAGTGATGCAGGAGCATCGCTAGCACATCAAGCGAGCCAGTGTGGAAGAGGAGGACAGCTGGACAAGCCAGCACAAATTTTGAGAAACACTTTGGGATTGTTGCGCAAGTCCTTAATGAAGCCATTTATGAAGGCACACTTTATATATTGTAAATGTATCTTGAGCGGATAGCTCTTGTCCTTAGGTAGATGAGGCATTTAAGATAGTTAATGAAAAGTTAGATAGAAATTTAATTCTAGATTTGATAGCTAGAGTTAGAGAGGGAAAACAGATATAGACACCCTCCTTTGTACATTGTAACATTAGCCTGAGCAAGAGAAGAAGAAGAGAGCATGCAGAGAATTGTATGAAGAACACCCATGTACAGACATTTGAATTAATAGAAGAAAGCTTTGATTCAAACTCATGGTTTGCGTTGTTTCTCTGTGTATTGATGTTAGGCTCATGAATGTTTGCTTCCTGTTACACATTTGTTTTTATATGTTGTGTATGTGATTTCATGGTTGATTTGAAGTTTGAAAGGAAGAGGGAATTAGTTTCAATTGTTTCTCTATCTTGAACTAGAGAATTCCTACAAGGAGTGCAAGTGCAGTTGAATCATCCGCAAGGAGTGCGTTGACAGAAAGGTTCAATTAGAGATAACTTTTGTTCTAAGTTTCCAGAAGTATAGTTGAGTAGAAGAGCCGGGCAAATATTGCGCAGGCCAAGTGAAGACTCAGAGTTGTGATTCTGAGCAAAGGGAATTAAGACTGTTGCTGCAAGTGTGCACAAACTCAAGGAAGGCTGAACACTTGAAGTGTTTGCAGAGTGCCGCAAGGAGTGCGTGCAAAGAGTTCTCTTTTTCTAAGAGACTCGGAGTTGTGGAAAAGCTCAGGAGGAGTAGGCTTTCAAATTCGTCGAGGGGTTGCACAGAGGGATTGTGCATCGAAGCATTCAAGCAAGCATTGAAAGCTCGCGTGCAAGTGAACCAGTCTTCATGGGAAGGAATATTTGGTTCAGTTCACAGAATCATCAAAGGAGTGAGCGGACGGTCGAAATTCTTCGAGGAGATTTCGCGAAGTTCTGAGGACCGTAGATCTTGCGGAGGCGCAAGGAGAATACGGTGGAAAACGTCTGAGAGTTTTGAAGCTCAGGAGGGGCAGGCCGTTGATCCAATACAACAGAGCCGTTGGTTTATTCGCGAGATCGCCTATCGGGATCTCGTGAGAAAAGTGACCAAGACTTGGTAACGAGAATCGCGATATTTTGATACGCGATATCCTGACGGCTGCGTAGACAGTGTGGGCCACAAGGAGTCGGAGAAGTGGAGTACAGGTGGCACGAATTCATCGGGATTCACCGCAGGAGTGAGTGGAAGACAGGTGTCAGAGATCGAGAGATCTCGCGAACTCGGAAGTTTGCAGAGCGAGAGCCCAAGTATTGGGTACTCCAAGTCATGAAGGAGCGAGGTTGCGAGTAGCGAAAGCGTGATAGAATCGTATCGGCGTTTCGGCGCATCGGATATCGAGAGTTGGAAAACCGAGGGCTTGGTATCGTGAGTAGCGAAGCCGCAATAGAGCCGAAGTCTCGATAGAGGAAAGAGGAAGTCAGCGTTGACTGACATCTCGGGTCTCGGGGATCTGAGAGCCCAACGATCAACCAAGAACTTGCGAAGCTGCGAGTTCCGGTCCTCCGATAATTCAAGGAAGGGAGATCGCGTGAAAAGAACTGTGGGTGCATATTTCCCGATAGGGAAATAGAAGAACCTTGGAGTTCTTCGGGCCGAGAAGGAAGAAGATCCTGTTGGAGCGGACGTGCCAGTGAGGGCGTGGCGGTGCCAGAGTGGTATCAGAGTGAGGAAGATTCTTTGATTTCTGTAGCAGAGAAGAAGAGAATTCACCATGCCGCCCAGAAGAGAGAGACAGTCACCTGATCCAGAGGATAGAGAGGTGCGGAGAAGAGGCAGGCCAGTAGGAAATCTAGAAATGGAGAGACAGATGAGAGATCTTCGAGCAAGACTTGAAGAGATGGAGACAGCTCAGAGATGCATAGTTAGTGCGGGGGATTTCAACGATTCAGAGGATGAAGTTGAGGCTGAGCAAGAGGGAGAAGTTGCAGCCGAAGATGCATCAACTGAGTGATTAATTAAAGCTATCGCCAGGATGGGTGCGAAAGCGAAGATGGACATCCCAGTCTATGAGGGGAACTTGGATGCAGAAGAGCTGCTAGACTGGATTAGAGCTCTTAATACATACTTCGACTATGAAGAGATCGAAGAGGACAAGAAGGTCATACATGTTGTCACACGCTTGAAAGGACATGCAGCCTTATGGTGGGATGAGCTACAAGCTGACAGACATTGCAAAGGCAAGCAAAAGATTAAAAACTGGGATCAAATGATCGATAGATGAAGGTGAAGTTCATCCCAAGAGATTATCAAATTACTCTGTTCAGGAGGATGCATAACCTGAGACAAAAGCTGATGACAGTGAAAGAATACACTAAGGAATTCTATCGACTGAACATCAGAGCAGGTCATCGGGAGAGCGATGATGAAAATGTTTCCAGATATCTGAATGGTCTAAGATATGACATTCAGGATGAATTAAGCATGGTTACCATCAGGACAGTGGAGGATTCTTATCAGATGGCTTTGAAAGAAGAAGAGAAACTGAAACGAAAGAAAGGTCAGCGAGGGAGAGGCAGAAGCCATCCAAGAGGCAAAGCAGTTGCCCAAGATAAATACCAAAAGCCCAAGGAGGAATGGAAGAAACCTCAGGGTAAGGTTGAAAGAGGTGGAACCTCCCAAGGAGGGCCACATGTTGAGCAGAGAGGACAGCATACAGAGAAGAGGGGAGATTATGCTGACGCAAACACTTTTCCTCGTACCAGAGGTAGAGGAAGAGGTTGAGGTGGAATAATCACATGCTTCACATGTGGGAATAATGGGCACATGTCATTTGAGTGTCTAGAGAAAAAGAAGGATAGTGGAGAAGCTCACATCGCTGAAACACAGAGGCAGGATGTTGAGACAGAAGATGTAGAAGGGGGAAGGTCGTTGATGATGCGTAAAGTTCTCTTAACACCCGGGAAGGAGGTGGAGGACCCAGCTCAAAGGACCAAACTTTTCAGAACAGCTTGCAAGACCAAGGATTGGGTATGCAAGGTTATCGTGGACAGCGGTAGCACAGATAATCTCGTTTCAACCGAGATGGTGGAAAAGTTAGAGCTGGAGACAACTGATCACTCGAGTCCATACAAAGTTTCATGGCTATAGAAGGGACATCAGGTGAGTGTCACTAAATAGTGTTTAGTTGAATTCAAGATAGGAGGGTATAATGATCAAGTACTTTGTGATGTTATTCCCATGGATATATGTCATTTATTGTTGGGTAGACCATGGAAATATGACAGAAATGTGGTTCATGATGGGAGAATGAACACATATACTTTAGAGAAGGATGGGAGGACACACAGTTTTCTTCCGATAAAGGATAAGGAAGTGAAACTGGAAGTGAGAAACACAATACTTCTCATGAGTGGGAAGGAACTTCTTACAGAGGTAGAGAAGAAGGAAGATCCACAATTCTTTGTGGTCAGGAAACCGAGGATTGTTCTGACTAGCACAAGAGTGGACGATTTACCAGATGAGGTTTGGGAACTATTGGAAGAGTTCGCTGACATCATAGTGGACGAATTACCTCATTCGTTGCCACCGATGAGAAGTGTGAGTCATCACATAGACCTCATACCAGGGGCTAGTTTGCCAAACAAAGATGCATACAGGTTGACACCGAAAGAAAATGAGGAAGTCAAGAGGCAGGTCCAGGAGTTGATGGACAAAGGATTAGTCAGAGAAAGTTTGAGCCCATGTGTTGTTATGACAGTAATCAGTCCAAAGAAGGATGGAGGCTGGAGAATGTGTATCGATTCCAGAGCAATAAATAAGATAACCATCAGGTACAAGTTTCCATTGCCAAGAATGGATGATCTGATGGATTGCTTGAGCGGGGCAATGTATTTTTCAAAGATTGATTTGAAGAGCGGATATCACCAAATTCGCATGAGGGAATACGATGAGTGGAAAACAGCCTTCAAGACCAATGAAGAACTGTATGAATGGCTATTCATGCCGTTTGGCTTGACGAATGTGCCAAGTACCTTTATGAGATTAATGAATGAAGTCCTGAGAGAGTTCATCGGGAAGTTTGTCATTGTTTATTTGGATGACATATTGATTTTTAGCAAGACAAAGGATGAACATTTGAAGCATTTGGCCATTGTGATGAGGAAGCTACAGTAGGAAAAGTTGTTGATTAATATGAAGAAGTCCTCATTTATGAAGACAAAGCTCATTTACTTGGGGTTTGTCATATCAGTGAATGAATTAAAGATGGATCCAAGTAAGGTAGAAGTGATCAAGAATTGGCCATCACCGAGAAATATTTTTGAGGTGAGGAGTTTTCATGGGTTAGCTAGTTTCTACCAGAAATTCATCGGGAATTTCAGTGGAATTAGCGCAGCGATGATGGATACGATGAAAAAGTGGCATAAGTCTTTTTATTGGACAGCAGAGGCTGAGAAAAGATTCAATCTGTTGAAGCGGAAGATCACGGAACAACCGGTATTGGTGTTGCCAGATTTCATGAAGACATTTCAGGTGAAATGTGATGCAAGTGGATTTTCCATAGGAGTGGTCTTGAGTCAGGAAGACAGGCCAGTTTCATATTTCAGCGAGAAGCTCGATGAGGCGAAGCTGAAATACTCCACGTATGATAAAGAATTTTATGCTATCATACAGGCGCTGAAGAAGTGGAGGCATTACTTGATCCCGAAAGAATTTGTATTGTACAGTGATAATCATGCATTACAGTTTGTGACTCAACAAGAAAAGTTGAATCAGAAACATGCAAAATGGGTAGAGTATATGCAGAATTTCACATTTGTGATTAAGCACATTTCGGGTACTGCTAACAAAGTGGTTGATGCTTTGAGCAGGAAGTGTTTGTTGCTGCAGGAATTCTGAGTCAAAACATTAGGTTTTGAAAATATCAGGGACATGTACGCAGGTGATGCAGATTTTGGAGAGGCATATGAAGTAGCTGGGAATCCAGTTCTCAGAGATCGGAGTCCGTGGATAGACTATATGATCCAGGAGGGATTGTTGTTCAGAGGCAATCAACTGTGTATTCCAAAATGCTCCATGAGGGAGAAGTTGTTGAAAGAGAAACACAGTGGTGGATTGGTAGGACATTTTGGCCATGACAAAACATTCGCGAAGTTGAGTGAATCATATTTTTGGCCAGGAATGCGAGAAGATGTCAAGAGGCTTGTTGACAGATGTTGATTTTTCCAACATTCGAAGGGAAGAAGGCAGAATGCAGGTTTTTATCAGCCATCGCCCATACTAGAGAGGCCATGGGAGGCGATTAGTATGGATTTTGTATTAGGGTTGTCGAGGACACAAAGAGGTGTTGATTCCATCTTTGTGGTGGTGGAAAGGTTTTCTAAGATGACACATTTTATCCCATTCCAGAAGACCAGCAATGCGACTCACATCGCAAATCTATTTTTCAAGGAGGTCATTCGACTTCATGGATTGCCGAAAAGCATAGTTTTGGACAGGGACACTAAATTCATAGGGCATTTTTGGAGGACCTTGTGGAAGAAATTGGGAACTAACTTAGCGTTTAGTTTTGCTTATCATCCTCAGACGGATGGGTAGACAGAAGTAGTAAACAGAAGCCTAGGAGACTTGCTGAGAAGCTTGGTGACAGAGCACCATAGCAGCTGGGATAGTATATTACCACAGGCCAAGTTTGCATACAACGATTCAGTGAATCGGAGCACAGGGAAGAGTCCATTTCATATTGTGTATGGAATGCAACCAAGAGGAGTTTCTGAACTGAGGAATTCAGAACAGACTGTGACTAGTAGCGCTAGTGCATAAGAATTCGCTGAAGCAATGAAAGAACTTCACAGTCAGGTGAAGCAGTGACTGCAGAAATCGAATCAAGAGTATAAGCGTAGAGCAGATCAGCATCGAAGACAACTTCAGTTTGAAGTTGGTGATCTAATTATGGCACATTTGAGGAAGGAAAGGTTCCCAAGGGGAACATACAATAAATTGAAGATGAAGAAAATTGGGCCATGCCGAGTCCTGAGGAAATTCGGAGAGAACGCTTATGAGATCTAGTTTCCAGATGGCATCAGGATATATTTGATATTCAATATCGCATATTTATACCCGTACAGGGCTGGAGAAGCAGAGACTGCAACTGAGCAACCAATCATCCACTGGGCGAAGCAGATGTCGATTGCAGAAAAACCACAGATGGAGTGCATACTGGATAAGAGAGTAGGAAAGAAGACCAGGCGGAAGCAATACTTCGAGTATCTGGTCAAGTGGAAGAATCATCCAGTGGAGAATGCCAACTGGGAGACTGAAGTAGAAATACAGAAGCATGGAAAAACCGTGCAGGAGCTCATGGACAGGAGCCCATGAAATTTTTCAAGCCGAGGAGCATGATGCAGGAGCATTGCTAGCACATCAAGCGAGCCAACGCGGAAGCAGAGGACAGCTGGACAAGCCAGCACAAATTTTGAGAAACACTTTGGGATTGTTGCGCAAGTCCTTAATGAAGCCATTTATGAAGGCACACTTTATATATTGTAAATGGATCTTGAGCGGATAGCTCTCGTCCTTAGGTAGATGAGGCATTTAAGATAGTTAATGAAAAGTTAGATAGAAATTTAATTCTAGATTTGATAGCTAGAGTTCGAGAGGGAAAACGGATATAAACACCCTCCTTTGTACATTGTAACATCAGACTGAGCAAGAGAAGCAGAAGAGAGCATGCAGAGAATTGTATGAAGAACACCCATGTACAGACATTTGAATTAATAGAAGAAATATTTGATTCAAACTCATGGTTTGTGTTGTTTCTCTGTGTATTGATGTTAGGCTCATGAATGTTTTCTTCCTGTTACACATTTGTTTTTATATGCTGTGTATGTGATTTCATGGTTGAATTGAAGTCTGAAAGGAAGAGGGAATTAGTTTCAACTGTTTCTCTATCTTGAACTAGAGAATTCCTGCAAGGAGTGCAGTTGAATCATCCGCAAGGAGTGCATTGACAGAAAGGTTCAATTAGAGATAACTTTTGTTCTAAGTTTCCAGAAGTATAGTTGAGTAGAAGAGCCAAGCAAAGAGTGCGCAGGCCAAGTGAAAACTCAGAGTTGTGATTCTGAGCAAAGGGAATTAAGACTGTTGTTGTAGGTGTGCGCAAAGTCAAGGAAGGTTGAACACTTGAAGTGTTTGCAGAGTTCCGCAAGGAGTGCATGCAAAGAGTTCTCTTTTTCTAAGAGACTCAGAGTTGTGGAAAAGCTCAGGAGGAGTATGCTTTCGAATTCGTCGAGGGATTGCACAGAGGGATTGTGCATCGAAGCATTCGAGCAAGCGTTGAAAGCTCGCGTGCAAGTGAACCAGTCTTCTTGGGAAGGAATATTTGGTTCAGTTCGCAGAATCATCAAAGGAGTGAGCGGACGGTCGAAATTCTTCGAGGAGATTTCGCGAAGTTCCGAGGACCGTAGATCTTGCAGAGGCGCAAGGAGAATACGGTGGAAAATGTCTAAGAGTTTTGAAGATCAGGAGGGGCAGGCCGTTGATCCAAGACAACAAAGTCGTTGGTTTATTCGCGAGATTGCCTATCGAGCTCTCGTGAGAAAAGTGCCCAAGACTTGGTAACGGGAATCGCGATATTGCGATACGCAATATCCCGACAGCTGCATAGACAGTGTTGGCCACAAGGAGTCGGAGAAGTGGGGTATAGGTGGCACGAAGTCATCAGGATTCACTGCAGGAGTGAGTGGAAGACAAGTGTCAGAGATCGAGAGACCTCGCGAACTCGGAAGTTCGCAGAGCGAGAGCCCAAGTATTGGGTACTCCAAGTCATGAAGGAGCGAGGTTGCGAGTAGTGAAAGCGCGATAAGATCGTATCGGCGTTTCGACGCATCGGATATCGGGAGTTGGAAAACTGAGGGCTTGGTATCGCGAGTAGCGAAGCCGCGATAGAGTTGAAGTCCTGATAGAGGAAAGAGGAAGTCAACATTGACTGAAATCTCGGGTCTCGGGGATCCAAGAGCCCAGCGATCAACCGAGAACTTGCGAAGCTGCGAGTTTCGGTCCTCGGATAATTCAAGGAAGGGGGATCGCGAAAGAACTGTGGGTGTAGATTTCCCGATAGGGAAATAAAAGAACCTTGGAGTTCTTCGGGTCGAGAAGGAAGAGGATCTTGTTGGAGCAGACGTGCTAGTGAGGGCGCGACTGCGCCAATGAGTAATATAAAAAAGGCCTCTAGAGCCTCATTGTAATTCATTCTTCTCATACGGATACACGTAGCAGCCACACCTCTTCTCAAAGATAGCTACCACCATTCGAGCAAGTGTTTTAGTTCTGTAGTTTTACAGTTTTAGCATATTTCATTATTTAATAGAATATATTGTTCACTCGATATTTGTGTTATTCTTCATATCTCTGTTTTTATTATATTCATTTTGTTAATCAGTTCGCTCCGCTCCTAAATCTAGATCAATGAAAGTTATGGGATCGAAACATAGGAGGAGGGGGATAAAGGAATATAAGGGGGGAGATAGAGAAATAGTATTACCATATTTGTCTAGGTCATGTTGTAGTTGTAGGTGTAGTTCATGGCCTAGGTATAGGTCATGGTCTAGGTAATGGATGGAATGAATCTTTCATATAGATTACAGGTGGAAGGAAAGAACGAGGATCATGCTAACAGTTTCCTTAAAATTGAAAAAGACAATTCTTGTTGGCTCTCTCCCTTTCTCTCACTCTCTCCCTCTCCCTAAACTTCCATGCATATAATAATAAATTACCTACCTCCACAAGTTTTTCCCTAGACCAATATAAACCTAGGCCTCCACCTATACCCAACGCTTCTTAACCCCTCCCCACACCTGATCCTATCTAAGCTCCTTATGGTCATATCTTTTTCTAAGGTCCCCACAAATGTTACACCTTCAACCTAGTGCTTTAACTACTTCCCTAATAAATAGAGGATTTGCAGAGTGGGGGATAAAGAGATAGGAAGAGGGAGAGAAGGGGAGAGAGTTAGAGAGCATGCAAGAGATTAGAGAGACAACTAGTCTTGTCAATGTATAGGTCATGGTCTAAGTGTACATCATGGTCTAGGTCATGGTCTAGCTGTAGATACTCTAGGTCATGGCTTAGTTCTAATTCATGTTTTAATGGTAGATTTGCATTATGATTTATTTAATGAGAATATTTTGCGAACATTATTTATACAAATGAAGTTAAATTAATACTCACAATTAATATATGAGAGTGTGTGATTGTGATGAGAGAGAGAGAGAGAGGAAGGTATTGAGGGGGGTAGAGAGAGAGGAAGAGAGAGAAGGGAGTAGAGACAGATAGTGGGTAATAGAGAGATGAATACAAAGAGGGGGTAGAGACAGAGTATGTGACAATGTGAGAGGGAGAGATATAGGTCGACACTAGTGATATGGAGAGAGAGAGAGAGAGAGGTCCAAAGTGTGATACAAATGGAGTAAGTTAAATTACTCACAATTTATATTATATGAGAGAATGTGTGAGTGTGAGAGGGAGAAAAAGGAAGAGAGAGTAGGTTGTAGAGAGAGAAGAATACAAAGACGGGGTGTAGAGATAGAGAGTGTGAGATTGTGAGAGGGATAGATAGAGGTCCAAGGTGATATGGAGAGAGAGAGAGAGAGAGAGAGAGAGAGAGATGAAGTAAGTTATATTACTCACAATTTATATCATATGAGAGAATGTGTGAGAGTGTGAAAGGGAGAGAGAGGAAGACAAAGAGAGGGTTAGGGAGAGAGAGGAAGACATAGAGGGGGGTAGAGAGAAAGGAAGACATATATGGGGGGAGAGATATTATTAGAGTGTGAGAGGTTAAGAGTGACATGGATAGAGAGAAAGAGAAATAAGAATATCAGAGGTAGTGAGTGAGATGGAGAGAGAAGGAGGGAGGGAGGAGGTACAAAGAGAAGGAGATCAAGGCACGTGCTGAGAGAGGGAGGGAGGGAGGGAGGAGGTACAAAGAGAGGGAGATCAAGGCACGTGCTAACACTCGATCCCAACTAAGCCCCTTATGTTCATACCATTTTTATATGGTCCTAACCACAACCCCTACACCTTCAACCTAGTGCTCTAACCATTGATGTATACCTCAAATAACTATCAATTATAATCCCATAGGTCCCAATTACTCACCATGGGGCCTGCATAATATTAACTTGAACAAATCTTGAGAGAAAAACTATGGATGTAACATTGATTAGGGCTACACTCAAATTTGTTAGAGGAATAAGATGAAGAAATCCCTAGGAATAATTCGTACCTAACTTATCCCCCTTATCCCTCTAACTTATGAGAAAAATCATGAATGGAATTAATTGTAAGTTTTAAACCATTGAAGTAAATAAATGTATACATATTATTAAGAAAAATATAAATTAATCGATGGCGCATACACATAGTACATACATATTTATGTCGGAAACCCTTAACCATGAGAAAACCAATATTTCTTGTGTCGCACCTCTCAAGTCTTAATTATATTAATTTCACCATTAGAAATACAATCTATACAAAATTTTAGGTATTCCACAACTACCAAAACCCTAATCTCTTAATCATGGATTAATTTAGGAAACCACTAAAAGTATAAAAAAATGCTAAAATAGAAAAATCGCCAAAAAACAAATTTTGGTCCCCACTAGGACCCCCAAATAAAGTTATTTATGCACAAAAGACAAAGAGCACTAATGGGGAGGGATAGTTAGACGTAGTCTTCAAATCTAATGCACCACCGAAAACTAAGGTACCATTTTCATTAAAAATGAAATAGACGGCTCTTGTTGGTTATCTCTCTCCCTCTAATTCGCTCTCTCTCACCCTTCATGAATAGGAACCTATCTCCACTTCAGCCCTAGCCTTATATAACTAAAAAACACATATTAAATATAAATATGATTTTAAATTACATTACAAACAAATAAAAAATAAACAAAAAGTAAAACAAATAAAAAATATAAATTTCAAACATTAAAAAACTATGGTTCCTAAACCCGAGCAAATTACCATTATTCGAGTGAATAATGGAGCTTTGGTTAGGCTATAAATCCTTGGTTCTTTTGGTTTGAAGAAGGAGGTTGTTAAGACTATGGAGCATTCTCTCAAGGTGAGAGAATTACTTCGAATATGTTTCTCTATGTGTTGGTCTAGTGGGTGTCATAACTCTTTGAGAGCATCTATGTGTTCCCAATACCATAGAATTTTGAGAATTCTTAGCCAGCCTATTATTATTGTTGAGAAAAGAAGGGGTAAAATTCATGAGGCGGGAGAGGTTGTGTGGAATGAAAGGTTGTGAGGTGAAATAAAATTAGTGTCATTAGACTTGTCCTCTTTAGTTAATGTTGTATCACCTTAGTGGGATTGGTGAGAGAAACTTTCTCTTCATGGAGTCATATCTCCGGTTTAAGGGTGACTCACAAATGAGAGATTATGGGAAATGTAATGATTTAGTAAATTACATTCTGGTATCATAGAGAACAAGTTTTGTGTGGCAAACCCAACTTCGGGTTGGGGACGTTACAAATACTACTTGTGGACTGAACCCAACGTGTGTGTGGGGTAGAAAGCATTGAGCGCTATCCGTTAGATAGGTTATGAATATCAATGATAATATTATCGAGTATCCTCGCACAACACCAACCATTGTTTGTAAAAGAGTTTTCATACATTGTTGCACATAGATGTCATTTTCTGAGTGATCTATAGAATATTGGTTGTATTTGTTACTTTATTAGTGGTTGATAATGATTTGTTACTTAATTATCTATTCATCAATCTTAGAGATGGTCAATTGGTTGTTTCGGTTTACTAGTACCGTGCATCTTTAATCAAGTACAATTCGAGAGTAAAAAAATGTTAGGATGTTGGCCATGCTTGAGCGTGTTCAATTGGTATAGGATTTCCACATGCTACTCCATCTCAATCTCAATGTGTCGGGTTCATCAATCAATATTATGTTGTAGATAGACTCATTTTGAATGCAGACCAAGTTGGCCTATTTATTGATGGAACTCCTTCTATTGGTTTTGTATCTTTCCATGTCACTCAGTAACATTAGTTTTTATATTATTATTAATCAAAAGCTTACTACTCACCAACAATTACCATCCAAGGATATGAAAACAAACCTCTTATTACCATCCAAAGATATGAAAACAAACCTCTTAATTAGTCATTCCATGATCTCTCATTACTGGTTACAAAGCAAATAACAATTACTATCCAAAGATATGAAAACAAACCTCTTAGTGATACATTCCATGATCTCTCATTACTTGTTACAAAGCAAATAACAATTACCATCTAAAGATATGAAAACAAACCTCTTAGTGAGTCATTCCATGATCTCTCATTGCTTGTTACAAAGCAAATAACAATTACCATCCAAAATATGAAAACAAACCTCTATTAGTGAGTCATTCCATGATCTTTTATTGCTTGTTACAAAGTAAAACATCAAATTAATATTGTTACATATTCGTCATCCAATAACTCTTTTTGAAAGTGGTAACCTATATTGAGAGTTTTTGTTCTAGTAAAATCTTCCTTGTGAACCTTCAAAGAAATGCCAACTTAAATAATCAAATGCATACATGTACACTGTATCAGGATAAATAGAATGACGACGTCTTCTTTTCCGTCGAGTTGAGCCGTCCAACACAATAGTAGCCGTTTGTGGCAGGGGTATTTCATGCAACATATAATCAACGTTTAGAACGACCTTCATTTTCGTAGTAATTTCGTAAGTAAAATCCTCCTTGTAATCCTTAAAACTGTTGCCTAGTATAATAATCTTCTTCAACCTGGCAGGAGTCCAGTTTGCCTGCAGTACATTGTCATATAAAAAAAGGGGGCAGTGAGGCATGAAGAATAGGGTGGGTCTGTCCACCGCCAGTCTGCATTCTTCGTTAACAGAGAGAGAAGTACAGTTGAAGGAATTTATAGCCTTTCGGTCGATTGCAGACAGGACTGGATCGTACACCACGATATCACTCACCCATTGAAATCTCTCTCTTAATAAAATCGCTAAACCTAACTGCATGTATCTATGCTCCACATTCTTAATCTCAGAATCCATTTTTCCAATGCCATAAAGAACCAGTTGTAATTTTGAATAACGTCGGTCTCGGCGTATTACCCTTTCTATTCGTGTGACCATTTCTGGGTCCTGCATTTGTTGCATAAATTCTTCAAAAAACAAAGATTTCTCCAGCTTTTCTTGAGCAAACTGTATTTTCTTGATTAATTCCTGAACCTTTCCATTAGTTTCTATATCATCCACTTCTGGTTCGCGGTTCTGCTTTGATTCTGAAATGTTCAGCAATGAATTACGAGAAGCAACATCCATAACTGCCAATCAAGACTACGCAATGACAGAATGAATAAGCAGAACAATAAATAATATGAAGCTTTAAAAATATTTTAAAGCTGTGGATGGATATTTTATGTATATATATATATATATATATATATGATTTGACAAAAGTTGAAGAGGAAAAAGGGTGTGTCCTTTCGTATAGAATTAATCAAATAATATTTCAGAAAAATATTTAAAAAAAAAAATTAAGATTTAAATATATATAGAAGTATACATAAATTTTTGTGTATTTATATATGGATTTTAAAGTTGTGGATGGATATTTTATATATTTATATATAATTTTATAAAAGTTGAAGAGGAAAAAGGATGTGTCCTTTCATATATTGTATGTTTTGACTATTAATATTATACAGAATTAATCACTCAAATTTACAAAACAAATATTTCAGAAAAATATCTTTAAAAAAAAAACAAAACTTATATATATGAGTTAAATATATATGTATACATAATTTTTTATTATTTTATTAATTTATTATCATTATTATTTTTAATTATTATTTTAATGTGTTAGGGTACATGCACATCTCCCTTATTCAAAGTCAATAAAAATTTAATTATAAATATATTTTAGACAAGATATCTTTGTTCTAGAAAGTGGGAACATTTCCAGAACTTTTCCTCAAATTTACAGGAAATTTGAAGTTGAGAGGAGCAATAATATATATTAAAAAAATAAACAATATTTTAGATTACAATGTATTCACATAATGATAAAATTTAAGATCAATCACAACTTTGTTCCTACTCCATCAAGTAACAACTACAATATCTAAATTACTAATTTAATTTGTACCAATAATTGTATGAATATATTTAACACAATATTGAAAGTTTTATATCATAAAGATTCTATTAGAAAATGAAAAACAAAATTGAAAATACATATATAAATTTTTAACATCTTTAAGAAATTAAACTTTACATATATAAACATCAAACATCTTTGTAAATTTGAAGCATTATTCTTGTTCTTATTGGGAAAAGCTAAATAGTGATACTCTTGTAATTTGGAAATACAATAAAAATCAATGATATGGTTGGTTGATAGCAACAACAAACTGGAGCAAATGCTTGCCATGGATAGGGTATTGATTTATTCTACTTTCATGTTTAGTGGCTTGAAGAAAAACACATGCATTAACAAATTTTCATATCCGCAACTATAAAGTGAGTAGTATTATTATTTTTTACTTAATAATATTTAGTGTAGTTTTGTCTTTGCTTTATAGTGATATTTTAAATAAATATAATGAAAATATTAGTAATATATTATGTATTTGTAATAATGGAATAAAAATATTTACATTTTAATTTAATAGAATTTTAATTTAAAGCTCTCTATTCAGGAAACTAGTTGCCAAGCTCTTATTTTCTTTTCTTGATGTTGACGTTGTTGGAGTTACTTCACACACACCTAGGATTTCTTTTTCCTAAGGTGGCAGTTCACTCCTGTAACTGCCTGAGAGACTAGAATAGGTGGAAGTTCACTCCCGTAACTGTTGGTGTGTGTCCAAATCACTCTAGACCACCACTATGGCGGCTTGGTTCACCTCAAGTCGAACTCATTGAGTTATACAAAGTATATCATATGTAAATTATTCATTATTCACAACGGTTAATGAGAATTATTTCCATTCTTTCTTTCCTTCTTCTTCTTTATCCTATTCTCTCTACAAATATGTGTATTATTGTTTAGCTAGATCTATTCTATGCAGGTTCAACACATTTACAGAAGCTCCCAAAAAGATCCCAAGTTCTCAAAATACTTTAAAGAACAAGTTTCAAAGATGTTGAAAATGCTTTCATTCCGGTGCTCCCATTCCCATGCAACTATTCAATATATATTAATTTATATTTTTTATTTTCTTTATATATTGAAGAAATTTACTTTTAATATATAAAATAAGAAATTCATTCTTTTTAATTTTATTTTTAAATGAATGTTTGTTTCTCATATAAACATTAATTATATCTTAATATGTTAAGTGATCTTTCTTCTTGTTCATATCAATTAATCATATTCATGATATTTACTTTGGTAGATGTATTTTTATTTTTGAATAATTTGAAGTCACCAACTCTAAAAGAAAAATGTTGTTTTTTAAATGATATCTTGATGGATTTAATAACAAAAAAAATATTTTATTTGATTAACAAGGAGATCACAAAAAACACCAACATTTTCATTATTGCCCAATTCTCTAACAACTCTTTAATCATTGTTATAAGAAATCACTATTCATAAATCAAGTAAGTAATGCTAAATCAATTTTTATTAAAGTCATATAATATCACATTATTCATAAATCAAGTAAAGTAATGCTAAATCAATTTTTATTAAAGTCATATAATATCACATGCTTTTCAATGCAGGATGTAATGAACTTAGATAAGATGAAACAAGTGAAAAGTTTACAAGTTTGAAAGTAATCTATGTTGTTTAACATTCTTTTGTGATATAAAGATATCCAATATTTCTTTAGTTATGAACTTTATTTTCATTACTAAGTTTAAATTCAAATTTGATGTTTAAAATGTTTATTATTTTTATGAATATTAAATAAATATTTCTTTAGTTGACATATTAAAAATTATAAACTTTATTTTCACTACTAAATTTGAATTCAAATTTAATGTTTAAAATGTTGAACAAACATCAAATATTATTTTCATTTTCATAAATGTTAATGGATGTCGAACTCCTAATATTACTTATTAAATATTTAAAATGTTAAAAAACTCACATTAACAATATTTCTTTAAAAAACACAATACATAAGACATAAACTTTAAATATCTAACACCTAACCAACATAACACCGATGCAAAGTTAGCATGAATGCCTTGGAAAATGTTGGATTAGTCACAAGAAATAACCATAAAAAATAAACCTTAAACATAAAAATGAACATTTGAAATGCCAATCAAACATCGAATAAGCAATAACGTGTTTCCCTAAATGTTGAACACGCATCGTATAACCAACACTTATTATTATTTAGACTACAAAATGATAATATATAGCACATCCATGTCCTTTATATGATCTAATAAAGATTTGATTCATATTTCCATCTCCTTTATATGTTGTAATAAAGATTAGATTCATATTTTTTTATATTGATTTGAGTGGAATATATAACATAGGTATTTCCTATACTAGATATGATAGTCATAGGATGACAATTCACCTCATGACAATTATTTTTTATATTTATAAAAACTTATTTTCAAAATTATTAAGGAAGAGAAGATTTAGATTTCATTTCATATAATAAGTAAAATAATTATAAATAAAAAATTATTAATTTCTATATTTCAATAAATATAAATATAAAAGTATAATTAAATAAAGAGTTCAATCAATTTATTTAGATTTTTTTTTCCTAGTATAAAAATTTATTTTATGACTCATTCCATGCAACTTACCTTCAATTATTAAGGAAGAGAAGATTTAGATTTCATTTCATATAATACTTAAAATAATTATAAATAAGAAATTATTAATTTCTATATTTCAATAAATATAAATATAAAAGTATAATTAAATAAAGAATTCAATCAACTTATTTAAATGTTTTCTTTCCTAATATAAAAATAATAAATTTCCATGACTCATTTCATGCATTTTCCATTTGTAATGATCAAAAGACAAAATGCACTCATTATGTCTTAGTTGGAATTCTAATGGACGGTTTCATTCATGTGGTATTTATTATTTTCAATGTGGTATCTATATAGATATGAATATTCTTCATAATAATAACAAAAACATCAACAACAAAAAATTAATGTTGTAGGTAATTTTGGCAATTTCATTTACAATGAATTTTGGAAATAAAAAGTGGAATAATAACATTCTTCACACACAATTTGACATAATTATTGATAATGTTGTTAGAGATGTTTCCACTACTCCAATAACCAAAAGTAATAATGTAGCACCCGAATGTTCATCATAATATCTGAGCATGTGAGGAATGGCCTCTGCTCAAGAACATTACATACGTAAATACTATGTTAAATAATAATTAATATTAAAAATAAAAATATTCATACAATAATAAAAACTAATAAAATGAAATAAAATGAAATAAAGTTAATAACCAAAAGTAATAATGTAGCACCCGAATGTTCATCATAATATCTGAGCATGTGAGGAATGGCCTCGCCTCTGCTCAAGAACATTACATACGTAAATACTATGTTAAATAATAATTAATATTAAAAATAAAAATATTCATACAATAATAAAAACTAATAAAATGAAATAAAGTTAATATGTTAATAATGAGACATAATCTTTAATAAAAAGGTTATTTACTTGAATCTTTATACAATCTCCCTTCATTATAAAATAAATATGATTCATTTATCTTTTCATATATATTTTTATAATATCTCAAATAAATTGAATAAATTAGTAATTGTGAGTTTATGTTCCATTGGTATAAGAGATATTGGCAAATTATTGTCATAACATCTATACTCAACATTGTCATAGTAGAAACCACCACATTTATGCAATAGGATCAATATACACAATAGATTTCCACACCTCTAGAACATAGTTTCCGTTGTCACTGCAATTGTGTCATATGTTGAAATTTTGTTGGTGTGCCTTCCATATAGTTGATATTAGAAGTTGAACAACCACCAATTAAACTAAAATCCATACAACAAGTTTATATGCTAAACAATTTAAAAAATTAATCAAAATTGAACAAAAAAATACTCCAATAATCAAGAAAATGCTAGATATAAATTCTAGATTGGAGTACCTTGATACAAGAATTTTAATTAGTATCACACAAAAATGAAGAAGGATCTTCAACAAAAACATGATAAACTAAAGCAAGAAATTGAATAGACCCATGATAGTCTAAAACTGGTAATAAAACAAAGTGGTGACACATTAAGAAAGGAATCAACAAAAAAAACATAGTTGATCCTATGGTATTTCCCTATTGATAGGTAAGCAGTGTTCCTATGGTATTTCCATTTCATCAACATGGATCCTCTATAGAAATTTGAATTCAAAGTATGTGCAAGTCAAAATTCAAGCTTCTTGATGCACAATTTAAATTTGGTTTCACCCTTTGTTGGTTTTATTAATGTGACATGACCATTGGAACCCATAATGAAGGCAAGTTCAATTATGTCCCTACAGTCTCCTCAATTATGAGAGGCCCACAAGATAACAACACTCAAGGTCCATGTTTAGAAATAAAAATAGGGTTGTGGTACTTTGGTTTATAACTCATTAAAAATACCATGAAGTTGGGATCATCTAGTCAAAACCCATTCCAGCCAATAAGAGAAAATATTTCACGCAAACCAACACTAAGGGGGACATAACCACGTGAGTCAACCAACAAAAAAAGCATGCTTAGACATAAAAAGAGTTGCAAAAGAGTGAAGAAAACATGTAAATGATTTTAAAAATGGTCTCTCACAAAGGGAAGATACTCAGTAAGCATTAGATCATTGTGTATGGCCTACGATAAAAGGAAAAAAACCCAACACATGTGAATGAGAGTATGATCTATGGGCAAAGGAAAATTGCTCGACAAGCATGAGAACCCTAAGTATGGATGTAATATCCCTCGGTAGTGACCTAGTTATATTATGAATTGTAATCATGTTTTGTAGGCTCGTAAGCCGAGTATTGATAAGTTGGTGGGCTTATGTGTTTATTAGGCCGGAGAGCCTAAGTGTTAAGGCCAGGAGCCTAATTTTGTATATGTAATTATGCAGATCATTAATATAATATATAAAACATTGTTGTGTGTCGACCAACCACGAAGAAAGAGTGATGGGGGACTAAGCTTCCACAATATGGGTAAGGGAGAGGAGGTTGAGAGGTAGGAAGAGGGGATAAGATTGAGGGCTTAAGTCCTTAGGAATAATAATTTATTATTATTCCAAAGTGGTGTGAAAGGTATGTTTTTATCCTAAATCCTGGGAGAGGCAACGCATGCATCCCCAACATGTGAAAAAGGGAACACATACTTTATGGAGTGCATGCAGCTTCATGGGTGACATGTGTCAGCCCAAGCACATGCAATTTAACCCAAGAATTGAGCCATGATGGGGGTTCGTCCTCCATTCTTGCGTTCGTCTGTTTGAACCGTGTGGCTATGCGTCTGACCTCTGCATTGATTCCTGGTCACACGGCTCTGAAACTAGTGTTACCTAAACCATGCATTGTCTTAGTGGCTTGTTGTCGTTTTATGTCGTCTCAACCACTTGAGTCTGTGTTCAACCTTTGCGTTGAATGAGTCGTGTCACAAACCTATGGATTGAGCCATGTCACCTGTGTATCCTATGAGTCGAGCCTATCCTCTCTTGTAGAGTCGAGTCTGTACTCGAACTATCTTTGGGTTGTTGCCTTCTATTTTCCGAGTGGTGTTGACCAGTTGATGTTGTTGCTATCCTCACTGTGTTGGAATTGAGTTGAAACTGGATAAAGAACCCGGTTGCCAGGCCCGTGGTTGAAGAGGCAGGTTGTCAGGCCTATGAGAAGCTCTCTCCAGGTGAGAGAGTCTATTGGGAAGTGGTTTTCTTCTAGACAGAGTCTAGCACCAGCTACAGAGCTTTGAGAATTCTTGATCTGGCATGTTGTTGAGACCAAAAGAGGGAGGTGAAGCATCGATGGACTATGCTTGTGAAGGTGTATACTCCCGGATGGAACAGGCATGTGGGGAATGAGAGTCCATGAGTAGTGGGCGTAAGAAGTCTCCTGGAGAGAATCCTTCTGGTTTCTCTATGTAGTTTTCCTGTAACCTTAGCCTAGTTTAGGATTTCCTTGCCCTGGGTGGAGCTTGGTCCCAAATCGGGGGTGACCCACTATTGAGTGTGATGAGAAGCGTGGTTTAAGACTAGGAGGTTCGTGGAAGGTCTGCACACAGTTGGTGGTGTATTATAGTTTCAAAGATAAGTATCATTATGTGTTTTAATTATGTACTTAATTAAAATGCATGTTTGTGATGATTGTAATATTATCATGTATTCTGTTGCAATCATATTTGTTGTTAATTATGTTTAATTATGTATGATAGCAGTAAATCCATGTCAAATGTCTTAATTTGATTTAATGCTTATTCTTTATAAATAATGGATGTTATATATAAATTTATTAGAATGTTCTGCATATTTGCGTTGCCCGACCATGGGGTTGATGGTCAGGGACGTTACAAATTTGTATCAGAGACCATAGTTTCAATGCTAAGCCTCGATGGGCCAGATAAGTGGTCTTTGGACCCAAGGTTTCGAGAGGAAATTGTGTCTGGAGGACTAATTTCAAACCTTAGATTGTTTCTGAGTTCCAAGGGGTTACTTGGTCATGTTACGAAGCTCAGGAGGGGTAGCAGTAGAATAAAACTGCATTCAGCGTCGTAGTTGACCACAGAGAGAGAGCGCTCAACACTTGTAGTGTGGGAGTCATAGGATTTGTTCAGACGGAAAGGAAATTCATTATGACCAACAGATCTGGACAAGGTACAGAAGGGAAATCCTAGAAACGCTTCGGATTTTGGCAACCGGGAGAAGTGGGGTGCGTAGAGGCATAAACGCTCGAAACCCAAAACCCTGAAGTCCCCACGGAGATCTACACCATAGATCTGGAGAAAAGAGATTGACCATTGGATCAAGCAAAAAGGCAGATTGTAAATTTCAAGAATTCGGCTGGAGAATGGGATGTGATGTTGCACAAACTCCCAAAGCCCGATGTTCTAAAACGAAAGAGTAGAAGTGGTGAGTCATGACGACATCACCTAGAGGTGACGTGGACACATGGTATGTGTGCCATGTGTCAATGGGTCTATAATCATGGAAGATTGAAATGGAATTTTGAACATGACGAGTGTCACCCATCTGAATGGGCCATGTATCAGTCGCTAATATGTCTCCATGTGGCATCCTGTGTGAGCAGGGTTAGTGGGGCCCGAGTTTACGTAACGTAGTTAAGGGTCAGAGGACCCACAGTGGCTTTGATCATGATACATCAAGATCGATGGCCAAGAGGCATTGCAGAGACCCAAGTTGCATGAGAGATAATTCTCCAAGACGGTCCCGCAATCCAAACTGTGGTTTCACAGAGGGGTTATGTGTCAGTGTCAGAAGAATTGTGGGATGAAAGGCAGGTTACTCCAAACCATTGTTGCATGCCCCCATAATTGGGAAAACATTAAGTGATGTAAGGTAATGACGTCACCTAAGGTAATGATGTCACCTAAGGTGACGTGGAAGTGTTAAGGGTGTGTAGATGTGAAATCCTTTGGAGTCCCAAATTACTGGAACTCAGACGCCTGAGGTTCCATAGGGAGTGTCAGTCATTGGATGTTGGGTAGACATGGACGGTTGATCCACCCTATGTCGTGAGTTCGTTAGTCTGAAATTCAGGAAGTTGTTGTGAAGTGCTTTGAAACCTCCCAAAACGTGAAGTCACAAAGCACCCTTTTTTCTATGTGAGTGGTCATGACCCGCGATCACGTGGGTTGGGGATTAAGAGAGAAGGGGCTAGAGCCCAAAGGATTGTTACAGAGCCGAGCAGAGCTCAAAAAATTCATGAAATACGAGTGTTTTCTTAATTCATATTGTTTTATGAATGTTGTGGGATTTGTTAAGGAATAATGGCCTGACAAATTTCTACACATTGTGTTTGCATAAGTTTAGCGAGTGTCAGAACCCAGTATAATTGCCACTGAGTGCAAAGAAATGGAAGAGACACAGAACACTTCCAGTTCAGAGAACGAAGAAAAAGGAACGGATGTTAATTTGGGAGTTGAAGGGTCGAACTCCAATGGACATGGAGAAGAGATAGATAAGGAAGGGCATATGATGAAGATCATTGAAAAATTGCAGAAAGATGCCCAAACTCATTGAGAAGATAGAAGAAAGCTAAGGAACAGCACAGAGAATTCAACTTAAATTTAATGAAGAGTCTGGAGAGAATACAAAATAAGTTGGACAAGGAGAGAGACTCGAGCAAAACAGGGAGTCACCCGACTTTTGAGGGAAGAAGATCAAGGAGTGTTGGTAAACACTGTCATCACTCCCAAGGTCACTCCAAGAGGAGGGAACACAATAGTTCAAGCCCATATCCTACCAGAAAGCACAGGAGATCTAGAGTGGATGAACTAAAGGGATAAATGAACAAGATTAAGCCTCCAATGTTTGATGGAGAACATAAGAAGGAGGAAGATGTTGAGACATGGTTGCTTGGGATAAGGAAATATTTCCAACTACAGAATTATTCCTCTCATGGAGAAGGAAGAACTACAATGTATCAACTAAAGGGAAAGGCATCCATGTGGTGGGATCAACTTGTGCAGGTGCAGCACATTAGAGAGAAAGATATCACTTGGAAAGAATTCAAGAGATATTTCGAGAAGAAATATTTGACTAAAATATACTATGACAGAAAGATGAAATATTTCTTTGAACTCAAACTGGGCAGCATGACCATTGATGATAATGAACGAATATTTTTGGAATTATTGAAGTATGCTCCATTCATCAAGGATGAGACTGTCAAGATTTAGAGGTATCTAAGTGGATTGCCACCTTCCATTGGTGACAAGATTCAGTATGATGTTCCTAAGACTATGGAAGAAATGATAAGAATAGAGAAATGCTTATATCAACAACAAAGAGAAAATCCTACTTTTCGGAAGGCTTGGGATGACCAGAGGAAGTTCAAGAAAGAACAAAGGCAGAAGGGAAACAAACCTCCCTTTTTCAAAAATAGTCCACAAGGACAGCCATCATTTAGAGAGCCGAGAATGGATGACATAGGGGAACAAAGGCCAAGGCAGATGCACATTCAGTGTTGGGGCTATCAGGGAAGCCACAAGTACAGAGATTGTCCCCATAAAAATGGCAAAGTGAGAGTTATCCATAATGTTCAGCAAGATGAAACAGTGGAGGACATGGGTAGTAGAATGCCAAGGATCTACGCAGCCCTGGACAACAAGCAAGCTGAATTTCAATCACACATGATTGAAGTGGAAGGTATGATTAACAACCATGCCTTTACTATTTTAATTGATTCAAGGGCTAGCGATAGTTATATAGATCCTAGAGTGGTGGAAAGTTTGCATTTGTCGAGAAGCAAACATGAAAAGTCTTGTTTAGTGCAGCTGGCTACAGGAACCAAGAGAAAATTCATTGAGTTAGTTAAGTCTTGTCCAATGGACATGAAGGGATTGAACACAAAGGCTGAATTGAATATTTTGCCTTTAGGTTCTTATGACTGTCTAATTGGGATGGACTGGTTGGACCAGCACCATGCCATCTTCGGCTGTCATAATAAGGCATTCACTTGCCTGGATGAGGAAGGAGATCGGAGAACAGTCCAAGGAATTCCCAGACTTGTTGCATCCCATGTGCAGGAAACACCTAAGGATAAGGTGTCAAGTATTGGAGATCATGCAGTACTAAAGGAGTTTGAAGATGTATTCCAGGAGGTACCAGGATTACCTCTGAAAAGAGATATTGGCTTCTCTGTAAACTTGATGCCTGGAGCAGTTACAGTGTCGAAAGATCCTTACAGAATGAGTACACCAGAGCTGAAAGAGTTGTAATTGCATCTTGAAGAGCTTCTGAAGAAGGGGTATATATGCCCAAGTTTGTCACCTTGGGGTGCCCCGGTCATGTTCATGAAGAAGAAGGATGGGACGCTAAGATTGTGTATCAATTTCAGACAATTGAACAAAGTAGTTGTAAAGAAAAAATATCCCTTGCCGAGGATTGATAACCTCTTCAATCAATTGAAGGATGCAAAGATATTTTCGAAGATAGACCTCAGGTTAGGATATCACCAGGTAAGGATAAAGGATGAAGACATTAGCAAGATCGCCTTCAAAACAAGGTATGGTCATTACAAGTTTACAGTGGTGCCATTTGGGTTGTCAAATGCACCCATTGTTTTTATGTGTTTAATGAATGGTGTATTCAGGCACTATCTAGACAACTTTGTCAGAGTATTCATGGATGACATTTTGGTGTATTCCAAGTCAGAGGAAGAGCATGAATATCTTTTGAGGATGGTGTTGCAAGTGCTAAGAGAGCACCAATTGTATGCCAAGTTGAGCAAATGTTCATTTTATCAGGAGAAGATCCATTACTTAGGGCATATTATTTCAAAGGATGGGATAGTTGTAGATCCAAAGAAGATTGAGGCCATTAGAGAATGGTCAAAACCAAAGAATGTGATGGAAGTTAGATCCTTTATGGGTATAGCTAGTTAATACAAAAGATTCATCGCAGGGTTCTCGATAATAGCCCACCCTATCACTTCCTTGCAAAGGAAAGAGCAGAAATTTCAGTGGACAGAGGATTGTGAGAAAAGCTTCCAGCAATTGAAGCAATTGTTAACCAGTGCTCCAATCCTAAGGATTGCAGATCCAAAAGAAGATTTTGTGGTATGCATGGATGCATGCAAAGAAGGACTGGGAGGATTCCTCAGTCAGAATGGATTCGTAATATGTTGTGAATCCAGAAAGTTGAAAGAGCACGAAAGGAACTATGTAACTCATGATTTGGAGTTGGGAGCCATAGTACATGATCTAAATAAATGGAGAAATTACCTCATGGGAAGGAGGTTTGACCTAAGAATAGACCATAACGGTCTGAAGTACTTGTTGATCAGCCAACCTTGAATGCTAGACAAAGTAGGTGGTTGGAATTTCTCTGTGAGTATGATTTTGATATCAAGCATATCAAAGGGAAGGAAAATAAAGTGGTTGATGCACTCAGCAGTAGAATGCATGAATTACATGCTACAACCATTAGCATGTACCGAACTGATATTAAAAGCAGAATTTTGGAGGCTACAAATACAGATTTGCGGTATAGGGATTTGGTAGAAAAACTACAGCAAGGTAATATGCCACAGAAAGTGGAGATTTACAAATTAGGGGCTGATGGAATAATTCTATACAAGAACAGAATTTATGTACCTAATGTCCAGGATTTGAAACTTACGATTTTGCATGAAATGCATAATGTGCCTTATGTATGGCACCCT
>ML801294.1:104877-150059 GCA_009831015.1 Picea engelmannii | reverse complement strand
TCCTATGGTATTTCCATTTCATCAACATGGATCCTCTATAGAAATTTGAATTCAAAGTATGTGCAAGTCAAAATTCAAGCTTCTTGATGCACAATTTAAATTTGGTTTCACCCTTTGTTGGTTTTATTAATGTGACATGACCATTGGAACCCATAATGAAGGCAAGTTCAATTATGTCCCTACAGTCTCCTCAATTATGAGAGGCCCACAAGATAACAACACTCAAGGTCCATGTTTAGAAATAAAAATAGGGTTGTGGTACTTTGGTTTATAACTCATTAAAAATACCATGAAGTTGGGATCATCTAGTCAAAACCCATTCCAGCCAATAAGAGAAAATATTTCACGCAAACCAACACTAAGGGGGACATAACCACGTGAGTCAACCAACAAAAAAAGCATGCTTAGACATAAAAAGAGTTGCAAAAGAGTGAAGAAAACATGTAAATGATTTTAAAAATGGTCTCTCACAAAGGGAAGATACTCAGTAAGCATTAGATCATTGTGTATGGCCTACGATAAAAGGAAAAAAACCCAACACATGTGAATGAGAGTATGATCTATGGGCAAAGGAAAATTGCTCGACAAGCATGAGAACCCTAAGTATGGATGTAATATCCCTCGGTAGTGACCTAGTTATATTATGAATTGTAATCATGTTTTGTAGGCTCGTAAGCCGAGTATTGATAAGTTGGTGGGCTTATGTGTTTATTAGGCCGGAGAGCCTAAGTGTTAAGGCCAGGAGCCTAATTTTGTATATGTAATTATGCAGATCATTAATATAATATATAAAACATTGTTGTGTGTCGACCAACCACGAAGAAAGAGTGATGGGGGACTAAGCTTCCACAATATGGGTAAGGGAGAGGAGGTTGAGAGGTAGGAAGAGGGGATAAGATTGAGGGCTTAAGTCCTTAGGAATAATAATTTATTATTATTCCAAAGTGGTGTGAAAGGTATGTTTTTATCCTAAATCCTGGGAGAGGCAACGCATGCATCCCCAACATGTGAAAAAGGGAACACATACTTTATGGAGTGCATGCAGCTTCATGGGTGACATGTGTCAGCCCAAGCACATGCAATTTAACCCAAGAATTGAGCCATGATGGGGGTTCGTCCTCCATTCTTGCGTTCGTCTGTTTGAACCGTGTGGCTATGCGTCTGACCTCTGCATTGATTCCTGGTCACACGGCTCTGAAACTAGTGTTACCTAAACCATGCATTGTCTTAGTGGCTTGTTGTCGTTTTATGTCGTCTCAACCACTTGAGTCTGTGTTCAACCTTTGCGTTGAATGAGTCGTGTCACAAACCTATGGATTGAGCCATGTCACCTGTGTATCCTATGAGTCGAGCCTATCCTCTCTTGTAGAGTCGAGTCTGTACTCGAACTATCTTTGGGTTGTTGCCTTCTATTTTCCGAGTGGTGTTGACCAGTTGATGTTGTTGCTATCCTCACTGTGTTGGAATTGAGTTGAAACTGGATAAAGAACCCGGTTGCCAGGCCCGTGGTTGAAGAGGCAGGTTGTCAGGCCTATGAGAAGCTCTCTCCAGGTGAGAGAGTCTATTGGGAAGTGGTTTTCTTCTAGACAGAGTCTAGCACCAGCTACAGAGCTTTGAGAATTCTTGATCTGGCATGTTGTTGAGACCAAAAGAGGGAGGTGAAGCATCGATGGACTATGCTTGTGAAGGTGTATACTCCCGGATGGAACAGGCATGTGGGGAATGAGAGTCCATGAGTAGTGGGCGTAAGAAGTCTCCTGGAGAGAATCCTTCTGGTTTCTCTATGTAGTTTTCCTGTAACCTTAGCCTAGTTTAGGATTTCCTTGCCCTGGGTGGAGCTTGGTCCCAAATCGGGGGTGACCCACTATTGAGTGTGATGAGAAGCGTGGTTTAAGACTAGGAGGTTCGTGGAAGGTCTGCACACAGTTGGTGGTGTATTATAGTTTCAAAGATAAGTATCATTATGTGTTTTAATTATGTACTTAATTAAAATGCATGTTTGTGATGATTGTAATATTATCATGTATTCTGTTGCAATCATATTTGTTGTTAATTATGTTTAATTATGTATGATAGCAGTAAATCCATGTCAAATGTCTTAATTTGATTTAATGCTTATTCTTTATAAATAATGGATGTTATATATAAATTTATTAGAATGTTCTGCATATTTGCGTTGCCCGACCATGGGGTTGATGGTCAGGGACGTTACAAATTTGTATCAGAGACCATAGTTTCAATGCTAAGCCTCGATGGGCCAGATAAGTGGTCTTTGGACCCAAGGTTTCGAGAGGAAATTGTGTCTGGAGGACTAATTTCAAACCTTAGATTGTTTCTGAGTTCCAAGGGGTTACTTGGTCATGTTACGAAGCTCAGGAGGGGTAGCAGTAGAATAAAACTGCATTCAGCGTCGTAGTTGACCACAGAGAGAGAGCGCTCAACACTTGTAGTGTGGGAGTCATAGGATTTGTTCAGACGGAAAGGAAATTCATTATGACCAACAGATCTGGACAAGGTACAGAAGGGAAATCCTAGAAACGCTTCGGATTTTGGCAACCGGGAGAAGTGGGGTGCGTAGAGGCATAAACGCTCGAAACCCAAAACCCTGAAGTCCCCACGGAGATCTACACCATAGATCTGGAGAAAAGAGATTGACCATTGGATCAAGCAAAAAGGCAGATTGTAAATTTCAAGAATTCGGCTGGAGAATGGGATGTGATGTTGCACAAACTCCCAAAGCCCGATGTTCTAAAACGAAAGAGTAGAAGTGGTGAGTCATGACGACATCACCTAGAGGTGACGTGGACACATGGTATGTGTGCCATGTGTCAATGGGTCTATAATCATGGAAGATTGAAATGGAATTTTGAACATGACGAGTGTCACCCATCTGAATGGGCCATGTATCAGTCGCTAATATGTCTCCATGTGGCATCCTGTGTGAGCAGGGTTAGTGGGGCCCGAGTTTACGTAACGTAGTTAAGGGTCAGAGGACCCACAGTGGCTTTGATCATGATACATCAAGATCGATGGCCAAGAGGCATTGCAGAGACCCAAGTTGCATGAGAGATAATTCTCCAAGACGGTCCCGCAATCCAAACTGTGGTTTCACAGAGGGGTTATGTGTCAGTGTCAGAAGAATTGTGGGATGAAAGGCAGGTTACTCCAAACCATTGTTGCATGCCCCCATAATTGGGAAAACATTAAGTGATGTAAGGTAATGACGTCACCTAAGGTAATGATGTCACCTAAGGTGACGTGGAAGTGTTAAGGGTGTGTAGATGTGAAATCCTTTGGAGTCCCAAATTACTGGAACTCAGACGCCTGAGGTTCCATAGGGAGTGTCAGTCATTGGATGTTGGGTAGACATGGACGGTTGATCCACCCTATGTCGTGAGTTCGTTAGTCTGAAATTCAGGAAGTTGTTGTGAAGTGCTTTGAAACCTCCCAAAACGTGAAGTCACAAAGCACCCTTTTTTCTATGTGAGTGGTCATGACCCGCGATCACGTGGGTTGGGGATTAAGAGAGAAGGGGCTAGAGCCCAAAGGATTGTTACAGAGCCGAGCAGAGCTCAAAAAATTCATGAAATACGAGTGTTTTCTTAATTCATATTGTTTTATGAATGTTGTGGGATTTGTTAAGGAATAATGGCCTGACAAATTTCTACACATTGTGTTTGCATAAGTTTAGCGAGTGTCAGAACCCAGTATAATTGCCACTGAGTGCAAAGAAATGGAAGAGACACAGAACACTTCCAGTTCAGAGAACGAAGAAAAAGGAACGGATGTTAATTTGGGAGTTGAAGGGTCGAACTCCAATGGACATGGAGAAGAGATAGATAAGGAAGGGCATATGATGAAGATCATTGAAAAATTGCAGAAAGATGCCCAAACTCATTGAGAAGATAGAAGAAAGCTAAGGAACAGCACAGAGAATTCAACTTAAATTTAATGAAGAGTCTGGAGAGAATACAAAATAAGTTGGACAAGGAGAGAGACTCGAGCAAAACAGGGAGTCACCCGACTTTTGAGGGAAGAAGATCAAGGAGTGTTGGTAAACACTGTCATCACTCCCAAGGTCACTCCAAGAGGAGGGAACACAATAGTTCAAGCCCATATCCTACCAGAAAGCACAGGAGATCTAGAGTGGATGAACTAAAGGGATAAATGAACAAGATTAAGCCTCCAATGTTTGATGGAGAACATAAGAAGGAGGAAGATGTTGAGACATGGTTGCTTGGGATAAGGAAATATTTCCAACTACAGAATTATTCCTCTCATGGAGAAGGAAGAACTACAATGTATCAACTAAAGGGAAAGGCATCCATGTGGTGGGATCAACTTGTGCAGGTGCAGCACATTAGAGAGAAAGATATCACTTGGAAAGAATTCAAGAGATATTTCGAGAAGAAATATTTGACTAAAATATACTATGACAGAAAGATGAAATATTTCTTTGAACTCAAACTGGGCAGCATGACCATTGATGATAATGAACGAATATTTTTGGAATTATTGAAGTATGCTCCATTCATCAAGGATGAGACTGTCAAGATTTAGAGGTATCTAAGTGGATTGCCACCTTCCATTGGTGACAAGATTCAGTATGATGTTCCTAAGACTATGGAAGAAATGATAAGAATAGAGAAATGCTTATATCAACAACAAAGAGAAAATCCTACTTTTCGGAAGGCTTGGGATGACCAGAGGAAGTTCAAGAAAGAACAAAGGCAGAAGGGAAACAAACCTCCCTTTTTCAAAAATAGTCCACAAGGACAGCCATCATTTAGAGAGCCGAGAATGGATGACATAGGGGAACAAAGGCCAAGGCAGATGCACATTCAGTGTTGGGGCTATCAGGGAAGCCACAAGTACAGAGATTGTCCCCATAAAAATGGCAAAGTGAGAGTTATCCATAATGTTCAGCAAGATGAAACAGTGGAGGACATGGGTAGTAGAATGCCAAGGATCTACGCAGCCCTGGACAACAAGCAAGCTGAATTTCAATCACACATGATTGAAGTGGAAGGTATGATTAACAACCATGCCTTTACTATTTTAATTGATTCAAGGGCTAGCGATAGTTATATAGATCCTAGAGTGGTGGAAAGTTTGCATTTGTCGAGAAGCAAACATGAAAAGTCTTGTTTAGTGCAGCTGGCTACAGGAACCAAGAGAAAATTCATTGAGTTAGTTAAGTCTTGTCCAATGGACATGAAGGGATTGAACACAAAGGCTGAATTGAATATTTTGCCTTTAGGTTCTTATGACTGTCTAATTGGGATGGACTGGTTGGACCAGCACCATGCCATCTTCGGCTGTCATAATAAGGCATTCACTTGCCTGGATGAGGAAGGAGATCGGAGAACAGTCCAAGGAATTCCCAGACTTGTTGCATCCCATGTGCAGGAAACACCTAAGGATAAGGTGTCAAGTATTGGAGATCATGCAGTACTAAAGGAGTTTGAAGATGTATTCCAGGAGGTACCAGGATTACCTCTGAAAAGAGATATTGGCTTCTCTGTAAACTTGATGCCTGGAGCAGTTACAGTGTCGAAAGATCCTTACAGAATGAGTACACCAGAGCTGAAAGAGTTGTAATTGCATCTTGAAGAGCTTCTGAAGAAGGGGTATATATGCCCAAGTTTGTCACCTTGGGGTGCCCCGGTCATGTTCATGAAGAAGAAGGATGGGACGCTAAGATTGTGTATCAATTTCAGACAATTGAACAAAGTAGTTGTAAAGAAAAAATATCCCTTGCCGAGGATTGATAACCTCTTCAATCAATTGAAGGATGCAAAGATATTTTCGAAGATAGACCTCAGGTTAGGATATCACCAGGTAAGGATAAAGGATGAAGACATTAGCAAGATCGCCTTCAAAACAAGGTATGGTCATTACAAGTTTACAGTGGTGCCATTTGGGTTGTCAAATGCACCCATTGTTTTTATGTGTTTAATGAATGGTGTATTCAGGCACTATCTAGACAACTTTGTCAGAGTATTCATGGATGACATTTTGGTGTATTCCAAGTCAGAGGAAGAGCATGAATATCTTTTGAGGATGGTGTTGCAAGTGCTAAGAGAGCACCAATTGTATGCCAAGTTGAGCAAATGTTCATTTTATCAGGAGAAGATCCATTACTTAGGGCATATTATTTCAAAGGATGGGATAGTTGTAGATCCAAAGAAGATTGAGGCCATTAGAGAATGGTCAAAACCAAAGAATGTGATGGAAGTTAGATCCTTTATGGGTATAGCTAGTTAATACAAAAGATTCATCGCAGGGTTCTCGATAATAGCCCACCCTATCACTTCCTTGCAAAGGAAAGAGCAGAAATTTCAGTGGACAGAGGATTGTGAGAAAAGCTTCCAGCAATTGAAGCAATTGTTAACCAGTGCTCCAATCCTAAGGATTGCAGATCCAAAAGAAGATTTTGTGGTATGCATGGATGCATGCAAAGAAGGACTGGGAGGATTCCTCAGTCAGAATGGATTCGTAATATGTTGTGAATCCAGAAAGTTGAAAGAGCACGAAAGGAACTATGTAACTCATGATTTGGAGTTGGGAGCCATAGTACATGATCTAAATAAATGGAGAAATTACCTCATGGGAAGGAGGTTTGACCTAAGAATAGACCATAACGGTCTGAAGTACTTGTTGATCAGCCAACCTTGAATGCTAGACAAAGTAGGTGGTTGGAATTTCTCTGTGAGTATGATTTTGATATCAAGCATATCAAAGGGAAGGAAAATAAAGTGGTTGATGCACTCAGCAGTAGAATGCATGAATTACATGCTACAACCATTAGCATGTACCGAACTGATATTAAAAGCAGAATTTTGGAGGCTACAAATACAGATTTGCGGTATAGGGATTTGGTAGAAAAACTACAGCAAGGTAATATGCCACAGAAAGTGGAGATTTACAAATTAGGGGCTGATGGAATAATTCTATACAAGAACAGAATTTATGTACCTAATGTCCAGGATTTGAAACTTACGATTTTGCATGAAATGCATAATGTGCCTTATGTATGGCACCCTAGATATAAGAAAACCGTGGCAGCAGTCAAAAGACATTACTTTTGGCCAGGTATGAAGAAAGAGATTGTTGAATACATCGCCATATGTATGGAGTGTCATAAGGTTAAAGCTAAGCACAGACACCGAGCAGGGTTGTTTCAACCTTTACCCATTCCTGAGTGGAAGTGGGAACTGGTGACAATGGATTTCATCACAAGTTGCCCAGAACCAGCAAGCGGCATGATTCAATCATGGTGGTAGTGGGAAAGATTACGAAAGCTACCCATTTCATTATGTTAAAGACTACTCACAAGGCAGCAGCTGTTGTTGATATTTTTATGAAGGAAGTGGCATGATTGTACAGAATTCCCAAGACAATTGTGTCTCATACAGACCCGAAATTTACCTCAAATTTCTGGAAAGGGTTATTCAAGGGGCTCGGAACGAATCTGAACTTTAGTATAGCTTATCACCCTAAGTCTGATGGGCACACAGAGAAGGTGAATCGAGTGATAGAAGACATACTAAGGATGTATGTAATGGACAAACCATCTAAATGGGAAGACTACCTACACTTGGTAGAATTTGCCTACAACAATGGGTATCAAGCATCATTGAAGATGAGCCCATTTGAATCCCTTTATGGAAGAAAGTGCAATACTCCAGTGAGATAGGAAAATCCAGTTGATAGGGCAGTAGTTGGGCCAAAGTTGCTCAAGGAAATGGAAAAACAAATGCTAAAAATTAAGCAGAATTTGAAAGTTGCCCAAGACAGGTAGAAAATTTATGCTGATAAGAACAGAACCCATAGAGAGTTTAAAGTGTGTGACCATGTTTTCCTAAAAGTAAAAGCCAATAGAATTTTCTTGAAGCTGGGAAACTGCGCCAAGTTGGCAACCAAATTTTGTGGGCCATTTGAAATTCTAGAAAGGATTGGGCCAGTTGCACATATGCTTGCATTACCTGCATCCATGACTATACATAATGTATTTCATGTTTTATTGCTTAAGAAATATATGCCTTATGCTAATCATGTTATCGATTGGAATGTGATTCAGGTGGAGCAAGAAGGTGTCTTGCAAGTGCATCATGTGCACATATTGGACCGGAAAAGAAAACAGCTAGTGGACCTGGTACGGTCCTCAGGACGCGACATGGGAGCATGAGGATGATATGCGGGCAGAATACCCACATCTTTTTTAAGATTTTGGAAATCTTGTTGATGTTGTGTAAAATTTGCATTGAGGACAGTGCAAAAATAAGGGGAGGGGATTGTAATATCCCCCGGTAGTGCCCCAGTTATATTATGAATTGTAATCATGTTTTGTAGGATGGTGAGCCAAGTATTGATAAGTTGGTGGGATTATGTGTTTATTAGGCCGGAGACCCTAAGTGTTAAGGCGAGGAACCTGATTTTGTATATGTAATTATGTAGATCATTAATATAATATATAAAACATCGTTGCATGTCAACCGACCATGAAGAAAAAGTGATGGGGGGCTAAGCTTCCATAGTATGGGTAAGGGAGAGGGGGCTAAGAGGTAGGAAGAGGGGCTAATCTTGAGGGCTTAAGTCCTTAGGAATAATAATTTATTATTATTCCAAAGTGGTGTGAAAGGTATGTTTTTATCCTAAGTCTTGGGAGAGGCAATGCATGCAGCCCCAACATGTGCAAAAGAGAACGCATACATGATGGAGTGCATGTAACTTCATGGGCGACATGTGTCGACCCAGGCATATGTAATTTAACCCAATAATTGAGTCATGATGGGGGTTCGTCCTCCATTATTGCGTCTGTCTCTCTAAACTGTGTAGCTATGTGTCTGATCTCTGCATTGATTCCTAGTCACGCAGCTCTGAAGTCGGCGTTACCTGAATTGTGCATTGTCTTAGTGGCATGTTGTCGTTTTCTGCCATCTAGACTGCTTAAGTCTCTGTTCAACCTCTGCGTTGATTGAGCCATGTCACAAACCCATGGATTGAGTCGTGTCACCTATGTATCCTGTGAGTCGAGCCTATCCTCTCTTGCAGAGTCGATTCCATACTCGAACTGTCTTTAGGTTATTGCCTTATGTTTCCTTAGTGGTGTTGACCAGTTGATGTTGTTGCTATCCTCACTGTGTTCAAATAGAGTCAAAATTGGCTGAATAACTGGTTTGTGAGGCCCGTGGTTGAAGAGGCAGGTTTTCAGGCCTATGAGTAGCTCTCTCTAGGTGAGAGAGTCTGTTGGGAAGTGGTTTTCTCCCAGAGAGAGTCTAGCACTAGCTACGAAGCTCTAAGAATTCTTGATTTGTCCTGTTGTCGAGACCCAGAGAGGGAGGTGAAGCACCTATGGACTGTTCTTGTGAAGGTGTATACTCCCAAGTGGAACAAGCATGTGGGGAATGAAAGTCCGTGAGTAGTGGGTGTAAGAAGGCTCCTGAGAGAATCCTTCTGATTGTTGTGCAGTTTTCATGTAACCTAAGCCTAGTTTAGGATTTCCTTGCCCTAGGTGGAGCTTGGTCCCAGCTTGGGGGTGACCCACTGTTGAGTGTGATGAGCAGCGTGGTCTAAGGCTGGGAGGTTCGTGGAAGGTCTGCACGCAGTTGGTGGTGTATTACAGTTTCAAAGATAAGTATCATTATGTGTTTTAATTATGTACTTAATTAAAATGCATGTATGTGATGATTGCAATATTATCATGTATTCCATTGCAATGATATTTGTTGTTGATTCTATTTAATTCGGTATGACAGTATTAAATCCATGTCAAATGTATTAATTTGATTTAATGTTTATTCTTTATAAATAATGCATGTTATATATAAATTTATGAGAATGTTCGTCATGGTAGCTTTGCCCGACCTTGGGGTTCGTCATAGTAGCTTTGCCCGACCTTGGGGTTGATGGTCAGGAACGTTACAATGGCTTATGGGAAAAGGAAAAAATGGCCGACAAGCATGAGAACACTAAGTACGGTCTATGGGTAGAGGGTGAAAATGGCAATAAAATCAACCTAAATCAACCTAGCAAGAAAATTAAATTGTCCCACAGTGAGGAAATTGGATTTAACAAATATTAAGTATGGTCTATGGGTACATGGGGAAAATGGCCAAGTAAGTATAAATCAACCTAAATCAACCTAGCAAGAAAATTAAGTTGTACCACATGAGGAAATTGGTTTTAGCAATGAATTAACATAAACCACATTGTAGCATATGATAGAGTGTATATCTCTTGTTAGTTGGGGTTTAGAAACAATCTGAGTGAGTGCACAAGTAGCATTTTGTTCTAGTAAACAAGCTAGATCATAATAGATTCAAGTGTTGATGGGTATTGAAAAAAATACCATCATAATAGATTAAGCAAGAACTTAATTACACACCAAAACTAAGAGAATTTATATCTTAGAAACCCAACATTTAATGGGGATTTTCATTAATCTCAAGAGATAAATACTAGGGATGAGTTATACATTGAATTATGTGTTTCAGGCTGAAAATACAAATAGAATATGGCCATGGCTCAAAGGCACATTAGCTCATCATGGACATGCTCCTTGACTCTTTAGTCCATCAATCTTCAAGAAGGTTCTCTTCTTTGATCTTTTACTTATGATTGTGCCCTTCCAAGGTATCCTTTCATCTCCTTGTTGATGTCTTCACTAAATCTTTGATTTATTTTAATGGGATTTCTTTGGAAATCCAACCATCAAAATTATTTGTTTCCACTTCCATTTTTTCCAAAAGAAACAAAATAAAATAAAATAAATAACATATTTACAAAATTTACAAAAGGAGAAAAAACTAGGTTCTTATTACAAAGTTTGGCCACTATATTCATATCTATGTGTATTTCATCCTTGTATGGACACGTCCTCTTCCTCTTCATGTGAAATCTTGAAATGAAACAAACTCTCACATTTCTCTTTTTCAAAGTCCCAATTTTCCCTTCTTCCTTTAATAAGTTAAAAAATATGAGTTATTGTTTAGTGCTTTAGTGTATTAGTGACATCATTGTATCTCACGTACCACAGAGCAGTATCAATTCTTTCATTCCTTAGAGGAACATCAATGCTTCCATACAAAAGAGAATGTGTATGGTCTTTGGTTAAGGGAAGATATTTGGCAAAGGAAAAATACCCAATAGACATTAGATGACTGTGTATGGCCTATGGGAAAAGGAAAATATCCCAACAAACATGTGAATGATGAGTATGTATGGTCTATGGGAGAAGAAAAAATTATGAACAAACATGAGAACCCTAAGTATGGCCTATTAAAAATATCATGAAGTCGGGATCATCTAATCAAAACCCATTCCATCCAAACCAACACTAAGGGGGACACAAAAACCTGATTCGACCAACAAAAGAACATGCTTAGACATAAAAAGAGTCACTAAAGAGTGAATAAAACATGTAAATGATTTTACCAATGGTCTTTGGCAAATGGAAGATACCGAGTAGGGATCAGATCATTGTGTATGGCCTATAGGGAAAGGAAAAAATCCCAACACACTTGTGAATGATGAGTATGGTATGTGGGCAAAGGAAAATCGCTCTGCTTATGGGAAAAGGAAAAGTTGGCCAACCAACATGATAACACTAAGTATGGTCTATTGGTAGGGAAAAAATCGCCAAGTAAGTATAAATCAACCTAGTAAGAAAATTAAGTTTTCTGATAGTGAGGAAATTGACTTTAGAAATGAATTAGCACAAACTACATTGCGGCATATGATAGAGTGTATATCTCATGTTGGTTGGGTTTAGAAACAATCTGAGTGCACAAATATCATTTTATACTACTAAACAAGATAGATCATTCAAATGTTGAAGGATAGTAAAAATAAATACCATCATAATAGATTAAGAAAGAACTTAATTACACACCAAAACTAGAATTTCTATCTTAGAAACCCAACATTTAATGACGATTTTTATTAAGATCAATAGATAAATATTGAGGGGTGAGTTATACATTGAATTGTGTATTGTTTCTCGTTGAAAATACAAATAGAAGATAGCCATGGCTCAAAAGAACCTTCGCGGAGTCCATGCTCTTTGACTCTTTCGTTCATCAATTTTCAAGAAATTTCTCTTCTTAAGGCTTTTACTTTCATTTTTTCAAAAGAAACAAAATAAAATAAAATAAATGATATATTTACAAAATTTACAAAAGGTAAAGAAATTAAGCTCTTATTACAACCTTTGGTCACTATATTTATGTCTATTTGAGGAACTATAATGATAATATATTATAATATAGTCTAAATAGACTTCTTCAAATTCTAATTAGTTCCTAATTACTCACTAATTACTCACTCACTTGGTAGTAAACAAATAATTTATAAGAAGTTCTAACACCATAGCCTAAACCTTTAGATTTCTTCAATTTCTAACTATTTACTCACTCAACAATACATAAATAATTTAAAAGAATTTCTAATAACTTAGTCTACTCAACAATACATAAATAATTTATTAGAATTTCTAATAACTTAGTCTAAATGTTTAGACTTATTCAAAGTTCTAACTAGTTCCTAACTAATTACTCACTCAGTAATAAATAATAATTTATAAGTTCTAACAGTATAGTCTAAACATGTTTTTAATCATTTCTTAACTAATTATTCACTCGGTAATTAATAAATAATTTATAAGACTTTTTCAAGTTCTAACTAATTACTCAAAAATAAATAAATAAATTATAAGAAGTTCGAACAGCTTAGACTAAATGCTAACTTCTTCAAATTCTAGTTACAATAAATAAATATTTATAAAAAGTTCTAACATCCTAGTTTAGACTTCTACAAGTTCTAACTAATTACTCACTCCACAAAAAATAAATAATTTATAAGTTCTAATTGTTAGCACTCTGTAATTTGCCCAAGGCTGAGAAGACAATTACAGAGGTAACATCAAACCACTTGGAGTCGTGGATCTAGCCCTCAAAGACTCAGAGAGGGCTCTCTTTGTCTGATATAGCTTTGTTTATAATATATTTTAGGCTAGTTATTATTGTACATAGGTTTTGATTTAAAGAATTGGGTAGGGGTAGAGAAGAGGAACCGTTGGGCTATGGAGTCACAACAGAAAAATAATCAAAAACCATTTTCAACAGGCTAATCTTGCAGAGCAAGGTAGACAACTCAATGGATTTTTTTATTTAAATGAAATGGGACAGAAGAAAAAGAAAGTAGTCAATTAAGCTAAAGAGAAATTGAGAATTCTTCAGGCGAAAATTAGATGAAAACATGGAAATTATTCACAGTCAAAATAGAGTGTATCTTGCAACAAATTATGTTTTATAACTCCTGCAAATAATTCAGAGAAAGAACATGTATGTAAACAGATAAATCACATTTACTAATGAGAGTTGCATGTCACCAGTCAAATTAATCACAAGAATCACGCAACATAACATTGTATTATTTGAAAAATGAAAACATGCTCACAATGAGCTACATTACAATGTTGGTCTTCTGCTTCTCAAATCCACACTAACCTACACCCCTTAACACATTTAAATTACAAAAATTTATAGAAAATACTCTCCCCCAGGCTCAGTAGGTCGAAATCAACAACCTGGCCAAAGATAGAAACAAATCCATGAAAATTTTGAAATGTTTGCCATGAAAGATGGGTTGAACTGCTGAAAATAGGAGTCAAATCAGATGCTTTTATATCCAAAAATATGAAATATTTGTGAAAACTGAAAGAGGTTATTGTATATGACCCTTTCTTTAGAAAAAACCTCTTTCATTTTTTCCAAATTCATTTCCATCTCTTCAAGACAGTTGTCACAAGAGCATGACCAAAACAAGAAAAATGGAAGCCTTAAAAATAGGGCTCAGAGATGGCTTTGATTCTCTCGACTGCTAATATCTGTGTAAAATATGGGAGAGTTTATTGTTCTTCAGCCCGTTTTGGAGAAAAATTTCTCTCATTTTTTCAAAATTTCTTCTTTTTTTCCTGAAAACTCTCTCGGAACACAAGTGGTCAAACTATGCAAAAAAAATGGTTTTTTATTTTGGGGGAAGGTGGTTTTTAGAGGGGGAGGTGGTATTCCAGACCCCCTTAGGGTGGTAAGTTGTATTGGGGGGGTCCGCCATCACTTGGTGGTTACATGTGTCTAGGGGAAAACTTCTTTTCCCGGACCCTCCCTTTGGTTGAGTGACGTAGGGGGGGTTCGGGATATGGGGAAAATGGTGTGGGTTTAGAACTTAGGATAAACTTTTTTATTAATTTGTTTTTGTTTTTTATTATTTGTTTTTCGATTTTTGTTTTTACATTTTGTTTTATTATATTTATTTTATAATTTATATTTTCTTTTTATTATATTTTGTATTTTTATGTTTTTTGTTTTATTTAATTTAAATTTTTAAATTGTTTTATATTTATATGTTTAATTTTTAATTCTAATATGTTATTACACTAATCTAATTACTAATTATTAACCTAACTAATTAATCTTTATTATTAATTATCCTAGGTTATCTAATGACTTATTAAGCTAGTTATTTTTGTTAATTTAACCCTAGTTACCTAACATCATTTCATGTAGGGACAAAAATGGTGGAGGGCTGAAGAAATGAAGGGCAAGAGAATGAAGGGTGCAACAGGTTAATGAAGGGTCAGGCGAAATGGATGGAGGGAGAAGTGAAGTCAACCGAGCCCAGCAAGACAGAGGTATTCATCGTGAGAGAAATGTGAAATAGATAGCTAAAGAATCAAATCACCTATGATTATAGGACCCCAAAATAGGCTCCACCTTGGGATGGTAGCTCTTTCAAGAGGTGACAAGAACCACGGAACTTTGAACACCCAAACCAATTTTTTATCCATTGGGCTGGTCCCAAAACTTGATTCTGCAACCTGTACCTGTTATGATCTTTCAACTGAAACCAAATCAAACTGAAGACTGAAATTTGAAATTGAGATTGAAAAAATTGTTGAAATGGATGCTCAAAGAGTTGAGCTTATTTGCACACTTCTACCTACCCTATACTACTGAAAATCATGTTGAATCAAATAATACAAAAATTCCAATGAAGCCAGTCAAGTATCTTTTGAAACAAGTGGATTTCTTTACTTCTTGTTAGCACAATCAAAAGGACAACTTAACCTTTTGTCCACACAGTCAAAACTGCAAAGTGTAATGGCCACTGTTGAAAACATGATTGATCTTTTATGCTGAAAAAATCTTCCATGTAGTCTGCTATGGGATCAGGAAATACATGACCTATTTCTTGACTTTCAACAAATTTATGGTCATAATTGGGTATGGCACATATGTTTTTAACCTCATTATACAGTTCATGATATGGCTGCAAATTTTCTGCTCAACTTTGAAATGAAATTCTTGTTGAAACAGACCATGAAAGAGATTGTCTAATTATGTCTATATCATAATTGTTTTTAAGCTCATAACTAGAAAATGAACCATGACTTTGACAACACAAGTCATCCAACACATCATCTATTGGATCTTGCATGGACTGAGATTATTGTTTTATTGATTCCAATACAAATTCATGATTTTCTGTGTGCTTATCATCCATGATATGATCAAACATTTTCTTCAAAAACTGAAATTAATTGAAGATTAATGGTATAGAGTTATAATTCATTAACTCATATTTTGTTTGAAGATCAATGTAACTCATGGGATATAAATTTGGATCAATAACATCTTCTATGTCATCAATGACATCTCCCATTGATTCATCAGAACATTCTCCATCCCTACTATTGACAATTTCCTTATGATTTTCTCTCAGAATTTGAAATGAAGAGAAATATAAAGGTATAGATATTTCTCTTACTCTAAGATTTGTTGCACTTTCCTCATTATTGTCATAATTGTTGTGCAAAGGAGGATTGCTATATTTGATCTGTAATTGATCTTCCTTCTCCCAAAATCATGCCATTGGTTGCTTTGAATAGTCAGCATCTATTTCAACCACATAATCATCAGCATACTGATCATACTTGGGTAGATTATCAAGGTAATAAATTTCATCACACATGCACATCATATCAGCTGGTTGTTCCTCTGCAAGTTGAGTTTGAGTCTCATCTTTGACCAGATTGTGAATTGAATACATAAAGTAATCATTTTTTGGTTTATGATACTAAGGATGAGCTACAAAAGTCCTGGGAATAATGACCCTTTCTTGCTCTGAAACTAAAAGAACATGATGTCTTTGAACAACAAGTTTTTATTTTATTATAATCATGTGCAACATTTATTCCATTGTACTGGCAAGAATGTCTAGTTTTTCTTCTGAAGATTCCATCCCCTCCTTTTGTATGTTATTTCTTTCTTCTTCCTTCAACCTTGACCTTTTGATCAACAAATGGGCTTCCATACTTATTTCACTATCTTTCATTTCTTTGAGTGTTGGGGTGTTTCTTTCCCTCAAATAAAATTCCATTTCTGGATCAAAGGCATATGGATAGTGTAAGAGAGATAAATCACAAGGAGGTTTTATATCAACACGCATTGAATGGTAGACTTGATTGAATCTTCCTAAAAATTGTTGCACTGTTTCTCCTGGTTGTCTTTTCAAGTGATCGTATTCTTCCAAAATGAGGAAGGGATTTCTCTTGATCACCCATTGATCCAAGAAAACTTTCACAAACTGATTGAGATCACTGATGCTTGCAACTGGCATATATTTATACAATTTCTTAGTTGTACTTTTCAAATATAAGGAAAAAATCATAATACTAACATCACTTTTATCCACATCAAAAAGGTCAAGATAATTTTCAAAACCTTGAACGTGTTTCTTAGCAGTGATGTAGCCATATTCTTCGTCAAATCTGAGATTATATTTGAGTAATTGGTAGGGAAATCATGGAGTATGGGAGGTAAGACAAGATTCTTATATATATCTCAAATTTTTACAGGTGTAGGAGTATGTACAGGGATCATAACACTAGTCTTAACCTATTGAGGCTCATTAGGTTGAACATGCTCTTCATAAATTTTGGCAGTATGATCTGGGTTAGGATCATGAGAAGAGAAGAAATAATTAAAAATAAAACCTATCATATCTTGGATAAACTTCCAGCTTAAATACATGATATTTTCAGATGGTCTGGTCATGTTTTAGGTTCTTCCTCTAGTGGAGTCTTTCAATTGGAACTAACCTAGATTTGATTGGAGTCGCCAGGTGGATGATTCAACCTTATTATGTCTGATCACTTTCCACCATGAGTAATCATATCTGGAACTTGATACACTTTTTTGAGGAACACTCCCCAGTATGGTCGCCACTATGTTAGCACTTTGTAATTTTCCCAAGCTTGAGGAGGCAATCACAGAGGCAACATCAAACCACTTGGATTCTTGGATCTAGCCCTCCAAGACATAGAGAGGGCTCTCTCTGTCTGATATAGCTTTGTTTATAATATATTTTAGGCTAGTTATTATTGTACAGAGGTTTTGATTTAAAGAATTGGGTAGGGGCAGAGAAGAGGAACAATTGGGCTATGGCTTTGATTCTCTCGACTGCTAATACCTATGTAAAATATGGGAGATTTTATTGTTCTTCAGCCCGTTGTGGAAAAAAATTTCTCTCATTTTTTCAAAATTTCTTCTTCTTTTCCTAGAAACTCTCTCGGAACACAAGTGGTCAAATTGTGCAAAAAAAATGGTTTTTTATTTTGGGGGAAGGTGGTTTTTAGAGGGGGAGGTGGTATTCCAGACCCCCTTAGGGTGGTAAGTTGTATTGGGGGGGGGGTCCGCCATCACTTGGTGGTTACATGTGTCCAGGGGAAAACTGCTTTTCCCGAACCCTCCCTTTGGTTGAGTGACGTAGGGGGGGTTCGGGATATGGGGAAAAGGGTGTGGGTTTAGAACTTAGGATAAAGTTTTTTATTAATTTTTTTTGTTTTTTATTATTTTTTTTTCGATTTTTGTTTTTACGTTTTGTTTTATTATATTTATTTTTTATTTGCTTTTTATTTTATATTTTGTTTTTATTATATTTTGTATTTTTATTTTTTTGTTTTATTCAATTTAAATTTTTAATTTGTTTTATATTTATATGTTTAATTTTTAATTCTAATATATTATTACACTAATCTAATCACTAATTATTAACCTAACTAATTAATCTTTATTATTAATTATGCTAGGTTATCTAATGACTTATTAAAATAGTTATTTTTGTTAATTTAACCCTAGTTACCTAACATCATTTCATGTAGGGACGAAAATGGTGGAGGGGTGAAGAAATGAAGGGCAAGGGAATGAAGGGTGCAGCAGGTTGATGAAGGGTCGGGCGAAATCGATGGAGGGAGAAGTGAAGTCAACCGAGCCCAGCAAGACAGAGGTATTCATCATGAGAGAAATGAAAAATAGATAGCTGAAGAATCAAATCACCTATGATTATAGGACCCCAAAATAGGCTCCACCTCGAGATGGCAGCTCTTTCAAGAGGTGACAAGAACAATGGAAATTTGAACTCGTAGACCAATGTTTTATCCATTGGGCTGATCCCAAAACTTGATTTTGCAACCTGTACCTGTTCTGATCTTTCAAATGAAACCAAATCAAACTGAAGACTGAAATTTGAAATTGAGAGTGAATTTTTTTTTGAAATGGATGCTCAAAGAGTTGAGCTTATTTGCACACTTCTACCTACCCTATACTACTAAAAATCATGTTGAATCAAATAATACAAAAAATTCCAATGAAGTCAGTCAAGTATTTTTTTGAAACAAGTGGATTGCTTTACTTCTTGGTAGCACAATCAAAAGGACAACTTGACCTTTTGTCCACACAGTCAAAACTGCAAAGTGTAATGGTCACTATTGAAAACATGATTGATCTTTTATGCTGAAAAAATATTCCATGTAGTCTTCTATGGGATTAGGAAATACATGACCTATTTCTTGACTTTCAACAAATTTATGGTCATAATTGGGTATGGCACATATGTTTTTTACCTCATTATATAGTTCATGATATGGCTTCAAATTTTCTGCTCAACTTTGAAATGAAATTCTTGTTGAAACAGACCATGAAAGAGACTGCTTAATTATGTCTATATCATAATTGTTTTTAAGCTCATAACTAGCAAATGAACCATGACTTTGACAACACAAGTCATCCAACACATCATCTATTGGATCTTGCATGGACTAAGATGATTGTTTTATTGATTCCAATACAAATTCATGATTTTTTGTGTGCTTATCATCCATGATATGATTAAACATTTTCTTCAAAAACTGAAATTAATTGAAGATTAATGGTATAGAGTTATAATTCATTAACTCATATTTTGTTTGAAGATCAATGTAACTCATGGGATACATATTTGGATCAATAACATCTTCTATGTCATCAATGACATCTCCCACTGATTCATCAGAACATTCTCCATCCCTACTATTGACAATTTCCTTATGATTTTCTCTCAGAATTTGAAACGAAGAGAAATATAAAGGCATAGATATTTCTCTTACTCTAAGATTTGTTGCATTTTCCTCATTATTGTCATAATTGTTGTGCAAAGGAGGATTGTCATATTTGATCTGTAATTGATCTTCCTTCTCCCAAAAGCATGCCACTGGTTTCTTTGAATAGTCCGCATCTATTTCAACTGCATAATCATCAGCATACTGATCATACTTGGGTAGATTATCGAGGTAATAAATTTCATCACACATGCACATCATATCAGCTGGTTGTTCCTCTGAAAGTTGAGTTTGAGTCTCTTCTTTGACCAGATTGTGAATTGAATACATAAAGTAATCATTTTTTGGTTTATGATACTAAGGATGAGCTACAAAAGTCCTGGGAATAGTGACCCTTTATTAATCTGAAACTAACGAAACATGGTGTCTTTGAACAACAAGTTTTTCTCTTATTATAATCATGTGCAACATTTATTCCATTGTACTGGAAAGAACATCTAGTTTTTCTTCTGAAGATTCCATCTCCTCCTTTTGTATGTTATTTCTTTCTTCTACCTTCAACCTTGAACTTTTGATCAACAAATGGGCTTCCACACTTATTTCACTATCTTTCATTTCTTTGAGTGTTGGGGTGTTTCTTTCCCTCAACTGAAATTCCATTTATGGATCAAAGTCATCTGGATAGTGTAAGAGAGATAAATCACAAGGAGGTTTTATATCAACATGCATTGAATGGTAGACTTGATTGAATCTGCCTAAAAATTGTTGCACTGTGTCTCCTGGTTGTCTTTTCAAGTGATCGTATTCTTCCAAAATGAGGAATGGATTCCTCTTGATCACCCATTGATCCAAAAAAAAAATCACAAACTAATTGAGATCATTGATGCTTGCAGCTGGCATATATTTATACAATTTCTTAGTTGTACTTTTCAAATATAAAGAAAAAATCATAATACTAACATCACTTTTATCCACATCAAAAAGGTCAAGATAATTTTCAAAACCTTGAACGTGTTTCTCAGCAATGATGTAGCCATATTCTTCATCAAATCTGGGAATATATTTGAGTAATTGGTAGGGAAATCATGGAGTATGGGAGGTAATACAAGAGTCTTATATATATCTCAATTTTGTACAAGTGTTGGAGTATGTACAGGGATCATAACACTAGTCTTAACCTATTGAGGCTCATTAGGTTGAACATGCTCTTCATAAATTTTGGCAGTATGATCTGGGTTAGGATCATGAGAAGAGAATAAATAATTAAAAATAAAACCTATCATATCTTAGATAAACTTCCATCTTAAATACATGATATTTTCAGATGGTCTGGTCATGTTTTAGGTTCTTCCTCTAGTGGAGTCTTTCAATTGGAACTAATCTAGATTTGATTGGAGTCGCCAGGTGGATGATTCAACCTTATTGTGTCTTATCACTTTCCACCATGAGTAATCATATCTGGAACTTGATACACTTTTTTTAGGAACACTCCCCAGTATGGTTGCCACTATGTTATCACTTTGTAATTTGCCCAAGGTTGAGGAGGAAATCATAGAGGCAACATCAAACCACTTGGAGTCTTGGATCTATCCCTCCAAGACATAGAGAGGGATCTCTCTGTCTGATCTAGCTTTGTTTATAATATATTTTAGGCTAGTTATTATTGTACAGAGGTTTTGATTTAAAGAATTGGGTAGGGGCAGACGAGAGGAACAATTGGGCTATGGAGTCACAACAGCAAAATAATCAAAATGCATTTTCAACAAGATAATCTTGCAGGTCAAGGTAGAAAATTAACTGGATTTTTTTATTTTAATGAAATGGGACAAAAGAAAAAGAAAGAATTCAGTTAAGCTGAAAAGCAATTGAGAATTATTCGGCTGAAAATCAGATGAAAACATGAAAACTATTCATTGTCAAAACAGAGTTTATCTTGCAACAAATTATGTTTTATAACTCCTGTAAATAATTCAAAGAGAGAACACTTATGTAAACAGAGAAAACACATTTACTAATGATATATGCACATCACTAGTCAAATTAATCACAAGAATCACGCAACATAGCATTGTATTATTTGAAAAATGAAAACATGCTCACAATGATCTACATTACAATGTTGGTCTTATGCTTCTCAAATCCACACTAACCTACACCCCTTAACACATTTAAATTTAAAAACTTTATAGAAAAGACTCTCCCCCAAGCTCAGGAGGTCTAAATCAACAACCTGACCAAAGATAGAAATAAATCCATGAAAATTTTGAATTGGCTGCCATGAAAGATGGGTCGAACTATTGAAAATAGGGGTCAAATCATACTCTTGTATCTCCCCAAATATGAGATCTTTGTGAAAACTGAAAGAGGTTATTGTAGATGAGCCTATCCTGAGAAAAAACCTCTTTCATTGTTTCCAAATTCATCTCGAGCTCTCAAAAACAGTTGTCACAAGATCATGAACAAAACAAGAAAAATGGAAGCCTGAAAAATAGGGATCAGAGATGGCTTTGATTCTCCTAGATTCTACCACCTGTGTATAATCTAGGATATTTTATTGTTCTTCATCCCGTTTTCCAGAGAAAGATGTATTTTTTCCAAGTTTTCCATAGAAAGTTGTATTTTTTCTTTTATTGCTCTCAGATCATCTTCCACACTATTATTTTTTCCGTTATTGCTCTCAGATCATCTTCCACACTGTTATTTTTTCCTTTATTTATCTCATAGTTTATTGTCCAAGTTTTCCAAAGCAAGCTGTATTTTTTCCGTTATTGCTCTCAGATCATCTTCCACATTATTATCTTCCGTACAAATTCGCCGCCCCAACTTTTTCAGAGAAAGCTGCATTTTTCCCCTTATTGCATGAGCTTTCCTATTATCTTCCATATTAATTCGTCAGCCCAACTAGTACAGATACGACCCTAAACAATCTGGAAAAGAACCACAAATGAGCAGAATGAAAACAATATTACTTATGTTACCTTCAATAAAGTATTTATAGATGAAAGATCCAATCCTAATCGACCTAATCAACAACCAACTCAGCAAATGAAGTTCTAACAGTGTAGCCTAAATGTTTCTAACTAGTTCCTGATTACTAATTACCCACTCTATCAATAAATAAATAATTTATAAGAATTTCTTACAGTTTAGAGTAAACGTTTAGAATTCTTCAAGTTTGAAATAGTTTTTTTTTTTTCACGTGAAAAAAACAGTTTCACTGTTATTCTATTATAATCAAATGAAACTTTATGTTACATATGGATCTAAAAAGTGTTGATCAAAAAAGATCTTTGGTCTTTCCTTGAAATAGTTACTCACTAATTAGTCACTCTGCAGTAAATAAATAATTTATAAAAAGTTCTAACACAATAGTTTAGTTTAACACAATAATTTAAACGTTTTAAGTTTTGGTTCTTTTAATGTGATATTTGAGTGACTATTTCTTTGTATTCAAAGCCCCAAAGGTTTTTCAATAGGCTAAATCCATTTCTATGTTCAAATATGGATTTTAAGATCCCCTGATTTTGACGAAAAAAAACAAAAAAAGTAGAACGGATAGACAACTCCTTTAGATTTTTTCAATTTCTAACTAGTTACTAACTAATTACTCACTCAACAATACATAAACAATTTATAAAAATTTCAAACAACTTATTCTACATGTTAAGATTTCTTTAAGTTCTAACCGGTTACTAACTAATTACTCACTCTACATTAAATAAATAATTTGTAAGAAATTTTAATATCCTAGTCTAAACTTTTAGACTTCTTCAATTTCTAACCAATTACTCACTAGGCAATAAATAAATAATTTATAAAAAATTCTAACAGCACAATGTAAAGTTTTAGACTTCTTCAAGTTCAAGTTCTAACTACTTCTTAACTAATTACTCATTCAATAATAAATAAATAAAGTTGTAACAAATATAGACTTCTTCAAATTCTAAGTAGTTCCTAATTAATTACTCACTCAGTAATAAATAATTTATAAAAAGTTCCAAGTTCTAACAGTTTAGAGTAAATATTTAGACTTCTTCAAGTTTTAAATAGTTACTCACTCACTCGGTAGTAAATAAATAATTTATAAAAAGTTATAACACCATAGTCTAAACCTTTAGATTTCTTCAATTTCTAACTAATTACTCACTTAGCAATACATAAATAATTTATAATAATTTCTAACAACTTAGTCTAAACGTTTAGACTTCTTCAATTTCTAATTAGTTTCTAACTAATTAGTCACTAAATAAATAATTTATAAAAAATCAAAAATTTTAGACTTCTTCGAGTTCTAACTAGTTCTTAACTAATTACTCACTCAGTAATAAATAAATAATTTATAAGAAGTAGCATTGTAGTCTAAATGTTTAGACTTCTTCAAGTTCTAAGTAGTTCCTAACTAATTTCTCACTCGGTAATAAATAATAATTTATCAGAAGTTATAACTAGTTCCTAACTAATTACTCACTCGACAATAAATAAATAATTTATGAGAAGTTCTAACAACTTAGTCAACTTCTAGCTAGTTACTAACTAATTACTTACTCCACAATAAATAAATAATTTATAAGAAGTTCTAACAACTTACTCTAAATGTATATGTATAGACTTCTTCAAGTTCTACTATTTCCTAACTAATTACTCACTCAAAAATAAATAAATATTTTATAAGAGTGAGTTAATAAGTGGATAAAAATAAAATTTAGGTTATTTTAAAATGAGTCAAAGTTTCAAATAATAAAGATGAACTTACAACTTTTTTGCAAAATTTTAATAAAATTTAGATAAAAATGTTAGCAAGAAAGTGGTGGAGTTTTGTCCATTTATTAACTTATTTGGTTATTACATTTATAAATTGCATAAAGGACCAATGGGGTAGATCAATTCCTAAGTGAAGAACTTCCATCGTGGAAGGTAGAAAGTGTGTCGCCAAGATAAGCATGAAGTGTCTTCACAGATAGACGGGGCGGATGGTTGGATGCGCTCGACTAAGTGGAAGGATGGAGTGTTGGTGATCCTCGTGAACTTATATGGGATGAGTAGGGTTTCCTTGAACGCGTGATCTGGATGTGTAGAACCATGGGAACTTGTCTCCATGACTTGTGGATGGAAATGGTGCAGGTAGTTGGATGACTTGGGGCATGGAGACAAGGAAAACTTTCCAAAAAAATTATTGGGGAACAAATGACCTAGGCAATGAGTCAAGGAGATGGACTTGGCACGTCTCAAGTGGACCAACATGCATGAATGTCTAGCCAGCTAGAGTCACTTCATGCAATGCACTTTCCCAAGCGAACAGACAAGGTGCATATAAGTATGAGGAGACCTGGACAAGATAAGGCATTCATAAAGGAGGAAGCATGGAGCAAGAAAGTGACAATGAAGGGACCTACAATAGTGATCTATTCTAAGGCACTATGTCATAGGTCACCCATTGGTTAAGTAATTGAGTTATGTAAACAAGACTTGCATGAGGCAAGCCTGCAGTTGCGACAAGGGTTGATATGTATGGAGAATCTAGGCAATTTGGGAAGGTGACTTTCCTTGACTCTTTGTATTATTGTAATGAGTTGCAGGTAGTGGTCGAGATCCCATCTCGTATCATTCTAATATTCTTATATATAAGTGATTAAATGGGTGTGAAGCATCGCCTTGGTGTTGCACAAACTCATGATTTGTGTTCTACTCTCTTTATCTTGAATGTTGTTGTTTGTCTGCTTACATGTTTCCTAAGTGTTATCTAATATAAGTAATGTTATCTAATCTAGGGCATGAGTGAATAGACAAGGTCCATATAAGTATGAGGAGACTTGGACAAGCTAAGGAATTTATCAAGGAGGAAGCAAAAGCAAGCAAGGGCCAGTGAAGGGATCTATAGTAGTGGTATGTTCTAAGGTGAAATGTTGTAGGTCACCCAAGTTGGTTAAGTAACTGAGTTCTATGAGAAATACCTGCATGAGGCAAGCTTGAGGTTGCAAAAAGGGTTGATATGTATGGATAATCTAGGCAATTTGGGAAAGTGACTTGCCTTGACTCTTTGTATTCTTGTAATGAGTTGCAAGTAGTGGTTGAGCTCCCCTCTTGTATCATTGTAGCATTCTTCTATATAAGTGAGTAAAAGGGTGTTAAGCACCACCTTGGTGTCGCTTAAACTCATTACCTATGGTATATTCTATTGATATTGAATGTTGTTCTATGTGTGCTTACATGTTTCTGAAGTGTTATCTAATCTAAGTAATGTTATCTAATCCAGGGCATGAGTGAACAGACAAGGTGCATATAAATATGAGGAGGCTTGGAAAAGCTAAGGAATTCATCAAGGAGCAAGCATGAAGAAATAAAGAGTTGGTGAATGGATCTACCATAGTGTTATGTTCTAAGGTTTGATGTCACAAGTCACCCAAATTGGTTAAGTAATCAATTTTTGTGAACAAGACCTACATGAAGCAAGCATGTGATTGCGACAAGGGTTGATATGTATGGAGAAGCTATGCATTTTGGGAAGGTTACTTGCCTTGACACTTTGTATTATTATAATGAGTTGTAGGTAGTGGTCGAGCTCCCATATTATGTCAATGTAACATTCTTCTATATAAGTGTGTAAAAGGGTGTTAAACACTGCCTTGGTGCCTCCTGAACTCATGAGTTATGTTCTATTCTCTTTATATTTAATTTTTTTCTCTGTGTTCTTACTTGTTTCCTCAGTGTTATCTAATCCAAGTAATGTTGGGAATTATTTTGTTGGGTAAATTTAAGTTATGTAGGACTTGTCATGGTTATCTAACTTTATAGCTCAAGTAGAAGTTACGGGTATACTTTTAGCGAAGAGGCATAGTTTGGTTGTAGTAAGAGTTGTTTGGTCAAGCCAGAATGACTAAGACAAAGCAATGTTGCATGATTGGAAAAGATGAAAAGGAAAGTTTTGGGAAATACTCTTAGGTCCGTGCTAGGCATTGTCAGATCTCAACTTCTTCAAGGAGTTGGTTTCAGAGTTTTTTTGAGCACTCTTCACCATGCCTTCACCATGCCTCAGAAGATAGTAGTTGGTTTAGAGGGTGACTTGACATATTTTAGGTAATTCATATACTATCATCCACCGACTGAGAAGGATCCTAGGATACTTGGAATCTTAGGAGGGTAGCACTTGGTGTAAGTGTTGATTTAAGTGTTTGAGTTAGTAGAATATTTCCCCCACTTTCCTTGTGAAGATTTTTTTGCTTGGTACTCTTTGATAGACAAATTTGGATGAAGGTAAGTATGGTCACTCTTGTTGTTTTTCATTTCACTTAACCATTGTGCACATTGTCATCTTGTGGATGAAAGGTTTCCAAGGATTCATGTCTTGGTTGGAAACCAAGGTAAACATGATCACCAATTGTGTTTTTTGGACTTGATCATTAATGGGAAGATGTTCAAAGTGTTGGTTGACTTAGAAAGCTCACATAATTTCTTACGGCTAGAATTTCCAAATGAGATAGGGATTAGATTTGGATCGTGTGAAGCTACGATGAAGGAAGTCAACTAGTCTAAGGCCAAGGCAATTGTTGGAGTTGCCTCTGTAGTTCACATTCAGTTGCACAAGTACAAGGGTCATGCAGACTTCATGGCATTGTGAATGGATGAATTTGAGTTCATCATTGGCCAAGAGTTCCTCAAGAGGACACAATATTTCTTCATTCCATTTGTGGAGATGTTGGTTGTTCTTAGTGAAAAAAAGTCTTGGGTTGTGCACACAACTATAAGAAGGATATTTGGGAAGGTGTAGTTGTTATGTGTAATGAGCATGAAGAGGATGGATATGTTCCCAGAATCACAAGTGTTCATAGTATTCATTAGATAAGTAGAGGAGGATGGAGTGGGGACACCTATTCCATCAGCACTTGTTGATGTGTTGAGCGACTTTACGAACCAGATGTCTGATTATTTGTCTAAGGTGCCCCCACCTAGGTGCATTATTGAACACTATATAAATATGGATCTAGGGTTGCAACCACCAACCAAATATCCATATCAGCTTTAAGGGCCTAATATAGAATAATTGAAGCGATAGTTGAAAGAGTTTATTGATGTTGGGTTTATTCGACCATCTAGGTCCCCATATGGTGCCTCTATCCTCTTCCAAAACAATAAGGACACCCTGGAGCTAAGGATGTTCATGGACTATTGTGCATTGAATAAGTAGACCATAAAGAACTATTATCCCCTACCTTTAGCCATAGATTGTTTCAACAAGTTAGCCAAGGCCAAAGTCTTCTCAAAGCTAGACTTAAGGTAGGGATATTACCAAGTGAAGGTTGTGGAAGAGGATGAGGAGAATATCGCCATGGTGACAAGGTATGATAGTTTTGAGATTTTGGTTATTCATTTCGAGTTGTGCAATGCCCTAGCCACCTTTTTCACATTGATAAATGATGTTTTTGATAATTTGTGGACAAGTTGGTCATTGTCTAGCTAGATGACATTGTAGTACTCATCGAAAACATGGAGGAGGATAAGAAGAACTTGGAGGAAGTCTTTGAGGTGTCGAGGAAGAGTCAATTATACTTGAATAATTTTGTGTGTCTTTGGGAAAACTAAAATTCCATTCTTGGGCCATTGGATTGGGGAAGGATGCATCTACATGGATCCTCTGCATATAAGGGTAATTGAGGATTGGGAGGAGCCATGGAAAATCCATGAGGTAAGATTTTTCCCTAGTTTGGATAACTATTGCCAAAAAAATTTGGAGGGATAATATAATACTTTGGCACCATTGAGTGACTTGTTGAGAAAGAACAAGGAATGGAACTAGATGAAGAATTGTCAGGAAACATTATGCAAGATCAAACACAAACTTATCTTGACATCATTATTGAAGCTACTAGACATTGAGTTCTCATTTGAGGTGTAGACAGATGCCTCGAACTTCATCATTGGGGGTATTTTTTCTCAAGAGGGTCATCTAGTAACCTACTAGAGTAGAAAGCTACAATACCTTGATCAACGGTACCCCATTCATGAAAAGGAGATGACCACAATTATGCATTGGAGATATGCATGGCATAACTAGTTATTGAAAAATCCATTTGTTGTGAAGATATATAATGTGGAGATGAGCTACTTTTCTACCCAAAACGTTATCACCTAAAAAGGCATGGTGGCATGACTTATTGTAATAATTTGACATGAATTCGTGAACACCTTGAGCAGGGAGGAGCAACTCCCTGCCTTGGAGGAAGACAAGTTATCAACAATAGTGGGCAATCAAAATCAAGTATTGATGGAGCTACAAGACAAAATTAAGGAAGGTTATATGCCAAAAGTTGTCATAGTCATGAACAAGGCCCAATGAAAAACAGTCTCAAAAATCAATCTGAAGATATATGTATTCCATGAAGTACGATCTGATCTCCCATGATCACTAAATTCGAACAGGTGTTGGTCCAATGAAAAGGAAGAAACAACTTAGGAAAGTTGCGGCCACATAGTGATGTCTTCAAGTCTTCTACACTATCTACCAAGGGTGCAAGTGTACATGATGTGAATAAAGGAGTTGAGGTCGAACACAATGAGACATCATTTGATTACTAGTCATTGAGGTATACCATTAACAAATGTGAGACAACCTACCAATAATGAAAGTAGGTATCAAGGCACCGAGTACATTCCTACAAGTGTGAATAAAGGAGTCGGTGTCGAACACTTGAGAAATCCATTGATCATGAGACATTGATGTATTCCCACTTCTCAATGGCAAGAGAGCCTACCACTAATGACTGCAAGACTCAAGGTACTCACAAAAATCTAGGTCCCATATCCAAAATAGATGAGTTGAAGTCGATGGAAAGAGACTCGCTGAAAGGAGAGCATTAAGGCATCTCTCATCAGTCAGCACGAGGAACAAAGCAATAGCTTCATGATTTGGTGGAGATCGGACGAAGAACATGTTCATGAACCAATGACCATGTGCGCCTTTTGCATGTATCAAATGCAAGCAGTACATGAAAATGACCCTCTGAATAGCAGGAAATGATGAAAATTGTTGACAAAGGTGAGGAAACCATCAATAAGGCTAATGGCATCCAAGACACTACACGAATACCAAAGTGTGAATAGATGTCTTACCGTTGAACACAAGGGAAACCACCCAGTCAATTACCAATGATGAAATTTCAGTTGTTGGGTTCAAGGTGAACTACCAATGATGCAAGTAGGGCTAGGGTGCATGATAAGACCATAGTATCATGTGATTCTGAGACAAACTGAGGGTATGTATGACATGCAAAGTCAAGATTTTTGAGGAGTGGTTGATGCAGGTTGTGAGACTTCCTTTGAACAAGAGCATGAGACATATGGTGGACTCTGGTAGCATAGACTCAATTATGTGACTATTAGATGCAAGAGGCATCAATAACATTCTCTATAGGGACTAGAAGAGTAACCAGTCGGTAGAGAAAACTCTGTAATGCAATCATCTTCCTAAGGCCATGCTAAAACCCAAAATTATGATAACACAAGGACTCAACAATTTTGTTCTATTTTAAAAGGTGACACGACTACTGCCAATTATAATATAGTACTTCCTTCCTGCCCGTCTTTTTTTGTTTTTTTATAACAAATGAATGCTTTGATACAAAGGAGGAAACGAGTTTTGCAAGTAAGAAAAACTAGTTCCATCAGTGGAACGTACCTATGCTTAATGCAAGGAAATGCATGCGGGAGATGGACACTCGGGGTGATGTTTCCTCCAGGGTATAGGGTGTCAAATTGCAAAGGATATAAACAAGGCTCTGCTTGGTTGAGGATGCAAAACTGCTTAGGCAACAGTTTATAATGCAAAGTGAGAGCTGGCTAAAGGCTCAATGCCTCAAGCGAGGGCATGAGATGCAATCACAACTTAACGCCAAAAAATATCCTTTTTTATGTCTTGTAGTCTACTTGGTGTGAAAAAGGGGTAAACTTGTGCCAAATAGACGTCTTTTCAAATCCAATTTACGAGTGTGAAAAAGACAAGTTCACTCAGCAATCTTTTCTATTTTTGATAATGAGTTGGAAAAGAGATTAACTAAGACTCATGACCTTTCAAATCCACTTTAACAATTGTGAAAGGGACAAATCACTCGGCAATATTTTTAGTTTTTAGACGAGTCGGAAAAGAGCTTAACTAAGACTCATTTTTTGGGAGTCCGCGTGGAATAAGGCCGCATGTGCATGAAAGAGGAATGAGGAAAATCTTTCTATAACAGTGATCCTTCAATAATGAACATCATGAAGCAGGTAAAGGAAGGAAAGATGTAGAATTTTTGGATGGATCAAGGATTTTTGTATTTTGGTGAGTGCATTTATGTGCCTAAGTCATGTAACCTCCACAAGGAGCTCATAAGGGAATTTCATGACTCGCATTGGGTTCCCACCCAAGATAGAAAAGAACATTGGCATTGTTGGAATGTGGATACTATTGAGATCATATGAGGCATGACATTTAGGATTATGTCCATAATTTTTGTGTGTGACAACAATACAAGGAAAACACCAAGATGCAAGCTGGTAAATCGCATCCTTTTAAGATTGTAGAGAGACCTTGGGCAAGCGTCTCGATGGAATTTATCACCCAAATCTTGGTTGAACAATATTTTAATGAAATCATGGTCGTGGTTGATCATTTTCGAAGTATGTCATATTCATTCCAATGAATATGCATTGTAGTGCAGAATAAGTGGTGAGGTGTTTTTCAAAAATGTAGTGAATTATTGGGGTCTTTTTTTTAGCATTGTGTCTAGCAAGGACAAAAAACACACCGAACAATTTTGAATGGGGTTTTTTAAACTTGTTGGGATGAATATGTTATATAACTCGAGTTACCATATGTAGATAGATGGACTTACCAAGTTATTCAATGGACTCTTGGAAGTCTACTTGAGGCACTTTTTGTGGGATGAATAGACGAATTGGTGGGATCTATTGGATTCCACCTAGTTCAATTGTAACTTGCAAAAGAGGTCAATGATGGGATATAGTCCATTTGAGTTGGAAAAAAGTAGCAACCTTTAAATCATCACATGGTTTTTCAAGGTTATTATGGGCACTACCCATCGACCTTGGTGTTCATGATGGGATGGAAGGAAAAATTGGAGATGGATAGTGTTCAATTGATGAATGTAGTGGACCAGATGAAGTAATAGGAAGATCATGACAAGCTAGATGCAGACTTCAAAGTGGGCAACTTGGTATTCATAAATTTTAGTAGAGAACAAATTAAGCCACCTACCATGTAACGACCTCCTCGTTACGACAACAACTTTGATAACAGGTGAGAATTTTTTTATTTTTTATTTTTTTTTTATTTTTTTTGCTTAAGGTGTGTGCGCGCGTGTGAAAAGGAAACAGACACACTTGACTCTACGTCGCCACCCAACGACTAACAGGACACAACCATGATGATCCCAACAAGAAGACATAAGGCACACAACAAGTAACTGCAAGCATTAAACAACCATTGACATAACGCACACAACAAGTAACTACAAGCATTAAACGACCATTGACATAAGGTGCACAACAAGTAACTGCAAGCATTAAACAACCATTGACATAAGGTGCACAACAAGTAACTGCAAGCATTAAACGACATACGGGGTTATGTACAGTACGAACACATATGGAAGAATCCATAGTAGCAGATTTTACTATTTCTGCACAGGAAAGCAGGGCGTTTAATCTTAGTTCTCTGCTCCGGAGAGAGAGAAGGTCAGATAGGCTCCTGGCTGACTGCTCAGGCAGAAACTAGTAATCTTTGTCAAGTGTGTCGCAAGAGTGGAAACCCTGCCTTTAAAGGGCCTGAGACTCTTGATATGGCACTGGATTCCTTACACAAAAAAATAATCACATACACAGACTTGTATACTAAGGCTACGCAAAGGTGTCTACATCCCGCCCGACACAAGCAGACCACGCAATGCAAGACAACCAAGTACTACAAAATCAAAGGACAACCACTACCCCTACGGAAGATGCAAGTCAGAAGGACTCCAACAACGACCAACCACTAGAGAGACTCAACGACATTAAATACAGACCATTTACTCCATTGACTTCTACGAAATGACGAGTTACCACTCTGCCTTAATAGTGTACAATTAGCGAACTGCAATCCCCGTTTACTGAATCATAATAATTTATTGCACTTAGATTCAAGGACCCTACATTTTATGGGTCATGAGTCATATGGAAATTACCATAACATCACCATAGCACTACCATATCTTTGCTTCCTAGTTTATAATAACATTGCAATTTAAAATGATAATAACTTTACACTTTAATTGTTAATATCAACATTACATTTATATTACCATAACCTTGCCAATGAATTTATAATAAAAAGAGATCATTACCGTAGCATTCAATTACATATTGCTAAACCATTTGGTGACATTAATTACAACTATTCAGTGGCAGTGCTATCAGATAACCATACCCTTAAATGTATATATATTGACAATGCAATTGAAATAACCCTAATATTATTTAACATTAACCTAACACATCTCCTCCTATACCCTAAAATTTGATTAGCATTATCATGAAACGTCACATCTTATATTATGATGACTTGGCATTTAAAACATCAATCACATTACTCCATGCATGCTTCCAACATAATAATATTTTAATGACTAAACAAAAACACGCCACCTTCTATATCGTAATCACCTCGAAATAATAACTATCATATTACATTTAGTGACAACTCTAAGTTCAAGTATGATTTAACAAGGTCCCACTCCCAATTTGATGTGACTCAAAACGACTTGCAGCGACTGGCTAATTCGAAACCTATCATATAACCAACCGAAAATTAACCAAATTCAATTAAAGTAATTACACTAGTATCAACAGCATCAATTAATTAAACTGATATAAATCAATTGAACTGCTATAAATCACATAAACTGATATAAACTAATATAAACCGCATATAAACTGATATTAACTGATATTGCATATAAGTCGCATATAAACTCGTATAAACTGATATAAAATGCTATAAATCGCATAAACTGCTATAAACTGTTATAAATCAATCAAACTGATATAAATCAATTAAACTGCTCTAAAACGAACTTGAACTGTTATAAATCAATTAAACTGCTCTAAAACAAACTTGAACTGTTATAAATCAATTAAACGCTATGGCATTCCATGCAACCCTTAACACATACTTTGTACTAAGACAAAATTGAAACTGTCATAGTCAATTAAAAACCGCCCCTTGCCAATCACTTAATCCTAGACGCAAGGCTCCTTTCTAAACAACATTTAAACTGGTATAAGAAAATAATTCGCCAAACATACATAACACCAAAGAATGGCAACCAAACGCCAGAAGATAATACAAAGACGCGGAGATGTGAATCCACCATTCACAGAGAGTACGAGAGAAGGAATGCCCAGAAATCTCAAGCAAAACGCAGAGGTAATAAACAGGAAAAATAGAATTTAAGAGGTTGGGAATCGCGTGGATATCCTCCACCAAAACGTAGAGGCTCACAACTCAAAACGCAGAGGTAATAATTAGGAAAAACAGAAAATAAGTGGTTGGGAATTGCGTGGATATCCCCAACTCAATAAATCACCAAAACGCAAAAACGCAAAAACGAGTTCTCAGATTGCCAAAACGCAAAAATGAGTTCTCAAATCCGAATTTTCCAAATGAAAATGCCAACGCCAATGCCAGAACGAAATCTGGTATCCACATTTTCAAAACGAAATTGCCAAACGCCTAAGGCCAGAAGAAATCTCATAACCAAATATCAACGAAAATGCCAAGCACGTGTTGCCAGGTCAAATTTTAATTCGGTTTTAATTCCCTTTAGTAACCCGCAACCCACAGCATGAAACGAGTTTGACAGAGCCAAAATTTTAGAACAATTAACCAAACGAAAAGTTTCCAAACCAATACCACTGTAACCATACACAAAAAAAAATGAAAAGCCCAGTACAATTTACAGGAATGGATTTCAAATGAAATTCCCGAATAGGTTGTCGAATGCCAGGGGCGTCATTCAAATCACCGAAATAGAAGATCATAAACGCAGATCGAGGTAAGAGAAGAAAGCACAGTAGGAGAACACACAATAGGTGGTTTTATTAGCAAGGCATAAAGAAAAGTTCAGCAGGGTAAAAACACACAGTGAGGGAAAGGAAAAACTGTGCCAACCACAAAATTTCAGGGTAAAAACACACAACCAGCATATGACGTCAATTGCCAAGGACAACCCCAGCGGTAGCCATTTTAATGATACAACGCAATATATGAAGTATAATTGATTCCAGTTTCATCCCTTATCTAATTACAATAGTTGAATCAACATTTTTACCATAATGCAATCATAATCGCCGAAGTAAGTAACTATGCATTCTACTCTACTAAACACATGAGCATATCATTTCCTTAACGCCCGCCTCGATGACGTCCGCGCGCTCCGTGCCGCTCCCGCTCGCCGACCATCGAGACCTCACCAGTACCTCCCAGCCAATCGCTAGGGGTACTCTGCTTCCCCCTTAGCCCCTCGAGCCGCAAAGCGGCCACACACAATCCAGATGATCTGTCTAGCTTTCCAACTCGCTTCGCAAGGTTGAGATACCACTCCTATCCGAGCTGGAAAATCCCAACTCCTCACAAGCAATCAGTCAAGTCAAAAATCCGGCAGCGTAACATCACGCTAACAACCGATTCCATTCTTCCTCATCTCCCTTTTCTTTTATAGAGTTTTGAGACCCACCAACTTTCCTAATTCACATTTTAAATTAAGTTTCAATTAAATATTATAAATATTCTCCATCGCACAAGTGTCGTCCATCCCCCTCTTTTCTCCAATAAATATTTTCTTTAAATTTATTAATTGTCTTAAATCCCTCACCTACCTAGATTCGCTCCTAAATTTACTCCTAGGTGTTCCTATATCCCCTTACATGTTTTAAATACTTTCCTAAAAAAAAGATGTTACTAAATTTGCTCAGATTAGCAGGTTCTTAATTGCAGATTCCTTACTATGTTGACCTTGCTTTTTACCATAAGTTCCCATCTTTCCTTTATTAAGTTTCCTCCATTACTTAGTTTCCTAATTCTTATTATTCCCTTCTTTCCCCTTTTTGTTAGACCCAAAATGGCAGTTGCGCTATTAAATCTTTCCCATTTATTATTTATTTAATATCTTTTGTACTTTCACAAGTTAGGAAATAATTTCTTCTTTGCAAAATTTTAAAACCATTAGTTTTAATTAAATTCTTACTCTCATCATTTACCCCAAGAATTTCATGAAGACCAAACTATTACTTAAGTGGGTTTTTGTTTAAAATGTTATTTTTATTCTAGGGTCTTTTTCTTAAGGTCAGACTAAATTTTTGCCCTAGAAAAATTTTAGACTTAGGACTTAGATTCGGAACTGGGTGACACTTGGTTAGGGAAGTTGTTTAAGGATTTCTTAAGGCGTTAAAGTCTCAGGGCCATCTAGGTTCATTTCTTCATCATCATCAACGCGACGTGCCCTTCAGGACACACTATGTGCTCCAAGGGTGCCACTCGCCCCATTCGTTTATTTTGCACGACGTGCCCTTCAGGATGCACCACATGCTCCAAGGGTGCCACTCGCTTCTTGTGGTTCTTTTGCGTGACGTTCCCTTCAGGATTCACCATGTGCTCCAAGGGTGCCACTCGCCAAACTTATGTTTATTTCGCGCGACGTTCCCTTCAGGATGCACAACGTGCTCCAAGGGTGCCACTCGCCAACTTGACTGATTGGTAGACATCTATAACCCCTGGAGTCAACACTCTGCCAGGTGAACTTGTGGGAGACTAAGGGCTCTAAGGAATAAGTCCTCGGCCTTATTGCGCACCCCTTAGAATCATCATGAGCGAATGTCACAGTCTGCCCACACAGCATCGTGGATCCTCTCGAACTAGGTAATTGTTAACCTACAGTTTGATCCACGGCGGGAGTGCTAGTAGGCTGTGGCAGGGCTGTTGTCCACACCTCTCCCTCAACCTCTATGGAAATTGTGTGTGGCCCCTTTACTCCATATGTGAGTCTGTTCGGCAAGCTATTGTCAGCCTACATCATCAACAATCGTGTTAGAACATGTCAACATCATATCATCAAATCAATGAAATATCATAGTAAATAAATCAACCCAAATAGCACACTCCCTGACTCAATCCGGAGTCCAAGGGGTTCCACTGATGCTTCTGCATACTCAAGGTCTGAAACCCTGCACACTCAATGAAACTGAGTCAACAACACCTGTCTACATCAAAGTAGTAAAAACATCATGTCATCTATCATAACGCATCATGATCAAGGATAAATGGTTTAACATCATAAAGTCCATATCACTTGCGAGCAAGTGTCCTCAAAGAATAAGCTTTCTTAGTGCGCCAGAGAGGGATGTTACATACACCCCCTCTTGGTCTAAACTTCGTCCCGAAGTTTCTCAGTATAAATGCCGAAATAGAAGTACCACAATATCATAAGTCTATCTATCAAACAAAAATGGGAACTATTAGCGCATATCATATGCGTCCTCCCAGGTCGTTGAGTATAGACTATAACTATCCCAATGGACCTTGACCTAATCTACCGTTCGACGTTGTAATTGTTGAACGCGATGATCTAAGATGCGGATCGGCTCAGCCGTGAGCGCTCCCTCGTCTGATACCTACAAGGAACTCATGTCAATCACGTGTGTAGGATCACTAATATAATGTCTCAAAACAGATACATGAAAAACATCATGCATACGCCTCAAAGAATCAGGCAAGGCTAGTCGATAGGCCAACGGCCCCTTTCTCTCCACAATCTCGAAAGGTCCCACGAACCTTGGAGATATTTTATCTCCCTTTCCAAACTTGATCAAACTCTTATGCAGTTTAACCCGCAAGAAGACTCGATCGTCGACCTCATAACTACGGTCGACTCAGTGCGCATCGGCATAACTCTTATGTCGATCTTGCGCTTCTTTAATCCTTTGTCTTATGGTTTGCATTTGTTCTTCCATTTCTTGGATCGCTTCTGGTCCCACCAAGACCCTATCCTCAAGCCGATCCCAACTCAAGGGTGTTCGACACGGTCGCCCATAAAGAAACTTAAAAGGAGCCATCTTAATGGTGCTCTGGTAACTGTTGTTGTAAGCGAACTCTACTAGAGGCAAGAACTCCTCCCAACGCTTTTGTTGGTCCATCACGTACATGTGCAACATGTCTTCCAAGGTTTGGTTCGTTCGTTCTGTCTGTCCATCAGTCTCTGGGTGATACGCAATACTAAAATTAAGTTGGGTTCCCAAGGCCTCTTGGAAACTCGTCCAAAATCGTCTAGTAAACACCGATCCTCGATCGGATATAATCTTTTTAGGCACTCCATGCAACCTCACAATCTCACTGATGAAAATTCTAGCAATGTCAGGTGCCTGATACGTCGTACGTACAAGAATAAAGTGAGAACTCTTCGTCAGAGTGTCTACTACTACGAAAATCGAGTCGTGTCTCCTTGCCGTCAGTGGCAATCCAACAATAAATTTCATCGAAATAACTTCCCATTTCGATTCTGGGATGGCATGTGGTTGAAGTAATCCTGTCGGGTGTCTATGTTTAGCCTTTACCTACTGACACTCTAGACATCTAGCCACAAATTTGACTATGTCGGCCTTCATTTCCTTCCATAAGAATAAGGGTTTAAGGTCTGCCCTCATCTTCGTGACTCCTGGGTGAGCCATTTAAACTACTTTATGAGCCTCGCTCAGGATCAACATCCTCAAATCGTCATTTGGCGGTACGTAAATCCAACTTCTAAACCTCAATAACCCATCGCTATCAAATGAATATCCTTCATATCATGGTACCATCATTTTGTTTTGTCCGATAAAATCCTCGACTTCTTTGTACTAGTCATTGTCACGCTGTAAAGTGAGAATTTTCTCACGCAAGTTCGTCTGAAGAGGAAACACTGAGAAGATGTGTGACCTCTGACTCAAAGCATCTGCCACTCGGTTCACCATTCCCTTTATGTAAGTAATCTCAAAGTCGTACTCACTAAGTAATTTCGACCAACGTCGTTGTCGCGCATTCAGGTTGCTTTGCGTAAAAATGTGTTGTAGTCCACAATGATTAGTCTTTAATTCAAATTTTCATCCAACAAGGTAGTGTCTCCAAACCTTCAAGGCATATACGATGGCTAATAACTCCAAGTCGTGCGTTGCGTAGTTCTCTTCATGCCTTCTTAGTTTCCTCGAAATATAAGAAATCACTCGTCTGTCTTGCATCAAGACTCTGCCTAAACCTTCCTTGGATGTGTCAGTGCATACCAAGAAGTCCACGTCCATGTCAGGGACCTTTAGTATTGACGCTATGGTCAACAACTCTTTCAGCTTTCGAAATGCTTCCGCACATTTCTCGGTCCAAACAAACTTCTTGTTTTTCTTATGCAATTCCATGATCGGATTTGCTATCTTCTAAAATCCCTCAACAAACCATCGATAGTATCCTGTTCATCCCATAAAACTACTCACTTCAGTGACATTCGTTGGCGCAGGCCATTCCATAATAGCCTCAACCTTTTTTGGATCCACGGCGATGCCTTCACCGGAGATGACATGCCCTAAGTAGTGAATCCTCGATTGATAAAAAGAGCATTTGGACAACTTCCCATACAATTTGTGCTCTCGCAGACACTGTAGTACCAAAATCAAGTGCTCGTCATGCTCCTCCGTCGTCCAAGAGTAGATCAAAATATCATCAATGAATACTTGGACGAACTTGTCCAAGTACTCACGGAACGCCCCGTTCATCAAACTCATGAATACCCATGGGGCGTTTGTCAGTCCAAACAGTAAAACAGTAAACTCGTAATGTCCAAATCTCATCTTAAAGGCGGTCTTAGGGACGTCATCCTCCTTGATCCGTAACTGGTGATACCCATATCGCAAATCGATCTTGGAGAACACCGTCGCACCCTTCATTTGATCGAACAGATCATCAATTCTTGGTAAGGGATATTGATTCTTGATCGTAGCCTTGTTCAGTTGATAGTAGTCAATGAAAAGCCTCCACGATCCATCCTTCTTTTGTATGAAAATAATTGGTGCACCCCATGGTGACACACTAGGGCGTATCAGTCCCAGGTCCAACAACTCCTTCAATTTCATTTTCATCTCTTGCAACTCCGGGGTCGACATCCGATAATGCGTTCTTGTTATCGATTCGGTCCCCAGTTTCAGGTCTATGGTAAACTCCAGTTCCCTTTCTGGTGGCATCCACGGTAACTCCTCTGGAAATACGTCTGCCAACTCCTTCACCACCGGAAGGTGTTCTAGACCTACGTCACTCCCTTTTCATCTAGCGCAAGGATTGCATAAATCTTGCACCCCTTGCGCATACTCTTTTGTAGCTGTAAGGAAGAGACGAACCTCAAGGAAAATCCCTGGTTCCATCCTACTATCACACATCTTTTTCCTTCGTCATCGACCAAGCTCAATCGTTTCATATTACAGTTGAGTATCACCTCATGAGATTCCAACCAATCCATACCAATCACGACGTCATAAGATCCTAAGATTGTGACGTACAAGTTGACCCTCGTGAAAAACTCTCCCAGTTTAAGGGCACATCCCATAACCTTTCCTCCAACCTTTTGTTTGTCTCCTGAAGCCATCTCTACGAAGCTAAACTCATCCTGTTCGACTTCCTTTACCTTAATCCTTTTTAGCGCTGCACCAGAAATGAAACTCTCAATAGCACCTAGGTCTATCAAAATACTAAGGGTTTGGTCAGCGACAGTACCAGTCGTCTGGAGCACAGCCGACTGGTGCTCTGCTTAGCGGTTATTCACCGCTGCATGAATCCGATGGGCCTTGCCCATATCTCCCACTGTAGTGGGTCCGACTGATCCGGACGGCCTAGTCCTCTCCATAGGACAGTCACGCTTGTAGTGTGGCTCCCCACATGTCCAACACCCCTTCTTCGGCCCAGTAGTCCTGGTACCCGAAGTAGAAGACGACGGCCCACTGGCCTGGAACCCCAGTCTGTTCTACTGAACAGGCCTAAACTACTGTTGTTGCGGGCGACGCTACTGTTGGTGTTGTGGTCCGTGATAAGGTGTTTGTTGCTGAGGTGGCAGTCATCGAGGTGTAGTGAAAGTGGATCCCCTCTGGAAGCCGCGATATCCCGGCGTATGTCTCGCTGGTGTTTGGTGCTGCGGTGTTCCAGATGAACCCTGCCCTGTTGGTCTCGCTGGAGTCCTGGTCTGACCCCCACTGATAAGATCCTCCTCTGCTATGAGGGCCTTTTGGACAGCGTCCTGAAAGGTTTGAGGCATCAAGATCCTAACCTTTACACGCAGGCTACTGTTAAAGCCAAACACGAACCTGTTGACTTTAAGTTTCTCTGTGTTAAGGTGCGGAACATACCGGAGCAGCTCCATGAAACGTGCCTCATACTCGGGCACCGTACGGCCTCCTTGTCATAGTGCATTGAACTCATTCAGCTGACGCTCAATGAATTCCTCTGAAAGGTACCTCTCTCAGAACCATTCCTCGAACAGTTCCCATGACACGTCTTCAATGGCCATGTTCAGCTGTGGTAGGAGCGTCTTCCACCATAGAAGAGTGCTCCCCTTAAGTTGAAAGACCGCCATGTAGACCTTCATGTTGGAGGTATAATCACGAAATGAAAAGCACATCGCCATATTCTCCAACCATGCCTCAGCATTGATGCCATCCGGGGCACGAAAGAACTTGGGAAATTTAACCTTCTCGAGTTCACGGTGAATGCTACCTGTAACACTCGGTGCGTGCGGCGGAACCTTAGCGGGTGTCGGCGCCCTGGCCTCATCTCTGTCCAATCGGCTGATCAGTGCCTCAGACATGCACTGAAAAGACCTCATCATCCCGACCACGTCTCCAACTGCTATCTTCTCCTGTCCAAGAACCTACTCGCCTCCCTGGGGGTTAGACCCCTTAGGCGTGGATGCTACTGGAGGCGTCACGCCTCCTCCCCTAGCACCCTGTCGTCTGCCTCCGCGGCATCCTCTAACCATAATTACCTGCATGCACACAATCAACTCGATAAGCAACAGTATAATCAAATCTAATCATGCCAATGAAAGCCGTAGAGAATCCCAAGTCGTGGGTCGAACCTCGCTCTGATACCATATGTAACGACCTCCTCGTTACAACAACAACTCTGATAATAGGTGCAAATTTTTTTTTTTTTTTTTTCTTAAGGTGTGTGCATGCGTGTGAAAAGGAAACAGACACACTTGACTCTACGTCGCCACCCGATGACTAACAAGACGCAACCACGATGATCCCAACAAGAAGACATCATGCGCACAACAAGTAACTGGAAGCATTAAACGACCATTGACATAAGGTGCACAACAAGTAACTGCAAGCATTAAACAACCATTGACATGAGGCGCACAACAAGTAACTGCAAGCATTAAATGACATACGAGGTTATGTACAGTACGAACACAGATGGAAGAATCCATAGTAGCAGATTTTACTATTTCTACACAGGAAAGCAGCGCATTTAATCTTAGTTCTCTACTCTGGAGAGAGAGAAGGTCAGATAGGCTCATGGCTGACTGCTCAGGCAGAAACTAGTAATCTCTGTCAAGTGTGTCGCAAGAGTGGAAACTCTACCTTTAAAGGGCCCGAGACTCTTGATACGGCACTGGATTCCTTACACAGAAAAATAATCACATACACAGACTTGTATACTAAGGCTACGCGGAGGTGTCTACATCCCGCCCGACATAAGCAGACCACGCAATGCAAGACAACCAAGTACTACAAAATCAAAGGGCAACCACGACCCCTATGGAAGACGCAAGTCAGAAGGACTCCAACAATGACCAACCACTAGAGAGACTCAACAACATTAAATACAGACCATTTACTCCATTGACTTCTACGAAACAACGAGTTACCACTCTGCCTTAATAGTGTACAATTAGCTAACTGCAATCCTCGTTTACTAAATCATAATAATTGATTTCACTTAGAGTCAAGGACCCTACATTTTATGGGTCATGAGTCATATGGAAATTACCATAACATCACCATAGCACCACCATATCTTTGCTTCCTAGTTTATAATAACATTGCAATTTAAAATGATAATAACTTTACACTTTAATTGTTAATATCAACATTACATTTATATTACCATAACCTTGCCAATGAATTTATAATAAAAAGAGATCATTATCGTAGCATTCAATTGCATATTGCTAAACCATTTGGTGACATTAATTACAACTATTCAGTGACAGTGTTGTCAGATAACCATACCCTTAAATGTATATATATTGACAATGCAATTGAAATAACCCTAATATTATTTAACATTAACCTAACACATCTCCTCCTATACCCTAAAATTTGATTAGCATTATCATGACACGTCACATCTTATATTATGATGACTTGGCATTTAAAACATCAATCACATTACTCCATGCATGTTTCCAATATAATAATATTTTAATGACTAAACAAAACCATGCCACCTTCTATATGGTAATCACCTCGAAATAATAACTATCATATTACATTTAGTGACAACTCTAAGTTCAAGTCTGATTTAACAAGGTCCCACTCCCAATTTGATGTGACTCAAAACGACTTGCAGCGACTGGCTAATTCGAAACCTATCATATAACCAACTGAAAATTAACCAAATTCAATTAAAGTAATTACACTAGTATCAACAGCATCAATTAATTAAACTGATATAAATCAATTGAACTGCTATAAATCGCATAAACTGATATAAACTGATATAAACCGCATATAAACTGATATTAACTTATATCGCATATAAGTCGCATATAAACTCGTATAAACTGATATAAAATGCTATAAATCGCATAAACTACTATAAACTGTTATAAATCAATCAAACTGATATAAATCAATTAAACTGGTCTAAAACGAACTTGAACTGTTATAAATCAATTAAACTGCTCTAAAACAAACTTGAACTGTTATAAATCAATTAAACGCTATGGAATTCCATGCAACCCTTAACACATACTTTGTACTAAGACAAAATTGAAACTGTCATAGTCAATTAAAAACTGCCCCTTGCCAATCACTTAATCCTGGACGCAAGGCTCCTTTCTAAACAACATTTAAACTGGTATAAGAAAATAATTCGCCAAACATACATAACAGAAAAGAATGGCAACCAAACGCCAGAAGATAATACAAAGACGCAGAGATGTGAATCCAACATTCGAAGAGAGTACGAGAGAAGGAACGCCCAGAAATCTCAAGCAAAACGCAGAGGTAATAAACAGGAAAAATAGAATTTAAGAGGTTGGAAATCGCGTGGATATCCTCCACCAAAACGCAGAGGCTCACAACTCAAAATGCAGAGGTAATAATCAGGAAAAACAAAAGATAAGTGGTTGGGAATCGCGTGGATATCCCCAGCTCAATAAATCACCAAAACACAAAAACGAAACGCAAAAACTAGTTCTCAGATCGCCAAAACGCAAAAATGAGTTCTCAGATCCGAATTTTCCAAACGAAAATGCCAATGCCAATGCCAAAACAAAATCTGGTATCCACATTTTCAAAATGAAATTTCCAAACGCCTAAGGCCAGAAGAAATATCATAACCAAATATCAATGAAAATGTCAAGCACGTGTTGCCAGGTCAAATTTTAATTCGGTTTTAATTCCCTTTAGTAACCCGCAACCCACAGCATGCAACGAGTTTGTCGTAGCCAAAATTTCAGAACAATTACCCAAATGAAAAGTTTCCGAACCAATACCACTATAACCATACACAAAAAAAAAACGAAAAGCCCAGTACAATTTACAGGAACGGATTTCAATTGAAATTCCCGAACAAGTTGTCGACTGTCGGGGGCATCATTCAAATCTCCGAAATAGAAGATCATAAACATAGACCGAGGTAAGAGAAGAAAGCACAGTAGGAGAACACACAGTAGGTGGTTTTATCAGCAAGGCATGAAGAAAAGATCAGCAGGGTAAAAACGCATAGTGAGGGAAAGGAAAAACTGCGCCAACCACAAAATTTCAGGGTAAAAACACACAACCAGCATATGACGTCAACTGCCAAGGACAACCCCAGCGGTAGACGTTTTAATGATACAACGCAATAGATGAAGTATAATTGATTCCAGTTTCATCCCTTATCTAATTAAAATAGTTGAATCAATATTTTTACCATAATACAATCATAATCGCCGAAGTAAGTAACTATTCATTCTACTCTACTAAACACATGAGCATATCATTGCCTTAACGCCCGCCTCGATGACGTATGTGCGCTCCATGCCGCTCCCGCTCGCCGATCGTCGAGACCTCACCGGTACCTCCCAACCAATAGCTAGGGGTACTTTGCTTCCCCCTTAGCCCCCCGAGCCGCAAAGGGGACACACACAATCCAGATGGTCCATCTAGCTTTCCATCTCGCCTCGCAAGGTTGAGCTACCACTCCTATTCGAGCTGGAAAATCCCAACTCCTCACAAGCAATCAGTCAAGTCACAAATCCGGCAGCGTAACGTTACGCTAACAACCAATTCCATTCTTCCTCATCTCCCTTTTCTTTTATAGAGTTTTGAGACCCACCAACTTTCCTAATTCACATTTTAAATTAAGTTTCAATAAAATATTATAAATATTCTCCATCGCACAAGTGTCGTCCATCCCCCTCTTTTCTCCAATAAA
>ML801294.1:81450-104654 GCA_009831015.1 Picea engelmannii | reverse complement strand
AAGTGTCGTCCATCCCCCTCTTTTCTCCAATAAATATTTTCTTTAAATTTATTAATTGTCTCAAATACCTCACCCACCTAGAGTCGCTCCTAAATTTACTCCTAGGTGTTCCTATATCCCCTTACATGTTTTAAATACTTTCCAAAAAAAAAGATGTTACTAAATTTGCTCAGATTAGCAGGTTCTTAATTGCAGATTCCTTACTATGTTGACCTTGTTTTTTACCATAAGTTCCCATCTTTTCTTTATTAAGTTTCCTCCATTACTTAGTTTCCTAATTCTTATTATTCCCTTCTTTCCCCTTTTTGTTAGACCCAAAATGGCAGTTGCGCTATTAAATCTTTCCCATTTATTATTTATTTAATATCTTTTGTACTTTCACAAGTTAGGAAATAATTTCTTCTTTGCAAAATTTTAAAACCATTAGTTTTAATTAAATTCTTACTCTTGTCATTCACCCCAAGAATTTCATGAAGACCAAACTATTACTTAAGTGGGTTTTTGTTTAAAATGTTATTTTTATTCTAGGGTCTTTTTCTTAAGGTTAGACTAAATTTTTACACTAGAAAAGTTTTAGACTTAGGACTTAGATTCTGAACTGGGCGACACTTGGTTAGGGAAGTTGTTTAAGGATTTATTAAGGTGTTAAAGTCTCAGGGCCATCTAAGTTCGTTTCTTCATCATCATCAATGCGACGTGCCCTTCAGGACACACTACGTGCTCCAAGGGTGCCACTCGCCCCATTCGTTTCTTTTACACGACGTGCCCTTCAGGATGCACCACGTGCTCCAAGGGTGTCACTCGCTTCTTGTGGTTCTTTTATGTGACGTGCTCTTCAGGATGCACCACATGCTCCAAGGGTTCCACTCGCCAAACTTATGTTTCTTTCGCGTGACGTGCCCTTCAGGATGCACCACATGCTCCAAGGGTGCCACTCGCCAACTTGACTGATTGGTAGACATTTATAACCCCTGGAGTCAACACTCCACCAGGTGAACTTGTGGGAGACTAAGGGCTCTAAGGAATAAGGCCCCCGCCTTATTGCGCACCCCTTAGAATCATCGAGAGTGACTGTTGCAATCTTCCCTCATGGCATCGTGGATCCTCTCGAACTAGGTAATCGTTAACCTACAGTTCGAGCCATGGCGGGAGTGCTAGTAGGCTGTGGCAGGGATGATGTCCACACATCTCCCTCAACCTCTCTAAAAATCGTGTGTGGCCCCTTTACTCCATATTTGAGTCTGGTCGGCAAGTTATCGTCAGCCTGCATCATCAACAATCATGTCAGAACATGTCAACATCATATCATCAAATCAATGAAATATCATAGTAAATAAATTAACCCAAATAGCACACTCCCTGACTCAATCCGAAGTCCAAGGGGTTCCATCGATGCCTCTGCATCCTCAAGGTCCAAAACCCTGCACACTCAATGAAACTAATTCAACAGCACCTGTCTACATCAAAGTAGTAAAAACATCATGTCATCTATCATAACGCATCATGATCAAGGATAAATGGTTTAACATCATAAAAGTCCAGATCACTTGCGATCAAGTGTCCTCAAAGAATAAGTTTTCTCAGTGTGCCAGAGCGAGATGTTACATACCGGTATGGATAGTTCCTTGATGTCAAGGTTTGAGGGTCCATTCAAATTCCTTGAGAATATAAGTAATGTCTCATATAGGTTGGAGCTACCACCTCACATGAATACATGCCATCCTATATTCCATATCAGTCATTTGAAACATTCATATATCAGTGGAAATCACCCAAGCAGGGTGGCATCATCTATATCTCCTTCGATGACCACATACAAGCCCGAGTTGGAGGTTGAGGAGATATTTTCCCATAGGACTTCATTTGTTGGAATAAATCGGTGACATGAGTGTTTTTTCCATTGGAAGGATCGATATGATGAGGATACTAATTGGGAGTGGTTCAAGGCACTTTGGAAATATGAATAAAAGGTTCAAGAGTTAAAGAAGAAACATATTGGATCTTCTAGTCATTGGGTGTTTCCAATATTCCAACAAGTTTAGTGGGAGAGGATGTAAGACCCATGTTGTATATGGAAAAGAGCACACTACCAAGCTAATCACGGAGTGTTTTTGTAGATAGATGGGATGGTCAGAGGTGCTCAACTAAGTGGAAGGATGTAGTGGTGACTATTCTCATGACCTTATATAGGATGATTAGGGGCACTTTGGACACACAATCTATATGTGTAGACCCAAAGGGAATTGTCTCCATGACTTGTGGATCATGAAAGTGTGGACAGTTGGATGACTTGAGCTGTGAAGACAAGGCCAACTTTCCGAACAAATTCTTGGGGCATAGATGACCTAGGAAACAGGGTGACAAGACAAAATTGGCATGATTCATGTGGACCAACACATGTGACTTTCAAGTCATCCTGAGTCACTTTGTGCAATGCACTTTCCCAAGTCAACGAGAAAGGAAAATATGAGTATTAGGAGACTTGGACAAGATAAGGAATTCATCAAGGAGGATGCATCAAGAAAGAAAGAATTAGCGAAGGGATATGTAGTGGTTTTTTCTAAGGTGCAACTTCACAAGTCACCCAAGTTGGATAAGTAACCGAGTTCTATGAAGAAGACCTACATGAGGTAGGCCTATGGTTGTGAAATGGGTTGAGGTGTGTGGAGAATCTAGAAAGTCTTGGAATGAAACTTGCCTTGACTCTTTGTATTCTTGTAATGAGTCACAAGTAGTGGTCAAGCTCCCCTCTTGTATCATTGTAACATTCTTCTATACAAGTGAATAAAATGGTGTTAGGAACTCCCTTAACTCATGATAAATTTTCTATTATACTTATGTTGAATGATTTTCTATGTTTTCTTACATGTTTCTTATGTGTTAACTAATCTAAGTACTATCGGGAATGGTTAGGATAGGTAAATCTAAGTTGTGTAGGACTTAGCATGGTTATATAACTTTGTAGCTCAAGGAAAAGTTATGAATAAACTTTCGGAAAAGAGGCATAGTCTATTTGTATAGGTGTAGTTTGGTCGAGAATAGGAAGACAAAGGTGAACAATAATGTCGAGGAAATGAAACCATAAAGGAATGTTTAGTAAAAAGACAACAAAATTTTCAAGGAGAGGTATAAGTGGTCAATATTTAACTTTTTTGAGTTTATTTGCAATCGCAAATAAGAAATTACACCCATGCACAAGGAAGAATTGAGTATGTTACCCCCCTAGGCTATGGGTAAATAAGGAGATGATGTTTTGAGTCCCATAGGTTGAAGACATGGAGTGTTGAGAGACAGATGACCAGTTGAGCCCACATTGAATAGACAAATCCCTTCCTCTCCACCACACATCACCATTCATCGACAACAGCATAACAATGTCCACCACACCATCCTAGGCCAGAAAGGACAACAATTTTTTCTTCATGAGGTAACAAGTTTGGTCTCATGGTAAGTATAATTTTAATAATTGAAGCATTTGATAATGTTGCAAAGAGTTCTTTCTTGATTATGAAAATGTTTGTTTGGAAATTGTACATTTTTCCTCATTTCACCTTGGTGGTTGACATGGTTTCCTAGTAAGTGGTTGACCCTCGGGAAAGGGATTTCTATTGAGGGGTATACACAATATGGAACCATGACAACCCTCCCATACTTAAGTTTGGAAAATTTTATAAGGTCTTTGAGCATTTTTTTAGTTTGAAAAGGGGGGATTTAATGCATATGTTTGGGTGGTTCTTTTATTAAATATGGCTTACTTGTCATGATACATGTGAATTGTGGACCCTTGGAGGGTATGTTTTTTTTCTCTACAGGACTTTTCTCGGTGATAGCTATCTATGGAGGAATTATTCCATTTTTACCTTCATGGAGGATTGAAAAATCCTAGGATTGATGCCATACCCCACAAGCTGGGAAGAGAACCCCGAAGCCTTTGTGTGAAAAGGATAAGGATGTTTCCTTTGGAGGAACTTTGACATCATTAGAGTATGGAATCATAACCATTTTCACCTGGATGTTGGCCTTTGGAGGCCTAGGATGTCACTTTATAAACCCTTGACGTCATTTGGAGGCTAGGGTTTGGTGGGTTTGATGGTTCTGGAAGTGATGTGATGTTGATTGAAGGAAGGAGATGCATGGCATGACACTCTAGCACATGATAAGTTGGCACGTGGCCTTTGGAGGCCCAAAGATATGCATTTTTAGGCTCAAAATCTCACTTTTAGGCCCCATCTCACCCTTATGGGGCATGACATCACCCTTTTTAGGGTTTCACCTTATGTAATTTTCATATTCGCAAGATGAAAAATAAAATAAAGGGGGTCGACCCTCTTTTAATTTGTTGTTGACAATTTTATGTGGAAAAATAGGCTTAAGTGGCCTCATATAAATAGAGTACCATCTCTTTTCATTTTCATAACTCATCACTTGAGAATTACATACTCTTGGATTGAAATTTCAACCTCTTTGGGAAATTTTCTATCTCTTCTCTCTTGTGAAAAAATGGATGTTGTGCTTGTCTATTGGTGGAATAAAGGTTAGTGACTTCTATAATATGCTTGTTATTGGAAATTGGATGGAATTTGTTTGATAAATTAATGGTTTTGCATGCTATATCTTGGAATAGGTAAGGAATTCCTGCAAGATTTTGTTTTTCTTCTTAATTTCAAGGTTATTAATCAAACCCTAGGAGGATCACAAGAGAATACACCCTCTGTGGAGGAAATTTTCTTCTATTTATATTGAAAAGAATTAAGGATTGTTACAAGGATAAATAGGGTTTACACCCTTGTAGCAAGACCTTGCAAAGTTTTATCTTATCTAGGGAGTAAGAGGGTTTATAGACCTAGAAGATTGTTAAACCATAGCTTAACTTGGATTTATGAGCTAGAAAATTTGGAGATTTTGTGCTTTCTTTGGTTTATAATGGTTTAATTCTCAATAAAACATTTTATTCTCCTTATTAGATAGGTTGTTGTCTAATAAAGAAACTCCATAACCCAATATATAAGGTGCTAATTGCATTGAAGATTGAATATTGTTGCATTGGTAAATGTGAATTTCAAGAGATTGAATTGTTTAAGGTTGGATCTAAATTCTATATGTTATTGTCTCTATTTTCCTCCAAGGGAATATTGATTGGCTAAGTTGTAACAAAAATTAAGCTACAACCATTGGGGATGAAGAAAACTCACACTTTCATACTTTTTTCCAACTTTTGTACCACTGAAAATTACATGTAAATTGTGATAATTGTTCTATTGGTAACAAGTTATTGATTGGGTGGTTTACTTGTTAATTTCAATGTCTATAACTTGCCTCTTTAGAAAACGTTTGCTACAACCATTAGGTTTCCATAAATACTTATTGATAACTTTCATTAACAACCCTGTTTTTTCATCAAAGTCTTGGTCTAAACCTTGGAAAATTGTGTACTAGTTGCAAGTTTTATTTTCCAATATCATATACTTGATTTTTAAGGTTTAATTTGTAGTTGTATTGAGGCTTATATCATCATATTTGGTCTTTTTTTGGTTTGTCTAACATTTTTTTTCAAGTACACAACCATTGCAACCATTCACCAACTCCAAGGACTCTCTCCTCAAGCCTCAATTCATCTCAGACCTTGACTTATAGAGGTAATATTCTAGCTTATTTATTCTCCCCTTGCGATCCCCATAGGGTCACCTAGGAAGCCTCCCTTGTGTTGGACTTGTCCTTCACTAAAATGAGAGGGATATCTATTGAGGTGACAGTGATATGTGTCCCTAGTTGTTTCACACACTTGTTTCTTTGGTTGGGCTTTTCCCAAACTAAATATTGTGCGATAACATTTTTGGAGTCGTTTCCAGGGAGAATTTTTTATCCTATCCAATCCCATAATGACACTTGGAAAGTCTATCCCAAATCCTTTACTCTTAGATTTCCTAGAAACTCCATTTGAGGGAATTTCCCTTTCCAATTTTTTATGATATTTTCACAAAGTTCATATGGAAACTCGACAACCTAAGAACCCATCTTTTCAAAAGACACTTCCCCAAGGAAGGTTCATGCCTTCCAAGGTTTATTGAAGAATACTCCCACATAATTATCTCGTTGTCAAAACATTTTTTCAAGGTAACCTCCCCCTCACTCAAATGGCTCACTCTTGGGCTTACATCATTTACAAGCCATTAAATATGGCCACCATCCCTATGTATCCCAATAACATGCCTAAAGAGTCTCACAAGTGGTTTTCCAAGTTCACTGGAAACAATTTTGTTACACCTGAAGAAAATATTGATGTTATTGGTTTGTCCGTGGAAGATAATGATATAGAACATGAACATGTTATGATGAAGTTTTTATCTATGTCTCTTGATGAAGATGCTAAGAAGTGGTTCAAAGGACTTCTCGACAATCACTTGCAGTCTTATGAAACTTTTTCTAAGTTGTTCAATGGTACATGGACAAAAAATAAGGAAAAAGAAATTATATGGAAATCGTTATCACATAAGGTTGTCGAGGGCCATAGGTGTGTGTCGATATACCCGAGTTTGTAAATTTTTTCCTTGTCTCTCTCTTTTTCGTAGGCCAGGTCTTGAAATTTGTCCCTTTCGACTATTAAAATCGGTGTGTGTTTGCACCTTTTTTTGTTTGAGCACCCTATTTCCCCTTGATGTCTTACCCGAAGGAAGTCTTGGCCCTAAAACTCTCTATTTTTCTCTAAGGATGAACATCCATCTCCTTTGTTTTTGTTGTTGTTCTCTTTGTTCTCCCCAACCCACAACAAATTGTCCAAATCCTTGATCATGCAGGCCACAGCCAAGAACACAAAGCACATCTTTCTTAACAATCTATTTTAGGATTGAGGCATAAGAAGAAGGCAGTTTTAATATTTCAGCAGTGGAAATTCCAGGAACAGTTAATATCAGCAGCTCAGGGCATTTGGGAGTGAAAACTTGCATGAAGTATAGTGCCAGAGAAAAGGGCCCCGAAGTGAATATGAACCATTGATATCAAAGGGGAAAAGTGACAGTAGATCCAAGCCTTTAGGGAAATGAGCTTCGAAAGATTTGAAATGATAAGTTATTAGAAGACCTGAAGCGTCGAACTCCCGAAGTGCCTGAATTCCCAAATTGGCCGAAGTCCCGAAGTGTCGAAGCGTCGAACTCCTGAAGCCATAAGTGTCAAAGGATTGAAGTGAATTTGGACCACCCATCGGCAGGGCCACGCGTTAGCAAATCCATAGCTCCGGGTAAAATAAGTTGAATGCAGAGGAGGTTTGAGATTTGATTTTCTCGGAGTCCAGAGAGCCGAAGTAATTCTCAGTCGTTCAATTCAAGAGGATGCGCGTGAACAAATTGACAACTCTCGGTAAAAGCGGCTGAAGGTAAGCGAGATTTGAGTTTTGATTTTCCTGGAGCCTGAAGACCTGAAGTGGAAATCGTCCTTCCAAATCCAGGAGCCATGCATCATCAGATCCCTAGCTCCAAAGGATTTTCTTGGGGCAAATAAAATTTGAAGTTTGAAAAGTCTGAAGCTCGAATCATGAAGCAGATATCCGTCGTCGATTCGAAAAGGGAAGATTTGATCCATTGATCTGAAGAGGGAAGATTTGAGCTGCTGATAGTAAATCATCGCCCAATATCACAATATCGATGGCCGCAATCCATTGCAGGGACACGACATGCTCGGGCGATAATGTTCTTGAGAAGTCCAACAATTAAAACCGTGGTTTGGAAAAAGTAATACATGGAAAAAGGTGGTGGATTGCGAGATCAAAAGCAGTGTGAACCCAAACCACCTTTGAGAGGCCCCACAATCACGTGTTTATATAGTGTCCTATCCAAGAGCAGCATGTGGCCACCCCCTGGGCACTAAGCCGTTTTTCAATCCCGAGAAAAAGCAGTTAATGAAAATGGAGTTGGTGGTTGAAACCTCGACTCACTCAATAATTAGAAAGTATGGAGGAGTCATCCATTGAAAATAGAGTTGTCATCCCAAGGTACCCCCATGGACAGAGTTTCCTGTAGACCCATGTCGATCGGATATCGTGTATGATAGAGGGATGCATGCACAGTCTGACAGAAGACTGCTTAGACGAAATTCTTTTAATGTAGTGATCAGATCACACTCCTAATAGTCGAGGACGGTTCTGAGTATAAATAATTAGTTTCGATATTTTGTTAAGGTGGTCAACTAGTTGAGAAGAGCTCCCTATTTTGTAATGTTTTGATGCCATAACTATTCTTTGGTTATGTATCAGATTTGAGACTTTCAGATTAATAGAAGTCAACCTCTTTTCATCTCTTTGTAAAAACTATGCTAAAACACTCAAGCATGGAGGATCCAGTCGAGGGTTGTTATGTTGTTGTAATGTAGGATTGATTACAATGGTATCATGACCAGTTTTAGTCATCTCCCTTGTTATCTTTTTACCTCTTACACTAAATGGCTCAGGCATGGAGGATCTAGTCAAGTTGTTGTAGCTACATGGTGGTGTAGGTTTGATCATTGTGTTTTTGTGACTTTGTTGTTTGGACATATTTCAGTGTCTGAATCTTGAGCTTAAGAGTGATCTTTAGCGTGATTTTTTCTTCTCCATGTTGCTTGAAACCCTGATGCTCACAGAAGTCTTGTTCACCTTTCTCACTAAGTATTCCCTCTGCTCACACTTAAACTCAATTCACTGACTAAATTTAGTTGTGTCCCTCACTTCCCTATACATTTCTTGTCCAGTTATGTGTTGAAAATCATTCATACATTTAGTTTTTTCCATTGACCTCCACTCATATAAACCAAACATCCACCAAAAAATCTGATGGGTATTGGGCTCATCCTTCCACAATCTTAGGGTGACTATTAGTGATAACATTCTTAGTGTCGTTGTCGAGGAACAAATTGAAGAATTTTCCCTGGGTAGAACGACAATGATCTTATGATTCTGAAGGTGCATCATATATCAGAACCATTGAATATTGAATTGCACCTGGCGAATTCACTGTCTAGACTCCATTGTTTCAGTGTGACTGCCACTGGCTACACCTGAAGCCCCCTGGGACACAACGATCAGATATGGTCTTTGATGGTGAACAAAGACCAGACACACTCATTATGCATAGCATTCACCTGGAGACTCCATGATTAAAGGATCGATTGACGACTCCATTGTTTCGAAATGGAAAGAATCTTGGCTCGAAGGTTTGCTCCTTTTAATTTTTTTGTTGTTCCTGGTTTTCCTAATGTTGTCCCTACTCCAAATGAATAGGGCGATTATTTGCCCATATTTAGAGAGCATAAAGAGGACAACCCTGCTCAGCATCTCCATGAGTTTCATGAACTCATGCATCAGTGGGAGATACATCATGAAGATGTATTAATGAAGATGTTCATGTTCTCATTAGTAGAAGATGATCGTCAATGGTATCACTCCTTACCCCCTGCCATCATCTCCTCCCTGGGAGAATTTCATGCAACTTTCAATAAACATTGTCAAAGGTATTATTCCTTTGAGTTAATCTGTCATAACTATTGTGAGGAGTATAGATATGGTGTTTAAAACATAGGTCATCCTTGTGAAAGTTTTGATGATGAGGGACATCCCCCGAAGGAGCTGATGGAGATGATACAATCACTTTCTCCAAGAATAGAGGAATTGAAGGAATATTTTTCTCACCGCTCTTACGAAGAAAATATAGAGGATATTCTAGTCCTAGAAACAGATGATCTTGGCAGCCCTGCTTATGATGAATAAGTGATGTCAGATACTCACCAAGAACAAACAATTGTTGATGGATATCCTAGAGAAGAGGACGAAGAGCAGAGTTTCTCCATGGTTCCTATTTTTGGTGATTACGAATCTAACCGTGGGGAGAGCCATGAAGGAGAAAAGGAGGAGCCACATATCTCAGCTATCTTGGCTTAGATTTTTTCCCCTTTCAATTTCTCAGCCATATCTGGTTATACACATCCATTGTTAGCTATAAATGAATGGGATGACTATCTTTCGAGATTCAGAGGAAGCAAGCATGACGATCCCAGTAAGCACTTATTAAAATTTCATGTATGCATGCTCGAGCACGGATTCTTTCACGAGGATGTCTGGATCAAGATGTTCGGATTTTCTTTAAAGGAAGATGCTCTTGAATGATGTCTATCTCTCCCTGCTTCTAGTATCCATTCTTTGAAGGATTTTCACAATTCTTTTAATTTGTATTACGAGAAGATTTACCCAGCTCATCTTATTTTTTATGACTGTTACAAAAAGTCGGCACTCCACATTCTACAGATGATAGAGTTTTCCTCACATGATGAGTCTGGTAAAGATCTGATTGAGAGAAAAACTGAGGATAAAAATAAAAGAGTTATGCGCTCACTAACCTCTGATGAGTATTCAGAAGTAGAAAATATGGGTTGCCAATCTTCTTATGAAAGTGAAATCTCGTACCAAGAATAGCATGATAGAAAGAAATATCCATCCATGGATATACATGAAGATACTCCTTGCTCTCATCTAGCATATGTTATCGGAGCAGATAAAGGAGAGATGGAGGAGCTAAATGTGCAGTTTATCTCCTGTCTTGAACCTGTAAATGAGAAAATATCACCTGGGATCAGCCAACCCACATCATTCCTCTACCCACATGTACACTCTGAGGACATCAAACAACAGGTGAGAAACAATGAAGTACAGGAGGTAATTTTTTACCAGTCGAGTTTTCCTTATTATAAATTTTGTCACCTTGTGGGGTTGTATATGGAGTTGTTTTTCCAAAAGCATTGGAGCCTGCAAAATTATTCATATTATCGTCATTTGGAGGTATTTCTAGTTTTCCCGTACATGCTTTCTTTGTGTTGTCATACTTCCCTTGCCTTTTATGCATTATTTGCATAAAAGAGAAGAATTTTATTACCAAGCAGTCTGGGTGGCTGTGGTGGAAGTTTGATTTCACCTAGAACTTTGTAAAATCAGTTAGTCTAGGAGTGAACATAAATAAGCTCCTTCTGGAGCCCATGTGTTCATTTTCATTTTTTAGTAGAGTAGTGTACATATTTTCGGTGAATTTTTTGAGCTAGACTCCATAGCCCAACAGCTAAGGCATTGAAACTGTGCGTTCTTGGCAGCTCACAAGGAGCATTTCATCCCCTGTGGAGACAAATATTATCACATAAGGTTTTCAAGGGCCATAGTTGTGTGTCGATATACCCAATTCTGTAAATTTTTGCCTTGTCTCTCTCTTTTTCGTAGGCCAGGTCTTGAAATTTTTCCCTTTCGATTGTTAAATTCGGTGTGTGTTTGCACCTTTTTCGTTCGAGCGCCCTGTTTCCCCTTGATTTCTTACCCGAAGGAAGTCTCAACCCTAAACCTCTATATTTTTCTATAAGGATGAACACCCATATCCTTTTTTGTTGTTGTTATTCTCTCTGTTCTCCCCAGCCCACAACAAATTGTCCAAATCCTTGATCATGCAAGTCGCAACCAAGAACACAAAGCGCAGCTTTCTTAAAAATTTGTTTTTGGATTGAGGCATAAGAAGAAGGAAGTTTTAATCTTTCAGTGGCATAAATTATAGGAACAGTCTAGATCAGCAGCTCACGGGTGTTCGGGAGTGCAAACTTGTGCGAAGTATAGAGCCAGAGAAAAAGGCCCCGAAGTGAATATGAATCGTTGATCTCAAAGGGGACAGGTGGCAGTATATCCAAGCCTTCGAGGAAATGAGCTTTGAAATATTTTAAATGAGAAGTGCTTAGAAGACGTGCCTGAAGTGCTCAAAGTCCCGAAGTGTCGAAGCGTCGAACTCCCAAAGCCAAAAGTGTTGAAGGCCCGAAGTGAATCTGGACCATCCATCGACAGGGCCATGCATCGGTAAATCCATATCTCTAGGTAAAAGAAGTTGAACACAGAGGAGGTTTGAGATTTTATTTTCACAGATTCCAAAGACACGAAGTAATTCTCGGTCGTTCGATTCAAGAGGACGTGCGTCAATATAATGACAGCTCTAGGTAAACGCAGTTGAAGGTAAGAGAGATTTGAGTTTTGAATTTCCTGAAGCCCGAAGACCCGAAGTGGATCTCGGCCATCCAAATCCAGGAGCCATGCATCATTGGATCCCTAGCTCCAGAGGATTTGCTTGGGGCAAATAAAATTTGAAGTTTGAAAAGTTTGAAGCCCGAATCGTGAAGAAGATCTCGGTCGTCGATTCGAAAAGGGAAGATCTGATCTATTGATCTGAAGAGGGAATATTTGAGCCTTTGATCATAAATCATCTCATAATATCATAATATTGATGGCCACAGTCCATTGCGAGGACGCGATGTTCTCGTGCGATAATTTTCTTGAGCGGTCACGCAATTGAAACTGTGGTTTGGGAAAAGTAATACATGGAAAAAGGTGGTGGATTGCGGGCTCAAAAATGATGTGAACCCAAACCACCTTTGAGCGGCCCCACAATAATGTGTTTATATAGCATCCTATCCAAGAGAAGTGTATGTCTGCCCCCTGGGCATTAAGCCACTTTTCAATCCCAAGAAAAGGAAGTTAATGAAAATGGAGCTGGTAGTTGAAACCTCAACTCACTCAATAATTAGAAAGTATGGAGTAGTCGGTCGTGGAAAATAGATTTGTCAGGCTGAGGTACCCTCGTGGACGGAATTTCCTACAGACCCATGTCAATCTGAGCTCACTTCTGACAGAGGGATACATCCACAGTCTGACAAAAGACTGCTCAAATGAAATGCTTTGAATGTAGTGATCAGATCACACTCCTGATAGTCATGGACGATTCTGAGTATAAATAAGTAGTTTTGATATTTTTTTAAGGTGGTCAATCGGTTGAGTAGAGCTCCCTATTTTGTAATGTTTTGATGCTAGAACTGTTCTCTGGTTATATATCGGATTTGAGACTTTTAGATTAATAGAAGTCAACCTCTTTTCATATCTTTGTAAAAATTGTGCTAAAACACTCAGGCATGGAGGATCTAGTCGAGGGTTTTTATGTTGTTGTAATGTAGGTTTGATTACAGTGGTATCATGACCAGTTTTAGTCAGCTCCCTTGTTATCTTTTTCCCTCTTACACTAAATGGCTCGAGCATGGATCATCCAGTCAAGTTGTTGTAGCTACATGGTGATGTAGGTTTGATCATTGTGTTGTTGTGACTGTGTTGTTTGGACATACTTCAGTGTCTAATGCTTGAGCTTAAGAGTGATCTTGAGTCTGAGTTTTTCTTCTCCGTGTTGCTTGAAATCCTGATGCTTATATAATTCTTGTTCACCTTTCTCACTAAGTCTTCCCTCTGGTCACACTTAAACTCAATTCACTGACTGAAGTTAGTTGTGGCCCTCACTTCCCCATACATTTCTTGTTCATTTTTGTGTTGAACATCATTCATATATTGATTTTTTTCCATTGACCTCCACTCATATAAACCAAACATCCACCAAAAACTCTGATAGGTATTGGGCTCATCCTTCCGCAATCTGAGGGTGACTATCAGTGCTAACAGACACAATTAAACCAAATTAAGAAGAAAGAGAATGAAACACTTGTATCTCCAAAAATATCAAAATGATATGATATTTAAGTTTTTCAAAATAATGTCATATGCTTGTTGTTTATATGAATTGTATCAAGTGTTTAAACTCAAATTAAAATAAGTGAGGGTGTTTTCTCTTGAAAAAATCCTCTCTTTTGTTCTTCCTTTTGACACATCTGGCCTCAGATTGAGTAAGTATTCATAACAATAGTTCTTCTCATCCAATTTTATTATTCCAGGGTGCATGTCACTGAAGGTGATCTCTCTTTTCCAACTATCATCTTTGGATAATTTTTGTTTGGAATGTATAGAGGAGGATTGAGATGCTTCTGATCTAGGATATTGAGTAAGATTCTTTCTTTGTCAACTTGGGGGTCATTGGGAGGCACCTTGTAATTTTGAGGTGGTGAATGGGCCATCGAGGCTATCAATACAACATGTGGGACTGAATGCATAGGAGGGGGAGGAGGCATAGGATTATCAAGCCATTGAACAATACTAGAGGGACGATTTATAGGTTTGATATCCCAACCATCACTGGTTGGTTGGACAGGGGGCTCAAGAAAATATCCAATGTTGGGATGCGGTTGTAGGGGAGCATTAGGAGGAGTTGAAGGTTGAGGAAATGTTGGCTACCCATCAAGGTTTAGACAACCATTTTGTACTGGCTGATAAAATTCTTCAGAATCTGCATCCAAGTGTATGGAAACCCTCATTCTCTTATGTCTCCCTTGTTGCCAAAATACATTTGGAAATCTTCCCCTTCTACCACTATTCCCTCTATTTCCGCCTTTGTTACTTCCCCTTCTACTTATGCTAAAGAAACTCATCTAAAAGTGTTTCCATTTTAATCAATTAAAAAATATTCACAGTAAGATAATCATTCATTAAAAAATTCATTAAATATGGTTTAGTAAGTCAACAATATTACCAACTTAACGAGAACTATGACCTCAAAACAAGAACTCTAGCCCTTAAAACCCATATTTTTGCATAAAAAACCCACAAAATTAACTCTCAAATCAAAAAGTGGTGTTATCGGTAGCATCCTTTTTTTTTAGGTTAAAATTACAACTTTTTTTCAAGCATGGCCTAAAACATGCATATAGTTGCTCCGAAAAACCTTAAAATCAACACCTAAATCAAAGAATGGTGCTACCGACAGAAAAAAAAAAATTATAAACATTAAAATTATACTTCATTTCAAACCTTATCCTAGTGTGGTAAGTACCATTGCAACCAAGACCTACAAGTTAACACATTTGTAAAAGTGGTGTAAAAAATTATCACTGCTATAAACTAAATTGTAAAATCAACCCTTAAATATTTACTTTTTTAAGGTTAGTTTATCACTCCAACCACAAGATAATACATAATGGCATGAAAATATCACCATTTCATATGTCAACATTCAATGTAACTTCAAAAAAAAAAAATTAAATAAACAAGTCTATACAAATTACATTTAATGAAACATAAATTATTTTGTTACACTGTCCATATTCAAAACATAAGAGCTAAGAAATTTTGTTATATATTCTCCATAATAAAAACATAGAAATGATACATAACTTCATGTAATATCATTTGTAACTAACAACACTCATTTATGGTTACCATACAAACATCATATTGATCAAAAATACATAAAATGTTTCATACACTTAATCAAATTCATCCATGGATTCTGACACACCATTAGAATCTACATTGTCTTCAGATGAATGACTGGATGAAGATGTAGATGATCCATATTATTCTCTATTATCAATGAGTGCACCATCTGAGTTTACAAGTATGCCCAACATTTCAGTTGTCAAAAGCCTCTTTGATCTACGACTAGGTTCAGCAGAATCCCATCTTGCACTTATCTCTTGTGGCAGCAGCCTCTTGATAATATCTATGGTCCTAGAGTGAAGAGTTCCTCTCTTTGTCAAATTGAATTCATAGACAAGTATTTCAACATCCTCTAATTTAAAGAGTTCGATGCGACGGCGAGTTATATTTTGACCCTTTCTTTTTCTCTTTTTTTTTTTATGTTTCTCAACCATCATCTCTTGCTTGTACACACCATTTAATGGGTGTGTACTTGTTGCATACCAATGCACTTCAATTTCTATAACATATTCATTTTATTTATCAATCCTTATAACCTTTGCAATCCAGAATGGATAACCATGTGGATCTCCAGTCGCTAAGACTGCAATCATGCAACCCTCCTTAATATCTTATGTTGAACCCCTGTAAAGATATTCCATGGCTTTATGTTGTTCACGTGATCTTCTAGAACCAATATACATTTCTCTTTCCTCTACCTGTGAAAACTCAATAACATCTTGAGATTCTTGTTTTTCAACAATGTTTCTTTCTTTAGATTCATTTGACCTATTTTGTGGCCAAATAAATGGAGTCTTCAAAAATGTATCTTCATTTGTTGAGTTTGAAATTATGTCACTTTGATCATTGAAAAAAGACTCCCACCAAACAAAATCAGCAACATCAAAGTACTCATATGTATCTTTAATGGACTTTTTTTATTTCCTCCAAGCATTCAAAATAATATACATCTTTATTACGCCTTCATGCATTATGGATTCCAGCAACTGATTGTAATAACATTACCTTTGATGCAACTATTGGATGATCTGGAATGAACTTCAAAAATGCCAAACCTGATGAAGGCCCCCATTCTACAGTAGTTGAATACTTCTTGCCCCATATAAGTGTTTTCCCATCAAATTTTTTCAAGTGAAATTGATGTTGGAAGCTAATGTTATTAATTTGCTCAATACATTTTTCTTCATCATGTGATCCCTGGATAAATCTTCTCATGTCAATAGATTCTTCTAATATGTGAAAAATAGGCTCTGGAATGTATGATTTCTTAATACATTCAATTAATGATGGTAGGCTTCCAACATTTTTCCTCTTCAATGTTACTAAAAAACGACTGAACATTTGATCAATATGTGCATGTGTGTGTCCAACAAGAAGGAAACCAACTTTAACCTTTTGAAATATTCCCAGTTCAATAAGCATGTTGAGATATCCAAAGATAATTTGATTTTTGTTTTCACAACTAGTGTTGTCCAACTGCAGATATAGAACTTGAGGAATATTACCATACCAGTGACTAATCACATGATGAATTAGGGTGATAGTCATATTTGCATCATTATTAATATTTGGAGCTGTGAAGTAAACCCTTGGACATATTTTTCCATTAAAAACCATACAACCAACCAAGTGAAATTGAATGAAATTCTCTTCCTGTAAATTTTTTGGTGTACATAAAAAATGTGGTAGAAGTGTTTTTTTTTTTTTGTCCATGCCATCAATTATCATACCCATATATTTATCTGGAGCATCATAACTTCTTTCTATGTTTGTACAACTTTTGAATTTCACTTGATTTTTGATTCATGTGTTCTTGAAGTGATTTGACTATAGAATTTGTACATGACACAAAATGAAAATATTGATAATATGTTTTCATAGTTGATAATTATCGAATTTAAACAAAAAAAATTGTAAATATATACCTCTTTATACCCCTTTAGATTTATCTCTTCTTTCTTTAATAGAAGCACATATATTGCAAATCCACATCCTTGACTTATTAGGAATACGGACATTGTTGAATTGTCTCTTCCGTACTCTTGTAAAATATGCATATGAAATAAAATTATGATTTCCTTCAACACTTTCAGCATATTCTTTGTATAACTTGTAGATTTCATTCCTTTAGAAATTATCTGGAATATGTATTGTCTCTCTATCTATCATAGACTCTCCATGTTTGTAAAATAATTCTCGCATCCATGGCAATGCAGTGTTTGTTAATGGGCCAATCTCTCGTCCATGATGTACCTTTAAATAAAATGTAGGATCTTTTTCGAATCTTGTTTGGATCCTTGATAGACAAAGATTACCAATTGAGTGAATTTTTTTGAAATCCTTTCTGCAAAGTAAAATATTACCAATGCGATAATCATATCATGTCTTCATAGATATCATGCACCCCACTAAATATGAATTTTGCATTCTCTTATTCATTGACAAATAATTCTTCATTTTATGTAAGTCATACATGTAGTCTTTACTTTTCAAACAAATCTTATGACAACAATCACTACAAATCAAATCACCGATGGAAAATGATTTAGTGAGAAATTATTTCCTGGACCTTGTATAACTAGAATGATTTGGACTGATATAAAAAGGTCTAGTCCTTGTCCTAAACACAATATTTCTTTGCAATCTCTCAACTATTTGAACATCATCACTAGAAGGAATATCATTATCACTATAATCATACATAACATGTTGAGGAGACCGAACAAGAGATTGTTGATAACCTTGATTTGTTGCACCTGGATGATTTAGAACATGATCTCCATTCCTAGGTCCATCATCATCTTCATTGATAATCTCGTTGAGAAGAGAAATATCAAGATCATCATCAGCAACACAATCACCTACAAAAAGTTTCCATAATCAACATAATCATCTCCACTACTTTTGAAATCTCCAATTGAGGGAAATTCTACATCGTCCTCATTATTTCCCTCAAAATGTTGACCTGGAGGACAATCTTCAACATTCTCATTATTACTTTGGAAATCATCACTTAGAGGAAACTCTTCATTATCTTCATTAGAACCTTAATTTCTCCTGGTAAAACAATACCTTCACCATCCATGTCAACACTTTCAAAATTCTAACTTGGAGGAAAATTTTCATCATCCTCATTAATCCCTTCAAAATCCTCACTTGGAGGAAAATACTCACCATCCTCATCAGTCCCTTCAAAATCCTCACTTGGAATAAAATATTCATCGTGCTCATTAGTCCCTTCAAAATCCTCACTTGGAGTAATATCTTCTTCCTCCTCATATGTACCTTCAAAATCATCACTGGGAGGAAAATATCCATTATCCTTATTTGTGCTTTGTAAATCCTCACTAGGGGGAATATTTTCATCCTCCTCATTAGTACCTTCAAAATACTCACTTTGAGGAAAATCTTCATCGTCCTCTCTACTAACTTGATAATCCACACTCAGAGGGAAATTTTCATTATCCTCATCAGTACCTGCAAAATCCTCACTTGGAGGAAAATATTCATCTTTCTCTTTACTCCCTTGAAAATCCTCACTTGGAGGAAAATCTTCATCCTCTTCTTTATTGCCTTGAAAATCCTCACTTGGACGAAAATATTCATCATATTCTTTACTGCTTGGAAAATCCTCACTTGGAGGAAACTCTTCATCATCCCCATCGGTATCTTCAAAATCCTCACTTGGAAGAAAATATTCATCATCATCAGTAGTACCTTGGAAATCCTCACTTGGAGAAAAATCGTCATCGTCATTTTCACCATATTCCTCCCCTTCATCATTGGTGCCTTCAAAGTCTTCAGAATTAGGACTTTCCCGATCAATATGTGCAATGTCAGTGCTTGCACTATGATCAAAGTTCTCACTAGGTGAAACATATGATTCCTCATTTACATTAGAAGTATTCCCACCACATTTGTCAGTCTCAGAAGAGGAGGCATGTGAACAAGATGTTGATGCTCGAGAAATAAAATCCTCTCTATCTGATGAAGCCATCATTGCTCACTACAAACATAGAATAGTGTGAATTCCCACTCTCCCAATGACATTCTTATAGCTTGTGGAATGAACATTTCCCTCCAAATTTTCCCCCAAATTTTCCCTCTAAAAATTTCCCTCCAATTTTTTTCCAAAACTTTTTCCCCAAAATTTTCCCTCCAAACATTTCCCAAAACATTCCCCCCTGAATTTTCCCTCCCAATTTTTCCCAACAATTTTTCCCTAAAGCTTCATCTTTAATATTTTACCTTCAATATTAAATAAATCTTACTCTATTAATTCATCATAAATTAATTAACTATATTATGTTTATCTTTTTTAATTTATCCCACATTGATTAAATGTAGATATGGTTTATATAATATTTGATATATATACATAATATTCTTCTATGTTATTTATCATATATGCACTAAACAAACTAACAAGTGGTATAGTACTTGGTATATATACACACTCTTGTTTTGGTTTTTTACATCGCATCAACTACATAGATGATTTTAGGGGCGAAATTTCGCTCAAGGGTGAAATTTAGGGGCTTCCAATTTTTTATTGGGGGAATTTTTGTATTAAAGTGATTTTTAAAACTTGTATCATTAGCCCGTAATTTTTTTAGGGGAAAAATCGTGTACAGTGTTAGCCCTTGTTTTTAGGAGAGATAGAGGGAAAAAAATTATACTTTGCCCCCTGAGATATTCTTTGCCATTTGGTTTGTCTCATCACAAGTCATTGGGCCTTTGTATTTGCAAGTGATGCAAAACGAAGGAGACCCTACCATTGGCCAATTGATAGAAGAGAGGAGGTAACAGATTGATGCAAAGAAAAATCTTTTTGTTAATATGATTAAGGTACAACACAAATTGTAATCATATTCCACATCCAATAGGTGATACCTTTCCTCAATAAACATTCATTTCCTAAATGCTATGAAAATTGTTGCAAAAGTTCTAGTAATCTAGGAGTCAAACATAAAATGTTGCCACATTTTGTGGTGCCCTTTGAGAGAATGAACTCTTCAAATGGAAGTGGCATCAATGTCTCATTGTATGCCAATAAGAAACCTAAAACTTCCACACGAGTAACTTATACAAAAATGTTGACCAGATGTTGGTGCTAATAAGGTTGTAAGCTCAAATTCAGAAAATAGTTTAATTGCACATGTTAAAACAAAGGCTGCAACCTAATACATTGGAGTGACTTGGGTCTAGTAGAAACAAGGGGGAATAAGAAGTTAGAACTCACTCCACACTCTTTTATGTGGGTAAAACAAGGGGGGAAACTACCACCAGTTGCCTTGCATATTTGCAGCATTGCTAGTGAAAAGGAAGGCCTTGGGATGACTAGCATTCATGCAGAATGGATTGCATTGGCTGCCAAGTGGATTGTTATGGGCAATGAAAGTTGAGGCAACACAACAATTTAACATCACGCATAGGTTGTTGACTACCTCACAAGTTAATGGATTGAATAGGTTATTTGGGATCTGTGATGTTATTGTGCGGTAATTTCCTTCAAATTTAATGGTTCAACATATCTAAAAGAATTTGGAAAGTTTGACAGGTGGAGAACTTAATTGGGAATTTCAGGGACTAAACAATGCATGGGATCTAGCAGCCAGATCCTTTTAGGATTTTCAAACACTAAGAGGACATATGGGAGACATTTCTTGTTGTGTAAGAAGATTGTGTAAGAAAGGTTTTTATATGTGGGGAGACTTGTAGGACAAAAACTTGTAGACTTGGAAATATTGGAGGCCAGTTACTGTCATGTATTGTCTAGTCACCAAGTAAACAAATCCATAAAGTAGCATTAGTTTTTTTATTGGAATTTTTTTTAATAACCTATTTTTCTTCATCCAAGTGTCTAGCCTAACTGTAGTATACCCCATCCACTAATTAATAAAAAACAGTTTAGTAGTTTTGACTTCATGATAGTTAGGAAGTGATCTAAAAGCCATGTGCATTGAGTGCTTGATGAGGCTATCTATTACATCAATGGGTACATGTATCTTCCATATAGACATTCATCTCAAACTTTGCAAGTTAGACAACAGATTTCCAATGTTTTTTTTTTAATCCAAAGTCATTCCTGCATCAACAATAAACCATGTGTAAATTCAAGAAGAAATCATCACTATTTCTACAGCAAAAGAATTTGTTATAGGCATTTCCTGGAAGTACTAATCAATCATTATGAGTTGATAGGAGTCAGGACACCTGTAGCATACAACCTTTGGCTAATTTAGCATGATTAGGACCATGATCAGCCTACAAAAGCTCATTTACTCATTGTTGGTGAAACAAAAATGAAACCATATGCCAATAGTTGAACCAACTTGAAATTATGCCCAAATTGTGATCAATGTATTTAAAGTGTTCCACAGTCCATGCCCTTTAAACCATGATAATGCTTCAGCTGATATCATTAAATGTAAACTATGACAATATAACAATGATGACAAAATGAATAGACTTGAGCGATGTCACCACGAGTTTGTCATTAACATATACCAAGCAAAACAACTGAGTTATATTGCTTAAATTGGGTGTCAATCGGACATTAAAGTGCAGCAGAGAATTATCATCAAGATGGCAAGGCAATAGCATTCAAATATAGATCACTTCTTTGAGAAACAAATGGACAGGCCATTGTTCAATTTAGGACAGACTTATAAATATGCAGCATTCTCATTACATTACCATAAAGTTTCAGATCAACATATGATAATCCTGTGAACAATGCTCAGAAATGATGGCAATACATCAGTTTTTGAGATAGAATTATCATACACATAGAGAGGTGAACAGTGAGAAATATCATCACCGCATTTTTAGTGCAAATATAACCCATGTGTTAGGTACCAAATAGTGTGCAATGTGGATAATCACCATTCAACAGAGAGATATTCGGTTACAAGTTTGAGCTAGAGAATGTTCAATGAATAACAATATGTCTAGTGTTGTGACTGAGACACATTCACTGCACATCTCCTTGTCAGTGATCAAATTCAAACTTTCACACTATTGTAAATGTCCCACAGAACTGACGATTGGGGATTTGAATCAACATTATCTCCAAGAAACATTTTTTTTTCATATGAACAATCTGTGGAAATATTTTTCTCTCTTTTCAACACTCTCACTTGCATGGAATTCAATGCATCTATCACTCTTTATCTAGGAATTATTATCCTCTCCAAGCTACATGCCAATAAAAAAACTAATGCTACACCTACACGTTTATCATAATTCATAAATTTATTATGTGAACAACAAAGGTATGGTCTTGAGGGAAAGGTTGCAGGACCAATTATAACTATTATCATAATTCAGAAGTTTATTATGTGAACAACAAAGGTATGGCCTTGAGGGAAAGGTTGCAGGGTAAATTATAACTATTGCATCCAATAAGCAAGAGGGTTGAAAAGAAATAGAGAGGATATTATTACCCATCCAAGATATCAATATCTTCAAAAGACTGTAAATTAACAAATTATTACTTCACTGCTTAGTAAGCATATTATTCAATCTTGAAACTACTAGCTTTCCCAGTGAGTAAAGGATTTTGGGACAAGTTTGAGGATGGTASAAGAAATAAAGGTGKMATRTGGAATCTGGATGGTYCCAARAAAAAGTTGYAGCTRCTTCTAAAAACCCATTGCATCTGGATTATGTATCTCTACTTTCACATGTGCAATTTCATAAAAAGAATAAATTTTGGCTAGATTTTATCAAGGAAAAAACTCAGTTATTAACAGTCGTTGTCTAAGTGTTAACTAAAACTTTCCATCTTTACCAGATTTAGTGTGCACTAAAACTCTCCATCTTTTACCAAAATTTGACAAATTAAACAGATTTGTAATTCCTGAGTAATTTATTGTTAGATTTACATTTGATTGATTGATTTTAATGATGTCCATGAGACTGAACAGCCTAAAATATCAAGAGAATAACAACCCTAACTCATCTTCACACTCTTTTGGATGATTCAGATTGATTCAGATTGATTTGGTCAAACTTTGAGTCTTGGTCATACTCTTTGAATCTTTGTCAAATCATTGTGTTTTGGCAAATT
>ML801294.1:17033-71627 GCA_009831015.1 Picea engelmannii | reverse complement strand
ATTTCCATATTAGTAATTAGGGTTAAATAATGAATAAACATAAAAAAATCCACTTTTGACATAGTAAAAAGTAAATAAAATAAATCCATAACACATTTTACCATATCATTTTACCCTTTTACCATTTGAGTTCAAAAAACCTCTGTTTTACCTTCTACCTTCAGTGTTGATTTCTGGGAGCTTCGGGCGATCATTCCATGAGCCGTCTGGATTATTTTGGTAAGCTCTCCATTCTCTACCTTTTCATGGTTCAAATTTATGATTTCTTTGGTTAAAAGTCAAGTTTTAAATTGATTTTTTTAAACCCTATGCCTGTAGAGGAATTCTCGCAGGCTGCCCATACGGGACCTGCGAGAATGCCTCATTCTCGCAGGTGAGCCTAAGGCATCCTGCGAGAAGTTCGCACTGCGTGCAATAGGCCACCTGCGAACAACACAAATTTTAAAAAATTATGCAACGTTTAGCCAAAAGAAAGAATTTTTCCATGTTTAAGATTATTAACCATCTTCATATGTTTCTCATGCAGGTTAATAGCCATCATTATGGTGCTCGAATGGCGAGAACGGGAACACGAGGAAGATAATACAAATGCCGAAAATCACCCTCCGACCATTGCTGCTTTAAGAGATTATGTTCTCTTGAAATATTTTTGCATCCCGGGCATGAGAGCCCAAGTTCAATTGCTGGAATACTTAATCCGGATGTGGGATCCGGACCAACAAGTTTTTAATGTCAGAGCTCACACATTGACTATCGACATCGAGGACATCTATTTCTTCACTGGGTTATCCAGGCGAGGGTCCTATGTCAGTTTGACCGGTAGCTGAAGGGGTGGTTTAAAAATGAGTGAGTATTGCCGCCAGTACTGTGTGCCTGAGGCTGAACGACAGAAGGGGAAAGTGGCCATTTGGGGAGTGACTGATTTGACTCTCCGCACCATTCTCTTTACCATTTCTCGGATGGTGGGAAGTGATGCTCCGCATATGGCTCTACAAAGCTATTTTCAGTATTCCATCGAGTGTACTGAGCCCCGGGTATTCAACTGGGCTGATGCAGTTCTACGCAGTCTCAAGAAACAACTGACCAAATGCAAGCGTGGAGATCTAAAACAGTTTGGATATGGATCCTTGTTGGTGTCTTTCTTCTATGAGAGGGTCCCTGTGTTTAGACTTCAGGCTGAGTGGCACTTTCCGGGTCCCAGGGATCCACGGATGTTACGATGGTGTCAACTCATGGCCCGTCATGTGGCAGGACCGATCGTCGGGTATGACGATCTCTTCTTCGACTGGCTTCAAGGCCAGGTGCTGATGGTAGAATATTATGCATACGCTAGCTTAGATTTCCATGACGATCCTGACCTTACACTTCCTGAGGATGCACAGTGGGGAAACCTCAGTAAGAAGCACACCAATTTTATCTTTTAAATGTTTTAGTATTTTTAACATATTTAAATGTTTTTGTTTTATAGATTTATCTGAAGACTAACACCAATTTTTTATTGATAACACAGACGTTGGGGCATATAGACCTGCTGGTAGTTCTCATGTCCAGCATCGAGGAGAGGTAGTAGTAGCAGTTCCACAGTACGTCGAGGACTATCTGACAGTGGAGCAGAACTTAGAGGGTCTGATGGACGACGTTCCAGATATGACTCTGGAGGAGATTCCACGACGCGATCAGTGTCACACTGTGGGAGTCTCTGCCTCTATGGGTCAACTGCTTCGTAGAGTTGCTAGTACCTTAGTGTTTTATCGTGAACATCATCCTTGATGTCATTATGTAGAATCTATGGGCTTCAATTTTTTTATATTTTGGTCTTCGGACAAACATTTTGTAAAAACAACTTTGATCGTTATATATATACACGGCTTCTACCGGCTTACTTTACATTGTGTACATTTTAATGTGTTTGATTTATAAATTGTTCAAATGCCTGTCCAATACATAATTAGCTAAATCATCTGTCAATGTATTAAGACATCTAGGAATGTGTTGATATTCAATGTGATCAAAATGTCGTTCCAAGAGGCGAATTCGCAAATATACCCTCAATAAAGTAGGACTTCGAATAGAATATACATTATTGAGTTGTAGTACTACCAGCTACGATTCAAGTCGGGCAACCAAATGACGAATTCCAAGAGAGATAGCATCAACCAGTAATTCCACAATGGCGCTATATCCTGTGATGTTTTTGGTTGCTCGATCAAGGCATACACCTCATAAAGATATAAGCTCGTTTGTTGGGGCATAGATTTCCCAAGTAGTTGAAGCTAGGTTCTGAGTACTACGGCTAGCACCGTCGGCGAAGCCAATATAAGGTAGCGAATACTCCGACATCTGGAAATCAAACACAACGTCACATAAGGGAAGAGATCAGATAACGTCAAAAGCAAAACTAAAAATAACACACACACGTAGTATGATACATAAAATACAAGTACTAGTGCACAAATGACTCATGCATAGTACTTCTTTAAGTACAACCCATTTATGGGTTCACTCAAAGGTACACCATCATAATCCACTAGCTCATATGCTCCTTTTTCAAGAACTTTGCAAACAATGTAAGGCCCACGCCACATTGGTTCGAATTTCCCAGCTCCTAAGACATCTTTATCTTGTTCATACAGAAGAACAAGATCTCCTTCAGAGAAGACACGAGGTTTGACATGCTTGTCATACTGTTCCTTAACACGTTTCTTTTGGGCTTCGATTACAAGAGTAGCGTCACGGCGAGTCTCATCTAATCGCATCAAATACAACAGACGTTCCTCTTCGGTAGAAGTATTAGGTAAGAGCTCTAGAGCTAGCTTCAAAGAAGGTATTTCACATTCTATTGGTAGAATTTCTTCCATGAAATAAACTAATCGAAAAGGCGTGAATCCCATAGCAGACTTAACAGATGTCTGATACACCCATAATGCTGAAAATAACATTGTGTGCCAGCTACTTTTATGGATTCCTATCATCCGTCGAATCATAGTTATGAGAACCTTATTGATGGCTTCGACCTGGTCATTAGCCTGTGCATAATAGGGTGTTGAGCTATCATGACGAAGGCCCAACTTTTCTGTAAGTTCAGACATCATATAATTCCTAAAATGACTATCGTAATCGGTAACGATAGCCTAAGGAACACCAAAATGAGTGATGACATGGTTGAAAAGAAATAACACTGCAGTCTTCCCAGTATTGTCGAATGTCGGCATCGCCTCGGCCCACTTTGTGAAATAATCAACAGCTACAATAATGTAACCATGCCCCCCGGCTAAGTGAGGGTGACATGTCATGAAATCAATGCCCCATTTTGCAAAAGGACCTACTGAGACTATAGGATGAAGGGGAGAAGGATGCGACCAAATCTTTTGAATATAGGTCTGGAAGGCATGGCACTTCTGAACAGCAGTAATGCAGTCAGTGAATAAGGAAGGCCAAAAGTAACCTGCACGTAAAAATTTATGGGCAGTAGCATACCCAGACATATGACCACCACATGCTCCTGAATGGCAGTCATTCAACGCTTTCTCAGCTTCTTCAAAATTCAAACAACGCCGAAAGACAGATTCAATACCTCGATGGTAAAGAGTATTTCCGAGGATAATATAATGACGTGCTTGATAACGGACGTGACGTCGTTCATTACTAGACAAAGCACGCCGGAAAGTTTGAGTTTGGAGATATATAATGATATCTCTATACCAAATATCATCAGTACTAATAAGGAAAAGTGACTCGTCAGGTAACGAACCGACTGCTACTTTTTCCGTGGCAGTGTGGGGAAAATCACAAATTAACTCAGCGAAAACGAGGTATTTCTTCGACGTGGCGTGATCGAATTCCAAATCGAACTCCTGCAGAATGACAATCCACTTTGAGTACTTTCCCCCCAACAATTTACGTGTCAATATATGTTGCATGGGGTTACAATGTGAAATCACTATAGTCTTCCTGGAGAGAATATAATGACAAAAACGTTGAACTGCTTGAACAGCAGCCAAAGCGAGCTTCTCAACATGTTGGTACTTGATCTCCGTGGATGATAAACTTCTACTCAAGTAATAGATAACATGTTCATCGTCGTTATCATCCTCTTGAATGAGGACCATGCCGATAGTATACTCGGAAGCAGCTAGATAAAGAAAGTAATCTCGACTATAATCCGGAGGGAAAAGAAGAGGATCTTTCGTGAGGGACAATTTTAAAGCTTCAAAAGCGTTGTTAGCAACCTTATCCCAGACAAACTATGAACCTTTCTTTAAAAGACGTGTGAAACCACGAGTAATCTCAACGTAATTCAAGATGAAACGACGAAGAAAGTTTGTTTTCCCCTGCAAACTTTGTAACTGGCGCAGTGAAGAAGGAGGAGGGAGATTAAGAATCGCCTCAACCTTAATAGGATCTACCCGGATCCCCTGACATGAAACAATGAAACCGAGAATACGGCTGGACTCTACGCAAAAGACACACTTATGAAGGTTTAGATGAATGCGATAGAACCGACAATGAACGAAAATTGCTTGGAGATGATTAGGGTGATCGACTCGGCGTAAAGAATGAGCTAGAAAATCGTCCAAATAAGGTTGAACGATATGCTTTATATCGTGAAACGCATAAGACATAGCACGTTGAAACGTATCACTTGTGTTCTTAAGACCGAAGGGAAGTTTTCTGTAGGCGAAAGTACCCCAAGGACAAATAAAAGCAGTTTTATGTTGGTCCTCAGGAGCGATGTTAATTTGATTATAGTCGGAGAATCCATCCATAAGAGAAAAGATTTCACTGTCGGCACAGTCATCGACGATCTGGTCGACGAAAGGGGTTGGAAAGTTGTCCTTTGGACAGGCTTTGTTGATATCCCAATAATCAACACAAACACGTATACTACCACCTTTCTTGTCAATCGGTACGGGGTTGGAAACCCATTCTGTCAGAGCCACGGGATAAATAAAACCGGCTTTGAGAAGGTTTTCAACTTCGAGCTTGATGGATGCGGCTTTACATGGATGGACAAGATGGAGGCGTTGCTGGACTGGTTTAGCTCCGGGGTATGTCTTTATCTCATGCACAATGATAGACAGGTCGATACCTGGCATCTCTTCGTAACTCCAGGCAAAAATATCACGAAATTCCTTGAACAAATTGGTATAGGTGACAATTTCCTCTGGAGTACATGAAGCTCCAATATGAACATTTTCAATTATCCCAGGTTTAACTGAAATATCAATAGGTATCGTGGGAGAAATATTGTTGAGGTTCCCTTCTGCAAACACATCATGTGTAGATCCGGGAACATTCGATATGACAACAACGGTCGACGGAGTCGAAATCCACTGGTAATTCTCAAGAGTGTGTTGTTCCAGAAATAGTATGGAACGATGATGTCCATCGTCCCAAGGTGTATCGGCCATGACGGACATGATCATATCGTCAGTGGGAAATATGACACGGAAAGGGTCGGGAGACAACTCCTCAAGAGAGGGTGTAGAAGGTGTTGCCGATTGAATCGCATGATAAGCAGACTCAACCAGACTTAACGGCATAACGTCGTCGAAACGAGGATGATCTCCTGGATCAGGGACTATCCAAGGGTCAAAAGACACCGGAAGCTCATGAGGAATGGCGGAGATCATATTAATCGAAGCAACTGACGGGCATAGAATATCGGGTGGTGGTGGTATGGGAAAAGTACTCATTAACGAAGAGTCTTTTAAGAGACCGACTCCAACATTCTCATAACCCGATGGGGTTTTAGCTATAAATGGCATGTTTCCAGTGCGAGTATCGGAATTAAAGAAGGCAATTTGATCAACCGTAATGATCTTTCCTTGATGGGGAAAACGGACTACACGGAATAGTGTGGACACAATAGCTCCCATAGAATCTACCCAGCTACGGCCAAGAAGAAGATTATAATCTAGGGGAGCATCGAAAACTTCCACTTCAACTTGGACTGTCTTACCTTCGAGAGTAACCGAAAACGATGGAATAACACCGTAAGGCTTAAAACCCGAGCCATTGAAGGCTTTCAAAGTATTTTTTGATTCTGTTAATGGAGGAGAGCCAATGGCTTTCCAACAAGTAAAAGACATTACACACGTAGAGGCACCCTCATCAACAACATTTCGGCAGATTCTCTTGTCGGAGACAATAACTTGTATCCGAAAAGAAAGTTGTGGGGGTAACCTTGGAACATGTTCGTCCAAGTCAAAGACTATCAAATTCAAATCTGTAGGATCAATTCCACCTATAGCTTTCAACAGAGCCCTTCATTGCGCAGGACAAGACTGAAGGACTTCCAGGGCAGACATCGCTCAAGGTGCTTGGGCCAGATCTTCTACAATGCTATAGTTATGGGCCGCACGAGCATGGGGATTGAATGTCGATTTCTTAATGACACCTTTTGGGGGTCGCAGGACTGTATCAAGGCTCGGTCTTTCGAGATGAAGAGGACCGTTTGTTGGTGGATTTGGCGGAGAGAGTTGTACCAAATCAGGAGGTAAATCGTCAACCTTCTCCTTAGATGGAGAATAGTCTTTGGCTCTAGTTGCGATGGCAATGTCATTGTTATTAGAATCATCGGTGCACATCAAAACATATGATGTGGTAGAAGTAGATGGTTGGTCATGGATGACCAAGGAGGCCTGCTGCTGAGACGGGAAGGGTTGGGACAAGACTGTCGGCATAGAAGGTTTGGGTGTTCCTTGAAGGAACTTGTTAACTTCGGCACGTCTAGGACAATCCTTCGTGTAGTGATCATCACCGTAGATAAGGAAAGGGTAGCATGGTTTGCGCTTATCCCGATCATCAATGGGAGGGGTTTTGGTTTGCTCATTTGGATTATTGTTTTTACTCTCCTTATTCTTGCCTCTCCCTTTCTTTGATTTATTTTTATCGGTAGGTGTATATTGAACAGCGTTCACTTCAGAGGTTATACCGGTGGGAGGAGCAAGAGACAGAGCATTTTGAACATTAGAAGATGTGGATTTAGGGGTTGTAGTTGAAACGGAATGTGAGTGGGTATGAGTGGAACCAATCACATCGTCAGCTGCATGCGAGGTAGCTGGAGTAGTTGAAGCGCTGGAAGTACCAGGACGGGGTAGGTCAGGTAGCAAATCGTACAATGTTCCCGTTTGCGAATAAACAAGATCAAGATATTGGGCACGACTTATATCCTACTCCTCTGTAACAATGCCACCCATGGAGATTTCCTTACCAATCTCATTCACAAAGGATTTCGTGAACCATTCTGCCAGTAACTGATCAGGGAGCTCAAGTTTGATGAGACGTCGTCTCCGTCTCCACTCATGTATATGATCCGAGATATGACTGCCTTTAGATTTTTTAAAGGAAGTTAAAATATCAGTCCCGGTATCATAACGGATCGGTAACTGGTAATGTGTAAGAAAATCCATAGCCAGGGTATTAAAATCGGAGAAGAAACCTCGTGGCAATTCAATGTACCACTTCGTAGTGGAACCAGTAAGAGTTCTTTGAAAAAGACGTAGACGAATGGAGTCATCCATCAGAGAGTTGGATGAACACCATAAATGAAAAGTCATGACATGATTATTTGGGTCCTCTCCCAGCTTGCCATCGAATTTCGAAATGTCCGATGGAAGTTTAGCAGGGATAGCAGGCCATTGGGGAGAGTGACAAATAGGATCATTTAGAATCCTAGACAAATCTGGCAAATCCAAAGTAGCGAGGAAAGGCAACTGTCGGTTTACTTGCGGCTACTGATGGCTTTGGGGTGGAAGCCTCGTTGGAAAACCAGTAGGAGTGTAAGCAGACTATCCATAAAGGGAAGGCTCTGGCTTACTCTGTGGTGGACGGATAGGGTAGTAACCCCAAGGATTGTAACCTTTATTTTGAGTAGGGACCTGGGGTTGAGTAGTCTGACCCGAACCCCAAATAGGATTAGTTACCCCGGGATAAGGTTGGCCAATGGTAGGGACAGCTTGTTTCCCCCCAGCATTATGAGGAAAGTTCTGTAGAAGTTGAGTCCAATACTGGGCCAATTCAGGAGGTATATTTTGTCCAAAAGGGGAGGTTGGTCCCCCTACTGTAGGTACAGTTCCACCCGGAAGTTGTGTGCCAACCGTAGGTTGCATAGTAACTGTGTTGTGTCTAGGAAAAGGAAAAGGAACCGTACCTCCCTGTCCACCAACAAGAATCTGTGGGTTAGGTGAAAATGTTGGAATAGTTCCAGTAGGATTAGGATTACCAAAGGAAAAAGTGGGAGTGTCGAAATAAAACGAGGAACCTCATACCCAGGAAAAGGAGGACCACCTGGAGAACCGGCTGGGGTTTGCGGAGGTGTTGGATTAGGAGGATTCAACAGAGCATTCAATGCATGGTAACCGGGTGGTAGTCTCGGGATGACATCAGGAATTCACTGGGTATTGATAGGAGGAAGAGTAGTTGCAGTAACCTCGGTTTGGACACTCGTAGTATTCGCAAGATGGGTCATCTCGGGAGGGAGAACAAAACGATAAGTAGTAGTCTCGGGTGCAGTTTCTGTCTCAGAAGTCACGGGCGGGTTGATTGCGTAGATAGGAGGTGACTCCGTACCAAAACAAACTTGTCGAAGATAGCCCGACCAAAAAGGATCTTGGCCTACTACACCGTGAGAAGGCCCAACAGTTGATTCAGAAGAAGTAACAACGGTTTCTTCAGATGGATTTACTCATCCAATAGCTCATTCACCACGACGAACGCGATAGTCCTCTACAGTGTTGGTAACTCGAAATTCTTCTAGAGAATCAGTTCGTTCGACTTCTGGAAGTGGTGTCGTGACAACTGGAACGTCACTGGTTTCCCCGTGTGGTGAAGTAACCATAGGGACTTCAATCTGACGAGGAGAGCCCTCAGGGGTACCCTCAGGTGTTGCGATATGCAAGGGTTGTGAAGCTTCCAGATGTTCCGGGGATAAACCTTGCATCCTACATGAACATCGTGGGGGAGAAATTGTAAACAAGTGACAAGTTCCGCGAGAAAAATCCTAAGGTCAACTTCGAGAAATAAACAGCACTCGCTAGCAAATAGAATCTAGGAAGAAATCACCAAGCAAACAATACCTTCTAATTTCGAAGCCACTAGTTGGTGATGAAATCCAACGTCGCAACAACGAGACGAGAAGGGGCGGGGCTAAGGTGGAAAAGTTACGTTGACGACCTGCTTAACAGACTTACGCCCTGGTGCAAGCTCCCACACATAATCGTGGGTATACCCTCCAAGGAGCCCGAGTGAGTTTGATCAACGTCGATTCCAGGTACCGTGAAGACTTTCCCCTCCACAGTCACCTTGGGTAAGAACCTAGAGAGATAGGCCACTGAGGTCACCACAAACAATAGTATAGCCTCGGGGAACAGTTGTCAGTCCGATCCACACGCAAGGGCAGGGTATCCAGCCCGAAACCAACTCAAAGGCTTCCACTCATAATTGTGGGTATACCTCGGAGTGATCCCCGTAATACGTGCAATCTCTACACTGATGTCAACAAAGCAGGGGTAGTAACTCTGCCAACACCGATGCGACCTAGTGCTTAACCCTTGTGTTAGAAGGGAGTCCCAGGACAATATGTTGCAAATGGAATTTAACACTCCCTAACTCAAGATTCTATTGTGTGTTTTTGAGCTTTTGGAGAGTGTGTCTCTCTTCCTACTCCAAAGCACTAGCCTAGCTAAATGTTGGTGTAAAAGAGCCCTAGAAAAGAGTTACTAGATCAATTTTAATATTACGCAATGTTTTTAAAAGCTGTTGTTTACTCAAAGGTAACGGAAGAGAAACTTATGGTGTATGACTCTGACCCAAATAATGTAAGGATAATGATGAAATATAAGCCTTTTCATTCCATGAATCCTAGTTATGGGAGAGAGAGAAAATTCTCCAAATCAACTCCAATACTACAATGCAAATGCAATGCACAATTTACTTTCAGATGCCAATAAAAACAATCATTTATCAATGAGCAATGTCTATATGTCTTTTTTAACACTTCAATAAACTCAAAAAATTGATTTTCCAATGTTTTCGAGAAGTCAAAAACAAAAAACTTGAAAGAAAACTGTTGTTCACTTTCCAAGAAGAACTCTGATTAATGAGAAAAGAAAAATCAAATCGTAAAGAAACAAACAAAAACAACCCAACCAACACTTTCAATGAAAGTAAAAAACAAAAACAAACCAATGAGTCTTCCCAATGCAAATGAAAAATGTTTGTTCGAACCATCAAGCAAGTGAGAAACACCAAGAACTTAACTCTCTACCAATCACTGGTTCTCAGCCAAATAGACAGACTCAACTCCAGAAGTCAGAGAGAATGAAAATGCCAATAAGAGCCAAGAAATGAAAGTCAAGCTACCAAGGGCAAGAAAGACCTAGAAACCCTAAATCTATTCCAGCAAGCAAACTACAGCAAGAGATGTATAAGTCAATGACCCAATAAGCCAAAAAGACACAATTCAATTTTTCTGAGCAATTGAAAAAGTCAAAACTTAATTTCAAAAATTTCAAAAATCTTGCTCACAGGCAAGCGGTCTTACACAGTGCGAGAAGATAGTGTTCTCGCAGGCCACTTGGAAGCAAAGTGCGAGGTGTTCGCACTGGACCCTACAAGCAGCGTGCGAACTTGACTGGTTCTCACAGGCTATCAATGAACACAGTGTGAGAATCCCTGAAGATAATAAAAATTTTGAAAATGCAAGTAATATTCAAGCTGGCTTATAGACCCAGAAGGTCTCTCAGGATATCCTGAGGACTCAGACACTGACAAAACAGGAGAAAAAATCAAATAGATAAAATGGCCACAGGAAATTCAAAAAACCATAAAGAAGAAGGGGATAGATCCCCAGTGGAGTCACCAATTTTGTTTCAGGATAAATCCGTGAGTGCGGACACAAACCGATCTCCCTAGATCCACCTGGATCTACAACAAAACAGGACAGAATAATACACTTTTCCTAGATCTAGCCTATTGAATGAACTAAGAGGTAAGGATTATGGACATACCTTATGAATTCTTTCCTTATGTCTCTGTTGTTCCAAGATTTTGCTCCAATGCTCTTGCACCGCTCAGATCACAACAGTACAAGCCAATCGAAGTAAAGGCAGATTAATATATTCAATAGCTAGTCTATACATATGATCAAGGAGTTATGTAATAAAGTGACATCATCTTTATGGGAAAGAGACATATTACTGTATTGAATTAATTTAAAGTGAAACTTACAACCTGAGCCTTGATGTCGTAGGTCTCCTTTCGATGGTTCCTATCTCGGACACACACACTTGCTCATGCATGAAGAAAATCAACCACTTTTGATGACCTTGTTGTTGTCTCTTGTTGTTGTAGCATCAATCCTCCATACAGTCTTGCACTAATTCTCCAATCAATCTCTTGCTAGTTTGCTTCTTGCTTGCTTAACCTTTTCCATGAGCAATCTCCTCAATATATAGGAGAAGATAGTTTAGTTACTTGGATAGGAAATGATCCCAAGATATCTGGAATGCCAGCACCTGAACAACCATTCGAAGCCAACTCATGCTTCTAGAAGATCCCCTTCTAGAAGATTCGAGATTTTTATCTTTTTCCTTCCTTTGGGACATGTTCGCACCTTGACAATTAGTTACAGTGCGAACTATTCACACCCTAGCTTAATGTAGCCTGTGAGAATTAGGCATTCTCGCAGGCAGATATATAGGTGGCCTGTGAACATCCCTTAAAAGCATGATTTTTGGAAGCAGACAAATGTAACTTTTCTCAGGAAAGTGTTCTTAGTGAAGAGCTTGATTTTCCATCATCATAACATTATCACAACATCATCACGATGACCAAAATTGTGGATAACAAATTCTAATTATAACCTAAATACTAGAAGTAAAGATAATAATGGAATTAGAGGCTTCTCTTTGAGCAGTATGAGCTTATCTACTATTGTTTTCTTGATTAGTTACATGCTATGACTTCTGCCTCGGCAATCCACCAAAAATTTGATTGAAACTCACTTCATTGTGATGAATCATGAAACCATGTATGAACTGCCATGTACTGTAGATAGTTTCCATATATATCTTGTTGCATTTGATGGTGTTATTTTGGTCCTTATTGGATTTATCCAAATTAGGTTTGAATTCACCCACATCAAATTAGGATTGATGAGTCCTGAGGATAAATGCTATTGTTTCTTGATTAGGTTGTGTTTGCAGGCTATGATTTCAACCACAACATTCCACTTAACATTAGGCAGGAATTCACTTCAATGTGACAAAATGGTGTACTATAACTATTTTTTACCATAGACAATTGCCACATTATATCTTGTTGCAGTGGATGTGTTATTTCACTCCTTTTGGATTTATTGAAATTAGGTTTTCACTAATGCCTTTTTCTGACTTGCCATCTTGATGCATTCAATTTCATATTTTTGTTTTCTTTATTTTATTTCAGAAGTAATAGTATTGGTCATGATTCATCTCATAGTAGAGTAGAGTGAATATTTTGAAGTTGATGAGCAATTGAGAGCACAATCTAGACAACTTTATAATAGTGTGCATATACATGACAATGTAGATGATTATGATGGTTGCATTGTAATTGACCTCCTGTACTAAATCATCGAAAGGGGGTGCTAATGGTTTGGTTTTTACGTCAAAAAGTGATCAATGCCTTTAGCCATAATCTCTGGATCAGTTGTAAAGAAGATGATCAGAAACCATGGTTCACAAAAACTTGGTGATGCCCATAGGCTAAAAGAATAAGTCACTTGTATAAGAGAGAAATAGCTCATGTTGATGTTACAAACAAGTCTTGAGTCTGTATTTATACTCAACCCAAGAGCTATGGTGTCCTTTCCAAGAGGATTTATGGGCTCACATAATGACAATTTGGGTCTTAACTGGTTAGGAATATAATAAAAGAGTGTTGAGCCCAACCCTAGAAACACATTGAAATGATTACATAGTGAGGGCCACTCTATGTAGGTTGATATATATTATAGACTTGGCATTTGTAGAGGTCCTTTGTCCTGGGGATGATCTCTTATTTATTGATTAGGCTTTTGAATAAGAGTGGCCCTGTGTTGGAAGACGTATTACAAGGGACCATCGTTGAAGTGTTGCAAACTATATTACAGGTCTTATTGAAGCATAAATACTTTGATTCAACACGTTATTCATCTAATCAACCTATTCTAGGAAGAGGATATGTTTTCTCCTATATTATAATCTTCAACGTTTTTTGTTCTTAAATATAAGTTCACTTATGTTTAAGCCATCATGAAAATGAACACTTCAGTTCACTTATGTTTAAATATAAGTTCACTTCAGTGTTTTCTCCATGAGAATGAACACCAGGAACTCTGTCCCATCAAACACAGACCTGGAAGAAGAAACAAGTCATCATATTTTCTGTTAATTATTATGTTTTTTAAGGTTGTTATAATTCTAGGTTTATATTGTAGACTATATAGCATCAAGAAATACTGGGAAATATTGTCTAAAGATATAGATAGGCTCTGTAATAGGTATGTTACTATGTCGTTGGCACTATTTTTTACTCAAAAAAATTGAAACAGAATTGTGATGTAAATTTTCTACTTGCACTGCCAGAGCTTTGATCAATATCAAATTCCCCAGTTATGGTTTTAAAAAAATATCCTAGGCGAATTTAAAGAAGACTTTGAAATTTGAAGAAATTTGAACTCCAACCTTCAAATGTGGCAAACCCTGTGATTGAGGTATAAATACCACAATGTTAGCACTACTTGGTTTCTCAAAAGGTATCTCCCCACATCCTAGTGCACTCAAGAAGACCTGCATCGATCTTGGTGCAACAGTGTATGATGGCACAAACGAAGAAGCCTCTTGGAATCATACAGCAGTTATGCGACAGTGGTAGAGTGCACTGGGCAGTCATGTGACAGTCATAGAGGGTGCAGGGTAGTTATGTGACAGTTGCAGAGGGTGTTGGGATATTTCATGTTCTTGCTATTTTCTTTAATGAACGAGTTTTTTGTTTAGAAATTGTTGTTCATAGTTCAATTTAGAACAGTTAAGAATTAGAGTTGTTTTATTTTTAGCATAATTTTCTGAATTTGGAAAATCACTTGAGAGAGTTCTTCCAAGATTAGATGTGATGCTTTTTCAAGGCTAGAGAACACATGAATTTATGTAATTTGTCTTCTCCATGTTGGGCACTCCATTTAAGGGTTCCTCTCATGCAATTTTGGTGTGCTCCTCTAGAGAGATTTAGAATTTTCTATTTTAGGAAGCCCTTCATGTTGGTTGGGAACTTTGTTTTAAGAATCTAGGGTTAGAAGGTGGTCCATAGAGATGGTTCTATTGTTGTAAAAAAACTAGACATATTGTCCTATAAAAGAAAGGTAGAGTGTGTGGTGGATTGATTCCAGTTTTGAGTCACTGCATGTATTTCTTACAGTTAATATAAGTAGATGTGATTGAGAGTTCAGATTTTATCGGAGTGATGTGTTTGCGGAACTAGTATTCATAATCTACTATTTTGATCAGTGTTTACATTTTCAGATTTTATCTCTTTGGCTACTCTTGATTTTGATTTTGGAGGTTTTGTTGTTGAGTTCACTGTCACTTACACCAATTCTGTTGTTTTTTGTTAGTACTTGGCCAGATATGTACAGGTTCTGAATCATGGCTTCAATGAAACTGAGTTGTTTGGCCACCTCTGTTTGGACCATGGTGCCCACATTAACTTCAGTATCTGGCATCTCTTCATAATCTTTCCAAGGATGGTTTAAGGAGTAGATGTTATCAAGTTTGGATTCCCAAGAATGAAAGAGAGGATATGATAGTTACCATTAGATATGGGTGTCATGAATTTTCACTAACTTGGTTTAGGGAATGCTCCCACTACATATGAGGTTGATGAATAATGCTTGTGAGTCTTTCCCGAGGAATGTTTATAGTGTAATGTCCCCAAGGTCAAGCCCTGTTGTAAATCATGTCTATGAAGTATAAAGCTTGCATTATGAATTGTAATTATGTTTTATAGGCTGGTGAGCCAAGTTTATATAAGTTGGTGGGATTATGTGTTATTAGTCTGGAGAGCCTAAGTGTGAAGGCTAAGAGCCTACTTTTGTATATGTAATCATGTAGAACATTAATAAAAATATAATCACTGATGTGTGTAGACTGACCACGATGAATGAGTGATCAGGGACTAAGATTCAACAGATTGGGTAAGGGATTGGGGGCTGAAAGGTTGGAAATAGAGGCTAAGTGTTGACCCTAGGGGATAAGCTTGGGGGATTAAGTCCTTGGGAATAATAATTTTAATATTATTCCAAAATCCATGTGAAATATATGTTTTTTCCTAAGTTCCTGGAGAGGAACGCATGTTGATGGAGTGCATGCAGCTTCATGGGTGACATGTGTCAACCCAGGCACATGCAATTAAAAAAACTGCAGAAGTCAGTCGTGGAGGGGTTGGTTGGGTCATTCTCTCATCCTCCGCCTGAGTTCATGGTGATGCCCGTCTGAACCCATTTTGCCTCTATGTCTACATTTTCTTACCCATGCACCATGAAGGAAGCCCTCACGGGAAAATAGTTTGCTCTTGCATTTTTCCATTCTCCACTTGAGTCTCTTTGCCATTCCCCATCCTTGACCTCTGCATAATTTCCAGTCATACATCCTATAACCGATAAACCATGAGCCTATTTGTGTCTTTTATAGAACCTGACACCTGGATAATTATGTTTTATAGGCTGGTGAGCCAAGTTTATATAAGCTGGTGGGATTATGTGTTATTAGGCTGGAGAGCCTAAGTGTTAAGGTTGGGAGCCTACTTTTGTATATGTAATCATGCAGAACAACAATAAAAATATAAACATCGTTGCGTGCAGACCAACCATGATGAATGAGTGATGGGGGACTAAGCTTCCACAAATTGGGTAAGGGATTGGGGGCTAAAAGGTTGGAAATAGAGGCTAAGTATTGAGCCTAGGGGATAAGCTTGGGGGCTTAAGTCCTTGGGAATAATAATTTATTATTATTCCAGAAGGTATGTGATAAACATGTTTCTAAGTCCTGAGAGAGGCAACACATGCAGCTCCAAGTGTGCAAAAGGGAATGCATGTAGCCCCAGGAAGACAAGTGTCGACCTGGGTGCATGTGGTTAAAAGTTGAATTGTCAACAATGTTATAACCCTATAATTCATAGTATCATCTGGTGACTGGAAATTTTTCACTCTGGGTGTATATTGGCTTGCAAATAATATTTCATCTCTGCAAATTATTTTCAAGGGAAAGAAAATAAAATTCATGGTTGTTGACACTGAGTGGTTTTTCCTAACCTCATGGAGACAAAAGCAAGGGAAACAGTGCACGAAATCCACATAATGCACTTATCCTAAGTTTTGGAGAAAATATGACTTTGCGCTCATAGAGTAAAGATAGCGCATAAATGAACGGTTGAGAAGCTGGCGCTGAGATCTACAGTTCACAAGATTTTCCAGACCCCCCCCCCCNGGGGGGGGTCCGAAATCAGAGATAACGAAGGCACATATTTGAACGGTCGAGGCACCAGCGCTTTCATCAAGATTGAATTTCGGACCCCCCTGACTAGTCTGTCTTTAATAGAAGGGGGGGGGGGGGTCCGGAATGGAATTTTTCTCTAGCGGGCCCCTATCTCTACACGACAGGAATCTATTGGTCCCGACTCCCATCACTTACCATTCATCTTTTTCTGACATACCCCGTCACCTCATGACATCATGCTTCATTTTCCCGCCACCCATTCACGAATAAATGAACTTAGGATAAAAGGAAAAATCAAATAAGTTAGTTAGATTAATTAATAATGTTAGTATAATTAGTTAAATAACCTAGGTTAAATATTGTTAAAAATTAATTAATGGATTAATGGATTAATTAATAAATTAGGTTAATGTTTTATTAATTAATATTAAAAACAAAACAAAATAAAACCTATAAAAATAAAACTAATAAACAAAACAAATATTAATTAAACAAAACATATAAAAATAAAACACAAAACAAATTAAATATAAAAAACAAAACATATAATAAAATAAAACAAACATAAAATAACTAAAAAAAACATAAACAATAAAAATAATATTAAAAAAAAACAAATAACAAAAAATTAAAAAACATAAAACTACACTACCCTAAGTCTACCCACCCAAATACTCCCCGTACTTTCATTACATCAATCAACATAAAAAAACAAATCCACGGTCATAAAACTTTCCGGACCCCCCCCCCCCTCACTATCTGAAACTTAACGAGAGGGGGGGGGTCTGGAATGGTTATTTCCCTTTACCACTCTTTGGAAAGGTGTTGGATCCCCATTCCAGCGGACTCCCCTACCCCTAAAACCGCTTACCACCTCGGGGGGGGGGGTCTGCAATACCACCCATCTCGAAAAAATCATTTTTCTCATTGTTCACCTATTTTTGCCTGTTCAGCATGTCTTCGTCCGAGGCAGTTTCTGGGAAAATGAAAACGAATTTTAAGAAACCGAGAGAGATTTTTCTCTGAAACGGGATGAAGAACAAAAAGTCTCTCAGTTTTTTCACAGGTGCCATAAGCAGGGACAATCAAAGCCATCTTCAAGGCCCTTTTTTCCAGATTTTCACTTTTTCGTTATAGTCCTAATTTTGCGGGAGTTGTTACGACCAGATGGGGTTGATTTTAGTGAAACCGAAGGAGTTTTGTTTCCAGAACATGACCATATCCAATAACCTCCTTCAGTTTTTTTCCCAAGTGTCAGCCTTGAAGAGAAACATATGTCTGTTCGGACCCCTTTTTTGCAGAAATTAGGCCCGTCTTTCATGGCAGACAATTCCAGATTTTGGGGGATTTGTGGCTATTTTTGGCCGAGGCGGTTAAAAACGACTCACACAACTTGATGGGGAGACCTCTCCTATTTATAGAGATGATTTTTAATGTAAAAGGGTTGATCAATATAGGACCATGATTTAAAATTTTTTAAAACAACTCGCTGAGCTTTCTGTGTTTTTTCATCAATTCAATGAGACAGTGCTATGATGCAGGATTCTTGTGACTATTTTGACTGGTGATGTGCATCCCTATGTGTTAATTTGTTTCTCTGTTATCATAATTAATGTCTTCCTCTGAATTAGTCCAAGAAGATTAAGAACAAAATTGGTTTTAATGCACCCTCTGTCTCTGGCTTGGTATAATTTTTTATGTTTTCCAATGAAGATTAAACTCAAAATTCTTAGTTTCTCTGTGTTTAATTGGATTTCTTGACCTGTTTTCGTCTCACCCATTTCATTTAAATTGAAGGATCCAGTGAGTTGTCTACCTTTCCCTGCAAATATTAGCATGTTGACATGGATTTTTGATCGTTCGTTTCAGTGACTCCATAGCCCATGGTTTCTCTTATCTGCCTATACCCAATTCCTACAAACAAATCCTATGTTCTGTGTAACTAGCCTAATATCCTCTTTAAACAAAGTTATATTAGACAGAGAGATCCCTCTCTGAGTCTTGGAGGGCTAGATCCAAAACTCGAAGTGGTTTTGATGTTGCCTCTATGACTGCCATCACGGCCTTGGGAAAATTACAAAGTGCTAACAAACAGAGTTGGGGGTTTGTTCTCCATTCTGTCATTCGTTGTCTAAACTATGTGACCTCTGCATCTGAGCTCGGCATATCACACACAACACTGAAAAACGAAACCATGAGACCTTTGTGATTGTCCGGTGTATTCCCATAAATTTCGTCTGGTCTCTGCGTTTGGCCTTCATCCTTGACCTCTACATAATTTCCTGTCACGCATCCTATAACTGGTAAACCGTGAGCCAATTTGTGTCTTCTATAGAACCCGACACCTGGATAATCACCTGAGCGTGTTGTGTTTTAGCGTATGGTCATTGACATTTGTGGGACTATGCTCGTTTTCTATTGTGGTCGTCATCCTGGTGTCAACTGAGTACTTGATGTTGTTGCAGTTTCCCTCACCCGATTGGAATTGATTCGAAGTGTGTGCTGAAGAAATAGGTTGTTAGGCCTGTGGTAGAAGAAGCAGGTTTCCAATCCTGTGAGCAACTCCCTCCAGGTGAGAGAGTCTGCTGGGAAGTGGTTTTCTCCCAGAGAGATTCTAGCACCAGCTTCAGAGGTCTGAGAATTCCTGATTCAGCCTGTTGTCGAGGCCCAGAGAGGGAGGTGAAGCACCGATGGACTGTGCTTGTGAAGGAGTATACTCCTGGGCGAAATAGGCATGTGGGGAATGAGATTCTATTAGTAGTGGGCGTAAGAAGGCATCCTGGGAAGAATCCTTCCGATTATTCTGTGCAGTTTTCCCTTTAACCTCAGCCTAGACTAGGATTCCTTGCCTTGGGTGGAACTTAGTCCCAGCTCAGGGGTGACCCACTCCTGAGCATGATGAGCAGCGTGGTCTAAGGCTGGGAGGTTCATGGAAGGCCTACACGTAGTTGGTGGAATTACCATGGTTTCAAAGATAAGTATCAGCTTATGCTTAATATTATGTTTTTGCATGCCTGTGATGCTTATATGTATATGTATTCTGTTGTGCATATGAATTACTGTTAATGCTAGGGATTATTTATGTTAGCATTAATCTTGTGCTTACTCTAAGTTAAATGTTTTTAATTTGATTTAAATGCATGTTATTAATTCATGTATGAGAATGATGTTGTTTCTCATAGTAGCGCTTGCCCGGCTAGTGGGATGATGGTCGGGGGCCATTATAGTATGGTATCAGAGCCTAGTTTCAACGCTGAGCCTAGATGGGTTGGATAAGTGGTCTTTGGACCGAGTTTTTGAGAATAAATTGTGTCTAGAGGACTAATTTCAGACCTCAAAATTTTTCTGAGTGTCAACGGACTACTTGACCATGTTACAAAGCTCAGGAGGTGTAGCGATATTATAAAACTGCAGTTGGTGTGGTATATGGCCACAAGGAGAGAGAGAAATCCACACCATAAGTGTTGGATCAAGTAGATGAAGGTTCAAAAGGAGGGTACCAAGTCATTGGCCAGAAGTCCTTGAGAAGCAGAGTTGGACGGTCAAAATTCTCTATGGAGAACTCACGAAATCGCAAGGGCTGTAAGATGGCCAGAAGTTGCAAGGTGGTTAGTGGATGGAAAAACTTGCCACCCTAGGATCTAGAATAAATGTGGGTCGTTGATAGTGGTTATTTTGAACCGTTGGATCATTTTGTGAATTCAGGGATCATGAACTTGGAGCGTAGACCAAATTCTTGGTCACTCCAAGTCCCGAATCGCGAAAGAGATTAACAAGGGTAGAATTGGACGGTGGAGCGCTTCCAGGAAGAAGTGTCGAAATCACGTGAGTCGTCGAATCCAGTCAACTAGCGATAAAGTTAGGGCTGAAGAGATTTGATAGGAGTAAGCATAGGAGAGATCTGGACCATTAGATCCAAATCATCAAGGATCGTTGGATCTCATACAAGAACTCGTGTATCAAAATTCAGGGATTGAAGTGACAAGAGATTTGGAGTCGTTGCATCGTGAACTCCTGGTTACCGAAAACCCGAAACCCCGAAATCCTGAAATGATCTACACCGTAGATAGTAGGAGAGGAACTTGACCATTGGATCAAGTAGATGAATAGACCGTAATTTCATGATTTCGACAAACGGAAGTTTGAGATGTGTAGATGCATGAACTCCTGATGCCTGAAACTCTGAAACGAAAAGTGAAAGTAGTGGGGCCCCCTGACATCGTTGGGAGTAAGGTGGACCTTCTTAAGGAAACCATGTGTCACTACCTTGGTGGGTGACAGTTGTATTGTGGGCCCAGAGGGTATGGAAATTGAATTTTCATAAGTTGGGAGTTAGAGAGGGAAGCGAGTGCAAGAACCTCTGGGACCAAAACCCCAAAACCTGAAACCCCAAAGCCCCGAAATCCTGAAGCCTGAAGTTTCGTTTGGAGAGCCTTGTAGCACCTATCATTTTAGCATTTGATCATGGCCCATGGATGCATGGGTTAGGGACTAAGAAAATGGGGGTTGTCACAGGAAATTGCAGAGCCAAACAGAGCTCAGAAAATTCATGGAATCGAAACGTTTTCTTATTCGCGTTAGTTTATGAATGGTGTAGTTTTATTAAGGGTTTAAGGCCTGACAAACTTCGGTTGACAAGATGTTGTGTGTGAAGAGTTCAACGAGTTCTAGGATAGTCACAAATCAACGCCGAGTATAGAAATGGAAGAGGTGATGATTGCCTCCGATTCAGAGAACGAAAGAGAAGGAAGGGAATATGATGAAAATCATTGAAAGATTGTAGAAATATGCCCATGCTCACCGAACTGATAGCCAAAATCTCATGAAAGTCAGGGATAGGCAGGTTCAATTCAACTTAAGGATGTTGAAGAGTCTGGAAAGAATAGAAAAGAAATTGAAAAAGGAGAGTGACTCAAGAAAGACAGAGAGTCGCAGGACCCCTGAGAGGAAAAGCAGATCAAGGAGTGTCAGCAAACATCGTCGTCACTCCCCAAAGCATTCCAGTAGGGAAGCACACAGTAGTTCAATCCCATATCCTACCAGAAATCATAGGAGATCTGGGATGGATGAATTGAAAGGGGAAATGAACAAGATCAAGCCTCCAACGTTCGATGGAGAACATAAGAAGGAGGAAGATGTCGAAACTTGGTTGTTGGGTATGAGGAAATATTTCCAACTATAGAATTATTCCTCTCATGCAGAGGAAAGGATTTCCATGTATCAACTAAATGGAAAGGCATCCATGTGGTGGGATCAACTTGTGCAGGTGCAACACTTCAGGGAAAGGGACATCACATGGAAAGAATTCAAGAGGTATTTCGAGAGGAAATACTTAACTAAAAGATATTAGGACATAAAGATGAAAGAGTTCTTTGAACTCAATCTAGACAACAAGACCATTGATGAGTATGAACGAAATTTTTTGGAATTACTGAAGTATGTTCCATTCATCAAAGATGAGTATGTCAAGATTCAAAGGTACCTGAGTGGATTACCTCCTCCTATTGGGGACAAGATTCAGTATGATGATCCTAAGACTATGGAAAAAACAATAAGAAGAGAGAAATGCTTATATCAACAGCAAAGAGAAAAGCCTACCTTTTGGAAGGCTTGGGTTGACCAGAAGAAGTTTAAGAAAGAACAGAGGAATAAGGGAAACAAACCTCCCTTTTTCAGAAATAGTCCTCAAGGACATCCATCGTTTAGAGAGCCGAGAATGGATAAAGTGGGAGAACAAAGGCTGAGACAGATGCCCATTCAGTGTTGGGGTTGTAAAAAGAACCACAAGTACAGAGATTGTCTTCATAAACATGGAAAAGCAATAGTTTTCCATAATGTTCAACAAGATGAAACAGTGGAGGACATGGGCAGTAGAATGCCAAGGATCTATGCAGCCCTAGACAACAAGCAAGCTGAATTTCAGGTGCACATGATTGAAGTGGAAGGTATGATTAACAACCAACCATTTATTATTTTAATTGATTCAGGGGCTAGCCATAGTTATATAGACCCTAGAGTGGTGGAAATTTTTCATTTATCAAGAAGCATACATGAAAAGTCTTGGTTAGTGCAGTTGGCTACAGGAACCAAGAGGAAATTCACTGAGTTGGTTAAGTCATCTCTTGTGGACATGAAGGGATTGAGCATGAAGGATGAATTGAATATTGTGCCTTTAGGCTCTTATGACTGTTTAATTGGGATGGATTGTTTAGACCAGCACCATGCCCTCCTAGACTGTCGTAACAAGGAATTTACATGCCTAGATGAGGAGGGGAATCAGAAAACAGTCCAAGGAATTCCCAGAGCTATGGTTGTTAGAGAAATCTCAGCAATGCAGTTGAAAAAGTGCTACATAAAAGGTTGTCAATGGTTTGAAGCACGTGTGGAGGAAGCATCCAGAGATGAAGTCTCAAATATTGGAGACCATGCAGTACTAACAGAGTTTGAAGATGTATTTCAAGAGATACCCAGACTACCTCCAAAGAGAGACATCGATTTCTCTATAAATTTGATGCCTGGAGCAGCTCCAGTGTCGAAAGCTCCTTATAGAATGAGTACACCAGAGCTGAAAGAGTTTCAATTGCAACTTGAAGAGCTTCTAAAGAAGGGGTACATTTTCCCAAGCATGTCACCTTGGGGTGCTCTGGTCCTATTTGTGAAGAAGAAGGACGGGACGTTGAGGCTATGCATTGATTCAGACAATTGAACAAAGTAACTGTCAAGAACAAGTATCCTTTGTCGAGGATCGACGATCTTTTTGATCAGTTGAAGGATGCAAAGATTTTTTCAAAAATAGATCTAAGATTGGGATATCACCAAGTAAGAATAAAAGATGAATACATCAACAAGACCGCCTTTAGAACAAGGTATGGTCATTACAAGTTCATAGTGGTGTCGTTTGGATTGTCGAATGCACCCGTTGTTTTTATGAGCTTGATGAATGGAGTATTCAGGGACTATCTAGACAAGTTTGTCATCGTCTTCCTAGATGACATTCTAGTGTATTCCAGGACCGAGGAAGAGCATGAACAACACCTGAGGATGGTGTTGCAAGTGTTGAGAGAACACTAGTTGTATGCCAAGTTGAGCAAATGCTCATTTTATCAAAGGCGGATCCATTAATTGGGGCACATTATTTCAGAAGAAGGGATCATCGTGGATCCTAAGAAGGTTGAGGCCATCATAGAATGGTCAGCGCCAAGGAATGTGGTGGAAGTTAGATCCTTTATGGGTCTAGCAGGCTATTACAGAAGGTTTATCGCAGGTTTCTCAAAGATAGCTCACCCTATCACTTCCTTGTAAAGGAAGGAGAAAAATTTTCATTGGACTGAAGAGTGTGAGAAAAGTTTCCAGTGATTGAAGAAGTTGTTAACCAGCACTCCAATCTTGAGGATTGTAGATCCAAATGTGGATTTTGTGGTGTGCATAGATGCATGTAAAGAAGGGTTGGGAGGATTTCTCCGTCAAAATGGACTTGTAATCTGTTATGAGTCCAGGAATCTGAAAGAGCACAAAAGGAATTATGCCACTCATGATTTGGAATTAGCAGAAATCGTTCACGCTCTGAGGAAATGGAGACATTACCTCATGGGAAGGAGATTTGAATTAAGAACAGACCACAACGGTCTGAAATATTTGTTTGATCAGCCAACCTTAAACGCTAGACAAATTAGGTGGATGGAATTTCTATGTGAGTACGACTTTGAGATCAAGCATATCAAAGGAAAGGAGAATAAAGTGGTTGATGCACTCAGTAGGAGGGTGCATGAATTACATGCTACATCCATTAGCATGTATCGGACTAATATTAAAAGCAAAATTCTAGAGGCTGCAAATGTAGATCTGCAGTACAGAGAATTGGTAGCCAAGCTACAGCAGGGTAAGATGCCATAGAAGATGGAAATTTATAAATTGGAAACAGATGGTATACTGTTGTACAAGAACAGAATTTTTGTACCCAATGTCCAGTTCTTGAAACAGATGATTTTGCAGGAGATGCATAATGTGCCTTATGCAGGGCACCCTGGATATCATAAAATAGTAGCAGGGCTCAAGAGCCATTACTTTTGGTCAGGTATGAAGAGAGAGATCGCTAAATACATTGCCAGATGTATGGAGTGCCAGAAAGTTAAATCTAAGCATAGGCACCCAGCAGGGTTGATGATACCTTTACCCATTCCTGAGTGGAAGTGGGAAGTGGTGACAATGGATTTTATTACAGGATTTCCCAGAACAAGCAAGCTGCATGATTCGGTCATGGTGGTGGTGGAAAAGCTTACAAAAGATGCCCATTTTATTCCATTGAAAACTACTCACAAGGTAGCAGATGTTGCTAATATTTTCATAAAGGAAGTGGCACGATTGCATGGAATTCATAAAACGATTGTGTCTGATAGAGACTCGAAATTCACCTTGAATTTCAGGATGATTCGGAATGAATCTGAACTTTAGTACAGTTTATCATCCTGAGTCTGATGAACAGACAGAGAGGGTGACCAAAGTGATAGAAGACATACTGAGAATGTATGTGATGGACATACCATCAAGATGGGAAGACTACCTACACTTGGTAGAATTCGCCTACAACAATGGGTATCATGCATCATTGAAGATGAGCCCATTTGAAGCACTTTATGGAAGAAAGTGCAATACTCCAATGAGCTGGGATAATCCAGCTGATAGAACAGTATTTGGGTCAGAGTTGCTCAAGGAGATGGAGGACCAAATGATAAAATTAAGCAGAATTTGAAAGTTGCCCAGGACAGGCAGAAAAATTATGTTGATAAGAACAGAACCCACGGAGATTTCAAAGTGGGTGATCATGTTTTCCTCAAAGTGAAAGCTAATAGGAGTTCCCTAAAGCTGGGAAGTTGCGCCAAGTTGGCAGCCAGATTTTGTGGGCCATTTGAAATCCTGGAAAGGATTGGGCCAGTTGCATATATTCTTGCATTACCTACATCCATGACTGTACATAATTTGTTTCATGTTTCATTGCTTAATAAATATATAACATATGCTAATCATGTTATCGATTGGAATGTGATTTAGGTGGAACAAGAAGGTGTCATGCAAGTGCATCTTGTGTGCATATTGGATAGGAAACACAAACAGCTCTGGAATCGAGCTATAGGTATTGTAAAGGTCCAATGGACCTGGTACAGTCCTGAGGATGCAACATGAGAGCATGAAGATGTTATGCAAGTAGAGTACCCGCATCTTTTTTAAATTTTTGAAAAGCTTGCAGATGTAGTGTAAAGTTGCACTGAGGACAGTGCAAAAATAAGGGGAGGGGATTGTAATGTCCCCAAGGCTGAGCCCTGTGTTAAATCATGTCTATGAAGTATAAAGCTTGCATTGTGAATTGTAATTATGTTTTATAGGCTAGTGAGACAAGTTTATATAAGCTGGTGGGATTATGTGTTATTAGGCCGAAGAGCCTAAGTGTTAAGGCCGGGAGCCTGCTTTTGTGTATGTAATCATGCAGAACATTAATAAAAATATAAACACCGTTGCATGCAGACCGACCATGATGAATGAATGATGGGGGACTAAGCTTCCATGGATTGGGTAAGGGATTGGGGGCTAAAAGGTTGGAAATAGAGGCTAAGTTTTGAGCCTAGGGTATAATATTGGGGGCCTAAGTCATTGGGAATAATAATTTATTATTATTCCAGAAGCTATGTGATAAACATGTGTCTAAGTCCTGGGAGAGGCAATGCATGCAGCTCCAAGTGTGCAAAAGGGAACTCATGTAGCCCCAGGAAGACAAGTGTCAACCTCAGTGCATGTGGTTAAAATCTTAAGCATCAACGAAGTTGGGGGTTCGTTCTCCATTCTGTCATTCGTTGTCTAAATTGTGTGACCTCTGCGTCTGAGCTCGACATATCACACACAACACTGAAAACCGAAACCATGATACCTATGTAATTGTCCGGTGTATTCCCATAAATTTTGTCTGGCCTCCATCCTCAACCTCTGCATAATTTCATGTCACGCATCTTGTAACCGATAAACTATGAGCTGATTTGTGTCTTCTATAGAACCCGACACCTGGATAATCGTCTGAGCATGGTGTGTTTTAGCGTTTGGTCGTTGTCATTTGCGGGACTATGCCTATTTTCTGTTGTGGTCATCATCCTGGTGTCAACTGAGTGCTTGATGTTGTTGTGGTTTCCCTCACCCGGTTGGAATTGAGTTGAAGTGTGTGCTGAAGAAGCGGGTTATCAGTCTCATGGTAGAAGAAGCAGGTTGTCAGGCCTGTGAGCAACTCCCTCTAGGTGAGAGAGTCTACTGGGAAGTGGTTTTCTCCTAAAGAGAGTCCAGCACCAGCTTCAAATCTCTGAGAATTTATGATCCGGTCTGTTGTCGAGGCCTAGAGAGGGAGGTGAAGCACCAATGGACTGTGCTTGTGAAGGTGTATACTCCTGGGTGGAACAAGCATGTGGGGAATGATATTCTATTAGTAGTGGGCATAAGAAGGCATCCTAGGAAGAATCCTTCCAGTTATTTTGTGCAGTTTTCCCTGTAACCTCAGCCTAGACTAGGATTCCTTGCCTTGGGTGGAGCTTAGTCCCAACTCGGGGGTGACCTACTGCTAAGAGTGATGAGCAGCGTGGTCTAAGCCTGGGAGGTTCGTGGAAGGCCTGCACGTAGTTGGTGGAATTACCACGGTTTCAAAGATAAGTATCATCTTGTGCTTGATATTATGTTTTGCATGCCTGTGATGCTTATATGTATCATGTATTTTGTTGTGCATATGAATTATTGTTAATGCCAGGGATTATTTATGTTAGCAGTAATCTTGTGCTTACTTTGAGTTAAATGTGTTTAATTTGATTTAAATGCATGTTATTAATTAAGTATGAGAATGATGTTTTTATGCACAGTAGTGTTTTCCTGGCCAGTGAGATGACAGCCGGGAGCCGTTACATTTAGGTTCACTGATATTTAGAAGGAAGTTTGTTTTTCTCTACTTATAGAATCAATACAGATCAAGAGGAAGGGAATGGATTCCTTTATCACTATGCCACAAGAATAGACTACAATCTTTCTCAAGTCTTTTTTGTTGAAAAGTCAACAAGAAACATGTGTCTAATTTACTTTTCCCTTAAATAAATTGGACAATAAATATTAATCTATTATCTCATTTATAACTGAGTGATTTGGAGTTGTAACAGAATTATAAGTGTAGTTAAGTGAGTTAAGCTCAGTTGAACTAGTTGTAACTAAACTTGCACTAGTGAGAGTTCAGTGAATTAATTATTAATTAATTCAAATTAGTGAACTCACATGCAACTGAAGATTCACCATGGTTAACTACATGCATGTCAGATCCAGTGCAGACCCAGTTGAGATAACAGGTGAAAGGGACATTTTGGCTATCAGTTGTGATTTGAGTGAAGTGCACTCATGCAATCACACATGCAGTGGATATTCTTATGAGCATGTGCAAACTAGGCAATTCGAATTCATTGTGAGAATTCCAATTGCAGGGATTGTGCAGAGGAGGCAGGTTGTCTGGACATAGAGAATTGGCACATGTATTTGTTGAATTTTTGTATGATAGTGTGAGACGATTGTATTGTACTGAGAAGTCTTGGATTAGAGTTTTGTATGATATTGTTTCATGATCCATGATATACATATTATATGATAGTGGGTTTTTTAGCTTTACGCTTTCTCGGTAAAACTTTTGTGTTATGTGTTCTTAATATTTCACTTTTTTATCGTGGTTTAATTTCCACAAGAATATTAATAAAAGCGATTATGTATTTAACAATGGAACATAATTGTTAGATCGGGATAATCACAGGAAATACTTAATTTTTATTGAAATTTCTACACGGTAACAGAGCCACAGAGCCACGGAAGTGAGGTGCAAAAATAATAGTATTTTCGCAGGTCCCGTCTCTGGCAGGGTGCGAACCTTAGTACTGAAAACTTCACACATTTTTTAGTGTTGGAATTCTCGCACCCTACTCAAAGCAGAGGTGCGAACTTCATTGAGATTCTCGCAGGCTGCTTAAAGGAGAGGTACAAACTTCCCTCACCCCACAGTGCATTAAAGTGTGAACTCTCTCAGATAGTTCACAGGCTAGACACGGGTGAGGTGCGAACTTCCCTCGGGCTAGACACAGGTGAGGTGCGAACCTCCTAGGGAAAGAGGGATTGCAGCAGTTGAGTTTGTGGTTGAATAAAATTTGAATTTGCAGAAGGAATTTCTTGGTGCAATAGTTGATTCAAGATCGAAATGGATTTCAATGGCTTGAGGTTGGAGTATGCACTCGAGGGAAGATCGAAATACATTTCTTATAAGGACGGGATGGAGGCAGTACTCGAAGAAAATGGCTTGAAGGACTACATTGACAAATATCTTCCTAAGCCGGATGCGATAGACACTGCAAATCTTGATGCATGGCAAAAGAAAGTGGCAAAGGTGAGGAGGATTCTATTGGAGGGAGTACGAGACCAAATTGTCTCAAGACTCCACGGGAAAGCCACACCACATGCAATGTGGAAGGTTTTGATGGATCTGTTCCAAAATAATAGCGACCATAGGAAATTGGCACTCAAAGATAAAATCAGGAAGATCAAGATGGAGAAGGGCGACTCCATTCCAAAATATCTCATGAAGTTTGTCCAATTTCAAGATGAGCTTGGAAGTGTGGGAATAACAGTCATTTCTAATGATTTGGTGAGCTTGGCTCTCTTAGGACTTCCCAAGAGTTGGCACAGTTATCAAGACTATGTCAATGGAAGGGAAAAAATTTCAGATTGGGAACGACTATGGTCGGATCTAGTGCAAGAAGAGTTCAGGCGAAACACCAGAGATGGTATTCATCAAAGCGTGATGATGAAGAGGATTTTTCTTTGACTGCCAAGGCAAGGAAAGGGAAAGAGAAGAAATTTCATTCAAAATCTGAGTCTAAATTTAAGAAGATGGATTTTTCCAAAGTGAAGTGTTTTCACTGTCATGAACATGGGCATCTCACTACTAATTGTCCGCAGAAGAGGAAGAACAAGATGGTTGTTGGAGATGCAACTGGTGAGTCTCTTGTCTCACAATTTGAACTTGACTTCTCTTTTACCGCATGCATGGCATCAAGTGCATCGAGATCAATGTGGTATTTGGATAGTGGTGCTTCCTTCCACATGACGGGAGATAAAGAGTCTTTCAGTGACTTGGAGGAGAAAGATCTCAGAATGCATATAGAAATGGGCAACGATGGAAGATACAGTGCGAATGGTATAGGTACCATTACCTTTCAGAGGGAGTCAGGTAAACCATTTCAATTGAAAAATGTTATGCATGTTCCAGGTCTGAAGAAAAACTTGGTCTCAGTCGCAATGTTGGAGGATAGAGGCTATGATGTTGTTTTTAGTGATGGAAAATCTTTCCTGCGACATAAAGCAATGGGTCAAGTCAAGAATATAGGGATTCGAGTTAATAATATCTACATGTTGGAGGTAGATGGCTGCGGTGCCATGGTGGGCAAGGCAGAAAAAGTGGTGAGTCAGGATGAGGGTGAATTATGGCACAGGCGATTGGGCCATCTTCATCATGGAGCCTTGAAGATCATGCAGCAAATATCTATTGTAATTCCAAGGGGAACACTTTCTCAGTTAGATCAGTATAAGAGGTGCACCCTGGGGAAGTATGTAAAGTCCACCTTTCATGAAAAGGAGAATCATGCTTCAGTGATCCTTGAGATAATTCACACATACGTGTGTAAACCATTCTCGGTTGCTTCAATAGAAAAACATAGGTATTATGTTATTTTTGTTGATGACTTTTCTTATAAATGCTGGATATTCTTCATGCAGAAGAAGGATCAAACATTCTCAAAGCTATGTGAGTTTAAAGCATTGGTGGAGAAAGAGTCAGGGAAGAAAGTGAAGGCTCTAAGGAGTGATAATGGTGGATAATACATCTCTAACGAATTCAAAGACTTCTACAGCAGAGAAGGAATTCAAAGAGAACTCATAGCACCTCATAACCCACAGCAAAATGGGTTCATGGAGAGAAAGAATAGAATGATCGTGGGTGTAGTACGAGCAATGTTGCATGATTAGGGCCTACCAATGCATTTGTGGGAAGAATCATGCAATACTGCGGTTTATGTGCAAAATTGTTGTCCTCATAGAATACTTGGCATGAGTACACCTGAAGAAGCTTTCACTGGTAAGAAACCTGATGTTTCTCATTTTAAAAATTTTGGCTCATCTGTTTGTGCATGTGACCAAGGATTCCAGGAAGAATCTAGAATCGACTGTTGAAGTTTGGATATTTGTGAGGTACACAGAAACACCCCATAATTATCGTGTGTATTTGTCGAATAGTAAGATTACTGTTATGTGACGGGATATAAAATTCGATGAGGGGAAATCCATGCGGTTTTCGCTTGAGAGGGATCTAGACTTGCATGCAGAAGAGGAACTGCTGGTTCCCAAAGATGAGTCTCAAGATGTGGATCAGCCACATGAGGAGGTTCATGGAGTGGAGGAAACCACTCAAGCAGACCCATCCATCAGAAATGGCAGAAAGCGCACCATGGAAGCTGAAAGATTGAGACTAGATGTTGCATAGAATGTAAGAGCCCCTCCTTCACAGCGCAGATAGAGACAGTCTCCCAATCAATGTGTTGGATACATGGCTCTCATGAGGAAATGTATTGTGACTGAACCATCTTCCTTTCAAGAAGAATTACAGGATCCCACTTGGGTTGATGTTATGGCAGAGGAGTATGACTCCATTGTCAAAAACAGTGCATGGAAAATTGTCCCAAGACCGGTCGACAAATCAGTGGTAGGTTCGAGATGGATCTATAAGGTAAAGCAAGCTATTGATGGGAGTGTGGAGAAATACAAGTCCAAGTTTGTGGCCCGAGGCTTATCACATATCGAGGGGATAGATTATGATGAGACCTTTGCACCTGTCGCAAGGTACTCTTCCATAAGATCCATCCATGCACTCTCAGTGTAGATGGGTTGGCGCATTCATCAGATGGATGTAAAACTATGTTTCTCAATAGGATCATTGAGGAAGAAGTGTACACTGAACAACCATAAGGTTTTGAGACCTTTGATAGGGATTCGCATGTTTGTAGACTCAAGAGATCATTGTATGGGCTGAAGCAAGCACCATGTGCTTGGTACACTCAGATAGACAACTATTTCACTGGATTGGGCTTCACCAAAAGTGAAGCGGATGCAAACCTATACCAAATTTTGGTGGAGGGTAAGATTTTAATCATTGTTCCTTATGTTGATGATTTAAAACTGATTGGTGATGATCAGTTGATACACTCATGCAAGGATGACCTTGTAAAGGAGTTCAAGATGAAGGATTTGGGCCTTCTTCATTATTTCATTAGATTGGAAATATGGCAGCGAGATGGTGAACGTTTTGTGTCTCAAGGAAAGTATGCAAGGGAGATATTGGGTAAGTTTCACATGGAAGGCTGCAAACCATGGATACTCCTCTTCCAAAAAAATGGAGGAAAGAGGATGCTACTTCTGGAGAGGTAGTGGATGCTACTTTCTATCGACAGTTAGTAGGTTCTCTAATGTATTTAGTGAACACGAGACCAGACATTTTCTATGCGGTTAACCAACTAAGTCAAGCAATGGTTAAGCCTACCAAACTCTTTTGGAAGGCGGGTAGGCATGTCCTGAGATATCTGAAGGGCACATATGAGTATGGATTATGGTACAAATAGACGAATGAGGTAAAGTTGCATGGCTTCACGAATGCAGATTGGGTGGGCAGCCCAACGAACAGAAAGAAAACATCAGGGGGGATCTTTAGTATCATATCTACAGTTGTTTCTTGGTACAACAAGAAACAAAGATTCGTGGCACTTAGTTAAGTGGAAGCGGAATACATGGCAGCAATTCAAGCTGCATGTGAGGCTATCTGGATGAGAAAGATCTTGGTTGGTTTGTTTGGTTCTCATTTAGATCCGACAGTGATTTATTGTGATAATCAGAGTTGCATTAAACTCTCAATTAATCATGTGTTTCATGATAGATCTAAGCATATAGATATCCAGTACCATCATCTCAGAGATTGTGTGCAGCGGAAGATCATGTTGCTTCAATACATTCCTACGGAAGATCAGGATGCAAACATTCTGACGAAGGCGCTCACCAGGAGCAAATTCTAATATCATAGAGATAGGATTGGGGTGAAGGATAATCCCTTTCTTGCTGAGAGGGAGTGTTGAAAATTCAACAAGAAACATGTGTCTAATTTACTTTTCCCTTAAATAAATTGGACGATAAATATTAATCTATTATCTCATTTATAACTGAGTGATTTGGAGTTGTAACAAAATTATAAGTGTAGTTAAGTGAGCTAAGATCAGTTGTACTAGTTGTAACTAAACTTGCACTAGTGAGAGTTCAGTGAATTAATTATTAATTAATTCAAATCAGTGAACTCACATGCAACTGAAGATTCGCCATGGTTAACTACATGCATGTCAGATCTAGTGGAGACCCAGTTGAGATAACAGGTGAAAGGGACAGTTTGGCTATCAGTTGTGATTTGAGTGAAGTGCACTCATGCAATCACACATGCAGTGGATATCCTTATGAGCATGTGAAAACTAGGCAATTCGAATTCATTGTGAGAATTCCAATTGCAGAGATTGTGCAGAGGAGGCAGGTTGTTTGGACACAAAGAATTGGCACATGTATTTGCTGAAATTTTTTATGACAGTATGAGACGATTGTATTGTACTGAGAGCTCTTGGATTAGAGTTTTGTATGAGATTGTTTCATGATCCATGATATACATATTATATGATAGTGGGTTTTTAAGCTTTACACTTTCCCGGTAAAACTTTTGTGTTATGTGTTCTTGATATTTCACTTTGTGATTGTGGTTTAATTTCCGCAAGAATATTAGTAGAAGCGATTATGTATTTAACAGTGGCATATAATTGTTAGATCAGGATAATCGCAGGAAATACTTAATTTGTATTTAAATTTCTACATTTTTCCCAATTATGATAAAATATTAATATCCTTATTTTGTTTTTATCTAAAAACAATATTCTGGTAGATGCTTAACCAAAAGGTGAGTTAGAAGCTAAAATTCACAAACTTATGTTAGATTGTTGGTCGTACCCATAGATATATGTCAAAGCGATGGAAATACTTTTTGTCTCTTTCTCAATTCAAGGTATGATTTTAGGTTGCATTCATACAATCAACCTAAAGGAGAAGGGTGATAGGGTTGGGGCTTCCAAATTTGTTGGATGCATACTTACTTTAAAATATTTCCAAACATATCATTCAACAATTTCTAGCTTGGACAAAAGGTTAAAGTATCCTTAAGGATTCAATTTAAAATTTAGACAATTTTTAAAGTGAATATAAATAGATTCTAGGTTGTGTAGGTTTGTTTAAATTGTCCTGTAACAGCTTGCATACAATTCTACCTTTGGCAGTGCCTTCTAGCAGCACTGGTCATATCGATTCTCTATTATCTTTTTGGATGCAGAGGTACTGGATTCACCTGTAGGGCTCTTGCACTTGCACTGGATGCATACTGGGTTTTGGGATCCACACCCAAAAGCATCTCCTAGATAATGTTGAAATTTGTATAGCAGAAAATTGTGTGTAGCAGAGAAATTGTACAAGCACACTGCCTCCATCACTTAGCCACCAGTGATTAAACAACAAAAATTAAAATTTCTCCTCCAAAGACAAGGAGAATGGTGGGCAATGCAGATATTAATATATGGTTGGAAAAACTGGAGTGCCAATACAAGTAGGTTATTGAGAAGCAGACAAAATTCAAGAAGGATTTTTAGTGGAACCGTGATAATCTAAGGTAGGGAATTGCACAGAACCATGGTGTGTTAAAGTAATAAATAACACAATTTCAAGCAGGAACATGGAATTTTGAGGTTGGAGATTGCATAGAATCATGATGCATTAAAACAAGAAGTAACAGAAATAACAGAAGTAACATAGAAGTCACTAAAAGCAAGGATGCATTGAAGGACTATATTAAGCAAACCCACAAGGGTTAATGGCACTCATCAAAGAGTCTTTGGACAACTTAATTGATGAAACTCACCAACCCAAGAAGGCAGAACTAATCCATAACCAACTTACCAAGCATATCTACGAATGGCGTAGAACTAATCGACAGTCGAGCATATCCACGAATGGCTTACTAGTCACCCTTATCCAACTACATTCCTATACAAATCAACCAATGTAGTTGTATCTAATGAGGGTAATGTAGCATCCCGCTCTGGTGCACTAAGAAAACTTATTCTTTGAGGACACTTTCTCGCAAGTGATCTGGACTTTTATGATATTAAAAATTTATCCTCGATTATGATGCGTTGTGATAGATGGCATGATGTTTCACTGCTTTGACATAGAAAGGTACGATTGACTTAGTTTTATTGAGTGTGCAGGGTTTTGGACCTTGAGGATGTAGAGGCATCGATGGAACCCCTTGGACTCTGGATTGAGTCAGGGAGTGCGCTATTTGGGTTGATTTATTTACTGTGATATTTCATTGATTTGATGATATGATGCGGGCATGTTCTGACACGATTGTTAATGATGCAAGCTGACGATAGCTTGCCGACCATACTCACATATGGAGTAAAAGGACCACACACAATTTCCAGAGAGGTTGAGGGAGAGGTGTGGACAGCAGCCCTGCCACAGCCTACTAGCACTCCCGTCGTGGCTCGAACTGTAGGTTAACGAATACCTAGTTCGAGAGGATCCACGATGTCATGAGGGCAGACTGCGACAGTCGCTCACGATGATTCTAAGGGGCGCGCAATAAGGTGGGGGCCTTATTCCTTAGAGCCCTTAGTCTCCCACAAGTTCACCTAGCGGAGTGTTGACTCTAGGGGTTATTGATGTCTACCAATCAGTCAAGTTGGCGAGTGGCACCCTTGGAGCACGTGGTACATCTTGAAGGGCACGTCGCGCAAAAAAAACACAAGAAGCAAGTGGCACCCTTGGAGCACGTGGTGCATCCTGAAGGGCACGTCGCGCAAAAGAAATGAACGAGGCGAGTGGCACCCTTGGAGCACGTGGTGCATCCTGAAGGGCACGTCGCGTTGATGTTGATGAAGGAACAAACCTAGATATCCCTAGGACATTTAACACATTAAGAAATTCTTAAGCTACTTCCCTAATTAAATGTCACCTAGTTCAGAATCTAAGTCCTAAGTCTAAAACTTCTCAGGGTAAAATTTTGTCTAACCTTAAGAACAGACCCTATAAAAATAAAAATAAAAATTTAAACAAAAAAAACCACTTAGGTAATAGTTTTAGTCTTCATAAATTTTTGGGGTAAAATGAAGAGAGTAATAATTTAATTAAAATCTGTAGTTTTAAATTGTAAAGAAGAAATAAATTATTTAAATTGTGAAAGTGTGAAAAGATTTTAAATTAATAATAAAAGGAAAAGAGTAAAACGCGCAACTGCCATTTTGTCTTTATTTAAAAGGGGAAAGAAGGGAAAAATAAAAATTTAGGAAACTAATAATTGGAGGAAACATAATAAAGGAAAGTTGGGAACTTATGGTAAAAAGCGAGGTCAACATAGTAAGGAATCTGCAATTAAGAACCTTCTAATTTGAGCTAATTTAGCAACTTCGTTTTTAGGGAAATTATTTAAAACATGTAAGGGCATCTAGGAACACCTAGGAGGAAATTTAGGACCAACTCTAGCTGGGTGAGGGAAATGAGTCAATTAATAATTTAAAGAAAATAATTATTGGAGGAAAGAGGGGGATGGACGACACTTGTGCGAAGGAGAATATTTAGAATATTTTTATTAAAACTTAATTTAAAAGTGATTTATGGAAAGTGTGAGGTTTGGAAAACTCTATAAAAGAAAGGGAAGATGAGGAAGAAGGGGATCGGCTGTTAGTGTAACGTTACGCTGCCAGAATTGTGACTTGACTGATTACTTATGGAGAGATGGGATTTTCCAACTTGGATAGGAGTGGTAGCTCGGCCTTGTGAGGTGAGCTAGGAAGCTAGACGGACCATCTGGATTGGGTGTGTCCCCTTTTCGGCTCGGGGGGATAAGGGGGAATCAGAGTACCCCTAGCGATTGGTTGGGAGGTACCAGTGTAGTCTCGATGGTCGGCGAGCAGGAGCGGCACGGAGCAGGAGCGGCACGGAGCGCGCGGTCATCATTCGAGGCAGGAGTTAAGGCAACGATATGTTTTTCATTTGCATGATATAAGGTATTAGGACCTTAGCCCTCTCTTATTGTTATCAGCATTTTTGTATTGACATTGTGAGATGAAAAATAATTAACTTCAAACGGCTTGGGTTCTTGTTGGATTAATTGGTTTCTTGCCTTGCTCTTCGGCGATTGTAATTGTGTGATAGTTATAAAAATATTACTTCTTACTCTGTTGTTGCATGTCGGTATTAGATAAAAGAATTTTATGATCTCGGCATTGCCGACCTTCCTTGGATCTGTGCGATCTCCCGCTGTGCCTTGCGGTTTTTTTGTCTGCGTTTTTTTTGCTTGAAAGAGATAAAACTAACTCTACGTTGGAATTCTTTATGACCTACGATTTTCTTGTCCTCTGATTTTTGTGGTGGCACGGTACCCTGCATTATTTCACTGCCTGTGTAAGGGCGATGGAAAATTTTTATTTTAATAGTTTATAATTTCCTTACTCTACCACATTGCTTCACTCAAATTTTTCTGCGGTAGCAATTATCATACCCAGACATTTTTTTTTTACTGCATTTTATTATTGAGTACTTGCGCCTCCTTTTTCTGAGAGAGACTTTTACTTTCCTAACCGACTCATTGGGCGAACTCATGAAGGCGTATATGGATTTTATTGTTAAGTATAGTTAGTCGTTTGGGTTCTGAGTGAGATAAGCTTTTACATTGCCGTGGGCGTTTTTACATTACTGTGGGCCTTTAAATATCACAGTGGGAATTTTTACCTTTGTCGTGCGCATTTTTACATTGTTGTGGGCGTATTTACATTATTGTGGGTGTTTAAATATCACAGTGGGCGTTTTTACCTTTTTCGTGGGCATTTTTACATTGTTGTGGGCGTATTTACATTATTGTGGGCATTTAAATATCACAGTGGGCGTTTTTATCTTTGACGTGGGCATTTTTACATTGTTGTGGGTGTATTTACATTACTGTGGGCATTTAAATATCACAGTGGGCGTTTTTACATTTATGTGGGCGTATTTACATTACTGTGGGCATTTAAATATCACAGTGGTCGTTTTTACATTGCCATGGGTGTTTTTACATTGTTGTGGGTGTATTTACATCACTGTGGGCATTTTTATATTGCTAAAATTGTGTTCCCTTAACTCTTCTTCTTTCCCTTGGCTAAAAATGGGTTCCCTTAACTCAAACATAATTGATACCCTTGTCTCATTGAACCTTTGTTGACATCAGTCAATTTACAGGGATACCCATGAGCTACTCATGCATGACGGTGAATTGTTGGGTAATGAGTTTTATTACACGTATATTTTGGTATTTTTCCCTTTCGCGTTTTGCTTGATTTTTGCGTGTTGAGGTATTTTCTTCAGGCGATTTGGCCATATTGGTAGTTGCCAATTGATGGCCGTCGAGTTATCTGTTGTTCTGATAATTTCCCTTTGAACGCTGCCCAAATTAAATTCGTTTCCTGAATTTTTCATTTCCTGAAATTTTGTCGTCGGTTTCGCTAGTTGTTAGTCGTCGAAATAAAGTTATGTGGCCAGTGGTGTAATTATGTTGATATGGAACTAAATGACTTCATTTTTATTTAATGTGTTTTGTGGTATAGCAGAGACAAATTCTAATGCCCCTTTTTGTATTTATGGAATAGTAATATTGTAGTTGGTGAGTATGGCAAGGAATAATAATATTAAATGCTTTACCATTATGAAATTTTAAATGTCATTGATGGATAATATTATTGCTAGTAAGTAGGGTAGCTCTAAAACCAAAAGACTTTATCACTATGGTTGTTAAGGTAGAGTGATGTTTATGTTAATGCATTTTTTCATAGTAATGTTATTTGAGTATGTGGTTATCGTTGAGGTATTGATTAAGGTAGTTGTTATAGATAACATAGGGGTAAGGAGTTGGTCCTTATTTAGTTGTCATTATATAAAATGTAATGTGGTTATCATCTTATGGAAAAGAAGCTGAAAGTTATTATCCTTGATAACAGATAAATGTAATGTCTTGAACTAAGTGCATTAAGTCCTTATGGTTTGGTAAATGGGGATGTACAAATCATTTGAAGATTTCTTTAGAAATGGAATTTCATTTAAATTGGATTGCTATTAAATAAATTTACAATATGTTTCCCATTTGATTTTAATTTATTAGGTTAATCGTCGATTATTCTATTTGCAATGTTGTGGTAATGAAAAGTCATTATTAGTTTAAAGAACAATGATATTTTATTATAAGTTGAACAAAATATGATCATCAGGTGAAATAAAAAGAATATGGTTTCCAGCTGAATAAAGGATATGAGTTGCAATAAAAGAAAATCTTTACAATCCAATTTGCCATATGTTTCCCATTTGATTTTGAATTTAATAAGTTAATCGCGATTATTTTATTTACAATGTTTTGTAATGAAAAGAAATCATTAGTTCAATTTACAATGTTATTCTATTATAAAGGTAAATACATGGTCATTCATGTTCAGGTTTTGGTAGATCTGTTGTTATTAATAACAAATAAAAGGTAAAGTCATCATTATTTTAATTGCAATGATATTGTGATATAGAAGGCGATGATAAGGTTATGTTGGGTGATGTTATGGTAACTTCATTATGATCGATAACATGTAAATGTAGGGTCCTTAAATCTAAGGACATTCAATGATTATGATTCAGTAAACGGGGATTTGCAATTAACTAAATGTACATTATTTAAGGCTGGGTTGGTAACTCGTCATTTAATAGAAGTCAAATGGAGTAATTGGTCTGTAATTAATGTCATTGAGTCTCTAGTGGGTGGGTCGATGTTGGAGTCATTATGACTTGCGTCTTCCATAGAGGTCAGGGTTGCCCTTTGATTTTTTGGTACTTGGTTGTCTTGCAATGCTTGGTCTGCTTGTGTTGGGCGAGAGGTAGACACCTCCATGTTCCTCAGAACAGTCGCCAACCCTGAGACCTTAAATGGTTAAAATCTATGGGAACCTAGGCTTGAGCATTGCTTATGTGTCTTGGAGTTCCTAATCATTGCAGGGTAGGATGGGCGGGTAGTCAGTCTTACTTTATCGTTGTTTGATCGTCGTTAAATGCATGTTGTTACTTGTTGTGCGTCTTATGTCATTTTGTTGTGTTCGTCGTGGTTTGCGTCTTGTACGTCGTCAGGTGGCGACGCAGAGTTGAATATGGTTGGTTCCCTTGTACACGCACGCACACAATATTAACAAAAAAAAAAAAAAAAATGCACTTGTTATAAGAGGTTGTCGTCATAACAAGGAGGTTCGTTACATATGGTATCAGAGCGGGTTCGACCCACGACTTGGGATCGCTACGGCTTTCGTTGACATGATTTGATTATACTATTGCTAATCGAGTTGATTGTGTGCATGTAGATAATCATGGTTAGAGGACATCGCGGAGGCAGATGACAGGGTGCTAGGGGAGTGGGCGCGACGCCTCCAGTAGCATCCGCACCTAAGGGGTCTAACCCCCAAGGAAACGAGCAGGTTCTCGGACAAGAGAAGATAGCAGTTGGTGACATGGTCGGGATGATGAGATATTTTCAGCGCATGTCTGAGGCACTGATCAACCGCTTGGACAGAGATGAGGCCAGGGCACCGGCACCCGCACCCGCTGAGGTTTCGCCACGCGTACCGTCCGTCATTGGTAGCATTCACCGTGAAATCAAGAAGGTTAAATTTCCCAAGTTCTTTGGTGCCCCATATGGCGCCGCCGCCGAGGCATGGTTGGAGAATATGGCGATGTGCTTCGCACTTCATGATTATACCTCCAACATGAAGGTTTGCATGGCGGTCTTTCAACTGAAGGGGAACGCTCTTCTATGGTGGAAGACACTCCTACCGCAGCTGAACATGGTCGTCGAAGACGTGTCATGGGAACGATTCAAGGAGCAGTTCTGAGAGAGGTACCTTTCAGAGGAATTCATTGAGCGTCAGCTCAATGAGTTCAATGCATTACGACAGGGAGGTCATACGGTGCCCGAGTACGAGGCACGTTTTATGGAGCTGCTCCGGTATGCTCCATACCTTAACACTGAGAATCTCAAGGTCAACGGGTTCGTGTTTGGCCTTATCAGCAGCTTGCGTGAAAAGGTTAGGATCTTGATGCCTCAAACCTTGCACGACATCGTCCAGAAGGCCCTCATAGCAGAGGAGGAGCTTATCAGTGGGGGTCAGACCAAGACTCCAGCGAGACCAGCAGGGTAGGGTTCATCTAGAACACTACAGCACCAGACACTAGGGAGACATACATCGGGATATTGTGGCTTCCAGATGGGATCCACTTTCACTACACCTCGATGAGTTCCGCCTCAGCAATGGACACCTTATCGGGGACCACAGCATCAACAGCAGCGTCACCCGCAGCAGCAGCTATTTAGGCCTGATCAACAAAATAGACCAGGGTTCCAGGGTAGTGGGTAGTCATCTTCTACTTCGGGTACCAGGACTACTGGGCCGAAGAAGGGGTGTTGGACATTTGGGGAGCCACACTACCAGCGCGACTGTCCTATGGAGAGGACCAGAGCATCCATATTAGTCGGACCCACGACAGTGGGAGATATGGGCAAGGCCCATCGGATTCATGCTGCGGTGAATAACCACTAGAAAGAGCACCAATCGACTGTGCTCGAGACGACAGGTACTGTCGCTGACCAGACCCTTAGTATTTTGATAGACCCAGGTGCTACTGAGAGTTTCATTTCTGGTGCAGCACTAAAAAGGATTAAGGTAAAGGCAGACGAACAGGATGAGTTTAGCTTCATGGAGATGGCTTTGGGATCCAAACATAAGGTTGGAGGAAAGGTTACAGACTGTATCCTTAACCTGGGAGAGTTTGTCACGAGGGTCAACTTGTATGTCACCATCTTAGGATCTTATGATGTCGTGATTGGTATGGATTGGTTGGAATCGCATGAGGTGATACTCAACTGTAAGAAGAAACGGTTGAGCTTGGTTGATGATGAAGGGCAGAGACGTGTGATTGTAGGATGGAACCAGGGAGTTTCCCTGAGGTTTGTCTCTTCCTTACATCTACGAAAGAGTATGCGCAAGGGGTGCAAGCTTTATGCGATCCTTGCGTTAAATGAGAAGGGAGTAGTGGAAGGTCTGGAACACCTCCCGGTGGTGAAGGAGTTTGCGGAAGTATTTCCAGAGGAGTTACCTGGGATGCCACCGGAAAGGGATTTGGAGTTTACCATAGACCTGAAACCGGGGACGGAACCAATAGCGAGGATGCCTTATCAGATGTCGACCTCGAAACTACAAGATTTGAAAATGCAACTGAAGGAGTTGCTGGACTTGGGACTGATACATCCTAGTGTTTCACTGTGGGGTGCACCTATTATTTTCATTCGGAAGAAGGACGGATCGTGGAGGCTTTGCATTGACTACCGTCAACTGAACAAGGCGACGATCAAGAATTAGTATCCCTTACCAAGAATTGATGATCTGTTCAATCAAATGAAGGGAGCGACGGTGTTCTCCAAGATCGATTTGCGATCAGAGTATCACTAGTTGCGGATCAAGGAGGATGGCGTCCCTAAGACCGCCTTTAAGACAAGATTTGGACATTATGAGTTTACTATTTTTCCATTTGGACTGACAAACACCCCAGGAGTATTTATGAGTTTGATGAATGGGGTGTTCCGCGAGTACTTGGACAAGTTCGTCCAAGTATTCATTGACAATATTTTGATCTACTCTCGGACGACGGAGGAGCATGACGAGCACTTGCGCTTGGTACTACAGTGTCTACAAGAGCAAAAATTGTATGGGAAGTTGTCCAAATTCTCTTTTTATCAATCGAGGATTCACTACCTAGGGCATGTCATCTCCGGCGAAGGTATCGCCATGGATCCAGCCAAGGTTGAGGCTATTATGGAATGGCCTGCACCGACGAATGTCACAGGAGTGCGTAGTTTTATGGGTTTAGCAGGATACTATCGACAGTTTGTCGATGGATTTTTGAAGATAGAAAATCCAATCATGGAATTGCAGAAGAAAAACAAGAACTTCGTTTGGACCAAGAAATGCGGGGAAGCATTTTGGAGGCTTAAAGAGCTATTGACCACAGCGTCGATACTAAAGGTCCCTGACATGGATGCGGACTTCTTGGTATGCACAGACGCATCCAAGGAAGGTTTAGGCGGAGTCTTGATGCAAGACAGATGAGTGATTGCTTACATTTCAAGGAAATTGAGAAGGCATGAGGAGAACTACGCGACGCACGATTTGGAGTTATTAGCCATCATATATGCCTTGAAGGTTTGGAGACACTACCTTGTTGGACGAAAATTTGAATTAAAGACTGATCATTGTGGGCTACAACACATTTTCACGCACAGCGACTTGAATGTGCGACAACGGCGTTGGTTGGAATTTCTTAGCGAGTACGACTTTGAGATCACTTACATAAAGGGAACAGCAAACCGAGTGGCAGATGCTTTGAGTCGGAGGCCGCGCATCTTTTCAGTGTTTCCTCTTCAGACGAATCTACGTGATAAGATTCTCACTTTACAGCGTGATGATGATTGGTACAAAGAGGTCGAGGGTTTTATCGGACAAAACACCATTATGGTACTACGGTATGAGGGATTTTCATTTGATAGCGATGGGTTATTGAGGTTTATAAGTCGGATTTACGTACCACCAAACGACGAGTTGAGGATGTTGATCCTGAGCGAGGCTCATAGAGCAGTTTACATGGCTCACTCGGGAGTCACGAAGATGAGGGCAAACCTTAAACCCTTATTCTTCTGGAAGGGAATGAAGGCCGACATAGTCAACTATGTGGCCAGGTGTCTGGAGTGTCAGAAGGTAAAAGCTGAACATAGACACCCATCAGGATTACTACAACCACATGCCATTTCAGAATCGAAATGGGAGGTCATTTCGATGGATTTTATTGTTGGATTGCCTCTGACGGCATGGAGATGTGACTCAATTTTCGTAGTGGTAGACACTCTGACGAAGAGTGCTCACTTTATTCCTATATGTACAACGTATCAGGCACCTAACATAGAGAGAGTTTTCATCAGTGAGATTGTGAGGCTGCATGGCGTACCTAAGAGGATTGTATCTGATCGAGGATCGGTGTTTACTAGTCGATTTTGGATGAGTTTCCAAGAGGCCTTGGGAACCCAACTTAACTTTAGTACTGTGTATCACCCAGAGACTGACGGACAGACCGAACAAATGAACCAAACCTTGGAAGACATGTTGCGCATGTACGTGATGGACCAACAAAAGAGTTTGGAAGAATTCTTACCTCTAGTAGAGTTCGCTTACAACAACAGTTACCAGAGCACCATTAAGATGGCGCCTTTCGAGTTTCTTTACGAGCGACTGTGTTGGATGCCCTTGAGTTGGGATCGGCTTGAGGATAAGGTCCTAGTGGGACCAGAAGTGATCCAAGAAATGGAAGAACAAATGCAAATGATAATACAAAGGATTAAAAAAGCGCAGGATCGACAGAAGAGTTACGTCGATGCGCACCGAGTCGACCGTAGTTATGAGGTCAGCGATCGAGTCTTCTTGCGGGTTAAACCACATAAGAGTTCGATCAAGTTTGGAAAGGGAGATAAACTCTCTCCTAGGTTCGTGGGACCTTTCGAGATTGTGGAGAGAAAGGGGCCCGTGGCCTATCGACTAGCCTTGCCTGATTCTTTGAGGCGTATGCACGATGTTTTTCATGTATCTATTTTTATACATTATATTAGTGATCCTACACACGCGATTGACATGAGTTCCTTGTAGGTATCAGACGAGGGAGTGCTCACAGCTAAGCCGGTTCGCCTCTTATATCATCACGTTCGACAGTTACGACATCGAACGGTAGATCAGGTCAAGGTCCAGTCGGACAATTATAGTCCGCGTTCGGCGACCTGGGAGGACGCATATGATATGCGCCAGCAGTTTCCATTTTTGTTTGACAGATAGACTTATGATTCTGTGATACTTTTATTTTGGCATTTAGACTGAGAAACTTCGGGATGAAGTTTAGACCAAGAGGGGGTGTATGTAACATCCCGCTCTGGCGCACTGAGAAAACTTATTCTTTGAGGACACTTGCTCGCAAGTGATCTGGACTTTTATGATATTAAAACATTTATCCTCGATTATGATGTGTTATGATAGATGACATGATGCTTCATTGCTTTGACATAGACAGGTGCGATTAACTCAGTTTTATTGAGTGTGTAGGGTTTTGGACCTTGAGGATGAAGAGGCATCGATGGAACCCCTTGGACTCCGGATTGAGTCAGGGAGTGCGCTATTTGGGTTGATTTATTTACTGTGATATTTCATTGATTTGATGATATGATGTGGACATGTTCTAACAGGATTGTTAATGATGCAGGCTGACAATAGATTTCCGACCAGACTCACATATCGATTAAAGGGGCCACACATGATTTCCAGAGAGGTTGAGGGAGAGGTGTGGACAGGAGCCCTGCCACAGCCTACTAGCACTCCCACCGTGGCTCGAACTGTAGGTTAATGATTACCTAGTTCGAGAGGATCCACGATGTTGTGAGGGCAGACTACGACAATCGCTCATGATGATTCTAAGGGGCACGCAATAAAGCGGGGGCCTTATTCCTTAGAGCCCTTAGTCTCCCACAAGTTCACCTGGTGGAGTGTTGACTCCAGGGGTTATTGATGTCTGCCAATCAGTCAAGTTGGCGAGTGGCACCCATGGAGCACGTGGTGCATCCTGAAGGGCACGTCGCACAAAATAAACACAAGAAGCAAGTGGCACCCTTGGAGCACGTGGTGCATCCAGAAGGGCACGTCGTGCAAAAGAAACATAAGAAGCGAGTGGCACCCTTGGAGCACGTGGTGCATCCTGAAGGGCACGTCGCGCAAAAGAACACAAGGAGCGAGTGGCACCCTTGGAGCATGTGGTGCATCCTGAAGGGAACGTCACGCAAAAGAAACGAATGAGGCGAGTGGCACCCTTGGAGCACGTGGTGCGTCCTGAAGGGCATGTCGCGTTGATGTTGATGAAGGAACAAACCTAGATGGCCCTAAGACATTTAACACATTAAGAAATTCTTAAGCTACTTCCCTAATTAAATGTCACCTAATTTAGAATCTAAGTCCTAAGTCTAAAACTTCTCAGGGTAAAATTTTGTCTAACCTTAAGAACAGACCCTATAAAAATAAAAATAAAAATAAAAATTTAAACAAAAAAAACCACTTAGGTAATAGTTTTAGTCTTCGTAAATTTTTGGGGTAAAATGAAGAGAGTAATAATTTAATTAAAATCCGTGGTTTTAAATTTTAAAGAAGAAATAAATTATTTAAATTGTGAAAGTGTGAAAAGATTTTAAATTAATAATAAAAGGAAAAGAGTAAAACGCGCAACTACCATTTTGGCTTTATTTAAAAGGGGAAAGAAGGGAAAAATAAAAATTTAGGAAACTAAGAATTGGAGGAAACACAATAACGGAAAGTTGGGAACTTATGGTAAAAAGCGAGGTCAACATAGTAAGGAATATGCAATTAAGAACCTTCTAATTTGAGTTAATTTAGCAACTTCTTTTTTAGGGAAATTATTTAAAACATGTAAGGGGATCTAGGAACACCTAGGAGAAAATTTAGGAGCAACTCTAGGTGGGTGAGGGAAATGAGTCAATTAATAATTTAAAGAAAATAATTATTGGAGGAAAGAGGGGGATGGACGACACTTGTGCAAATGAGAATATTTAGAATATTGTTATTAAAACTTAATTTAAAAGTGATTTAGGGAAAGTGTGAGGTTTGGACAAATCTATAAAAGAAAGGGAAGATGAGGAAGAAGGGGATCGGTTGTTAGTGTAACGTTACGCTGCCAGAATTGTGACTTGACTGATTACTTGTGGAGAGTTGGGATTTTCCAGCTTGGATAGGAGTGGTAGCTCGGCCTTGCGAGGTGAGCTGGGAAGCTAGATGGACCATCTGGATTGGGTGTGGCCCCTTTGTGGCTCGGGGGGTTAAGGGGGAAGCAGAGTACCCCTAGCTTTTGGATGGGAGTTACCGGTGTAGTCTCAACGGTCGGCGAGCAGGAGCGACACGGAGAAGGAGCGGCACGGAGCGCACGGTCATCATTCGAGGCGGGAGTTAAGGCAACGGTATGTTTTTCATTTGCATGATAGAAGGTATTAGGACCTTAGACCTCTCTTATTGTTATCATCATTTTGGTATTGACATTGTGAGATGAAAAATACTTAACTTCAAATGGCTTGGGTTCTTGTTGGATTAATTGGTTTCTTGCCTTGCTCTTCGGCGATTGTAATTTTGTGACAGTTATAAAAATATTACTTCTTACTCTGCTGTTGCATGTCGGTATTAGATAAAAGAATTTTATGATCTCGGCATTGTCAACCTTCCTTGGATCTGTGTGATCTCCCGTTGTGCCTTGCGTTTTTGTTGTCTGCGTTTTTTTTGCTTGAAAGAGATAAAACTAACTCTGCGCTGGAATTCTTTATGACCTGCGGTTTTATTGTCCTCTGATTTTTGTGGTGGCACGGTACCCTGCGTTATTTCACTGCCTGTGTAAGGGCGATGGAAAATTTTGATTTTAACAGTTTATAATTTCCTTACTCTACCACATTGCTTCACTCAAATTTTTCTGCAGTAGCAATTATCATACCCAGACGTTTTTTTTTTTACTGCATTTTATTATTGAGTACTTGTGCCTCCTTTTTCTGAGAGAGACTTTTACTTTCCTGACCAACTCATTGGGTGAACTCATGAAGGCGTATATGGATTTTATTGTTAAGTATAGTTAGTCGTTTGGGTTCTTAGTGAGATAAGTTTTTGCATTGTCGTGGGCGTTTTTACATTACTGTGGGCGTTTAAATATCACAGTGGGCGTTTTTACCTTTGTCGTGGGCATTTTTACATTGTTGTGGGCGTATTTACATTATTGTGGGCGTTTAAATATCACAGTGGGCATTTTTACCTTTGTCTTGGGCGTTTTTACATTGTTGTGGGTGTATTTACATTATTGTGGGCATTTAAATATCATAGTGGGCGTTTTTACCTTTTCCGTGGGTGTTTTTACATTGTTGTGGGCGTTTAAATATCACAGTGGGCATTTTTACATTTATGTGGGTGTATTTACATTATTGTGGGCATTTAAATATCACAGTGGGCGTTTTTACATTGCCGTGGGCGTTTTTACATTGTTGTGGGCGTATTCACATCACTGTGGGCGTTTTTATATTACTAAAATTGTGTTCCCTTAACTCTTCTTCTTTCCCTTGGCTAAAATTGCATTCCCTTAACTCAGATAGCGATGATACCCTTGTCTCAGCGAACCTTTGTTGACATCAGTCAATTTACCGGGATACTCATGAGCTACTCATGCATGACGGTGATTTGTTGGGTAATGAGTTTTATTACACGTATATTTTGGTATTTTTCCCTTCTGCGTTTTGCTTGATTTCTGCGCATTGAGGTATTTTCTTCAGGCGATTTGGCCATATTGGTAGTTGCTAATTGATGGCCGCAGAGTTATCTGTTGTTCTGATAATTTCCCTTTGAACGCTGCCCAAATTAAATTTGTTTCCTGAATTTTTCGTTTCCTGAAATTTTGTCGTCGGTTTCGCCAGTTGTTAGCCTCCGAAATAAAGTTATGTGGCCAGTAGTGTAAGTCTGTTGATATGGAACTAAATGACTTCATTTTTATTTAATGTGTTTTGTGGTATAGCAGAGCCAAATTCTAATGCCCCTTTTTGTATTTATGGAATAGTAATATTGTAGCTGGTGAGTATGGCAAGAAATAATAATATTAAATGCTTTACCGTTATGAAATTTTAAATGTCATTGATGGATAATATTATTGCTAGTAAGTAGGGTAGCTCTAAAACCAAAAGACTTTATCATTATGGTTGTTAAGGTAGCGTGATGTTTATGTTAATGCATTTGTTCATAGTAATGGTATTTGAGTATGTGGTTATCGTTGAGGTATTGATTAAGGTAGTTGTTATAGATAACATAGGGGTAAGGAGTTGGTCCTTATTTAGTTGTCATTATATAAAATGTAATGTGGTTATCATCTTATGGAAATGAAGTTGAAAGTTATTATCCTTGATAACAGATAAATGTAATGTCCTGAACTAAGTGCATTAAGTCCTTATGGTTTGGTAAATGGGGATGTACAAATCATTTGAAGATTGCTTTAGTAATGGAATTTCATTTAAATTGGATTGCTATTAAATAAATTTACAATATGTTTCCCATTTGATTTTAATTTATTAGGTTAATCGACAATTATTCTATTTACAATGTTGTGGTAATGAAAAGTCATTATTAGTTTAAAGAAAAATGCTATTTTATTATAAGGTGAACAGAATATGATCATCAGGTGAAATAAAAAGAATATGGTTTCCAGCTAAATAAAGGATATGAGTTGCAATAAAAGAAAATCTTTACAATCCAATTTTCCATATGTTTCCCATTTGATTTTGAATTTAATAAGTTAATCGTGATTATTTTATTTACAATGTTTTGTAATGAAAAGAAATCATTAGTTCAATTTACAATGCTATTCTATTATAAAGGTAAATACATGGTCATTCATGTTCAGGTTTTGGTAGATATGTTGTTATTAATAACAAATAAAAGGTAAAGTCATCATTATTTTAATTGCAATGATATTGTGATATAGAAGGCGATGATAAGGTTATGTTGGGTGATGTTATGGTAACTTCATTATGATCGATAACATGTAAATGTAGGGTCCTTAAATCTAAGGACATTCAATGATTATGATTCAGTAAACGGGGATTTTCAATTAACTAAATGTACATTATTTAAGGCTGGGTTGGTAACTCGTCATTTAATAGAAGTCAAATGGAGTAATTGGTCTGTAATTAATGTCATTGAGTCTCTAGTGGGTGGGTTGACGTCGGAGTCATTCTGACTTGCGTCTTCCATAGAGGTCAGGGTTGCCCTTTGATTTTGTGGTACTTGGTTGTCTTGCAATGCTTGGTCTACTTGTGTCGAGCGGGAGGTAGACACCTCCATGTTCCTTAGAAAAATCGCCAACCCTGAGACCTTAAATGGTTAAAATCGATGGGAACCTGGGCTTGAGCGTTGCTTATGTGTCTTGGAGGTCCTAACCATTGCAGGGTAGGACGGGTGGGTAGTCAGTCTTACTTATCGTCGTTTGATCGTCGTTAAATCCATGTTGTTACTTGTTGTGCGTCTTATGTCATTTTGTTTTGTTCATCGTGTTTTGTGTCATGTACATCGTCGGGTGGCGACGTAGAGTCGAATATGGTTGGTTCCCTTGTACACGTGCGCACACACTATTAACAAAACAAAAACAAAAAATTGCACTTGTTATAAGAGGTTGTCGTCATAACGAGGAGGTTTGTTACAGGTAAAATTAGAGTTATCAAAATTCAATGGAAATGAAAAACAAAGTGTGGCCTAGATTAACAAAGCAGAGGAATACTCGAAATACATGATGTTCAAGAATGCAACAAAAAAAATCAAGTATGCCTCCATGCAAATTGAGGGCATTGCATACAATTGGTACATGTGGTGGAAGGCCTCCAAAGTATTTTGTTCATATAACTAGGATACATTGAAAGACAATTTCTTTAATATATTCCAAGGTGTAACAAAAAAACACCTTTTTCCAATTCTCACCAAAATACTAAAAAAATGCGATGTATATAAATACATGAATGACTGGGAAATATTGGCAATGCAATTCCTTGAGTTAATGCAAGATCAACTACTCCGAAAAGTATGTGTCCATATTAAATCTTCACATAAAGAACAGAGTAGAAATGCTTAGTGTTACAATCATGGAAAGGTCATATGTAAGGCGAAAATTGCAGAAATTGAACTAAATAGGCCATTCCAAAAATATGACAAGGTTTATTCAAGATGAAAATCTCCCCAAACCACAAACACTGACAAATCAAAATATCTTCCATTGCATCTACAATAAGGAAAAAACAGAGTTTGGAAGGCCAAATATGAAGGGAAGGCAAATGTATGAAATGTGGAGAGATATGGGATCCTAGGCTCAAAAAAATTATATAAATGTTGAGGCAGATAAAGAAAACAACTCAGATATTGAAGAAACATATGAAAAAGAATCATGCAACCCTCAAAGTGTCATGTCAAAATCAGACGACGAGAAAACACCAAAACTATTGTTATCAACCATAACTGTTATTACCCAATCACAAACATCAAAACTAAAGGGGCATATAAAAAAGAGCAAAGTTACAGTTCTAACCATATTTTTGTTGACATCAATTTTGCAAGGAGATTAAATATTTTTGTGTAACCTGTCCTAGATATGAAGGTTTTGGTTAGGGTTCAATGACTACAAACATTAGTTACTTGTGCCGCAAATCACCAAAAGAACTTTGTTAAATTCAAATGCCAAGAGGAAAAACATAATTTTTCTGGGTTCCAACCTCTCCACATACCCAAATTGTACCCTCACATCAGATGGAGAAACTCATTCGTAATGGAGTACTATTATATATACCACAATGCCATTAAATGGAGATACTATCCTAGGAACTAATTGAATCTTGGCATCAAGGATTCAAGAACTAATCCTAAACATAAAATGGTATTCCAAGACCTACCCATGGAGATGCCACCAGAACAAGGAATTGAACATGTGATTGAAGTGGAGCTAGATTTGACCCCTATCACCATAAAACAAAAATAGAAATATTAATTCAGGATCTACTGAGATGTGGCGTTATTACAAAAAGCAGAAGTCCTTATGTAGCCCTGGTGGTTTTAGTACAAAAAAAGATGTTTCTTCATGTTGTCTATATATTATTCAGGATTAAACAAGATAACAATCAAGAAAAAAATCTCCATTCTATTCATAGATGAAATGTTGGACGAATTTCATGGAGTCAAAGACTTTTCAAAATTTGGATACGAGGTTGACATTTTATGAAATTAGTGTAAAACTAGATTATATGGTTAAAATTGCCTTCTGAACACATGAAGGACTCTACAAATTCAAGGTGTCATTGTTTGGGTTAACCATATAAGTTTCCTTGCCTTTTCATTTATCTTTCTTGGAAATTTGAATGGGCAAGGGCTCTTTGAAAATAGGGGCAATATGCTAAGAACCAAAATGAACAGCGAGTCTGACATAACACAAAAATGAGGCATTACTTATATTATTCATTAATCAACTTCCCTCTTGTTTTTTACCCCTATGTTTTGTCTCAGAATTTAGGTATTTGCCTCTTAATTTATCCATAAGCAGTCTACTAAAGATGTGATTGTGTTTACTTTCTTTTAACAATAGATATATTTCATGCCTCACCATGTCAGGTTGGGAGACTTTTGGATGTTGGATACAGGTGAGATTCAAGAATATTATTTACTTTCTGGCAATAGAGATTTTGTTAGTATGTAGCTACAGACATTGTTTATATTGCATGTATTTTAGTTTGTCATCTTGATGCATTTTAGGTTTGCAACTATCTCATTACATTTTATTCTTGAGTCAATATGGTTACTAGATCGGTTGTGGCTGACTGCATATATGGGATAAATAGTTAGGTACTGCAGATTAGCAAATCAATCTTTGTTGTATCATGTTTGACTAACCTCTCCAGTACTTAAATTCTATCGTAACATAGAAGGAAGATTTCAAAGATTGCTTGGCTTTGATTATATGGGTGTAATAGATTAGTTTCGAAGTCTAAATATAGGGTTTCAGCGCTGCAGCAAAATGTAGGTGTGAAATATAAACTATCTGCCAACATAAAGGACCACAAGATACAATATCATACACTAGAACATAAATAAATTAAAAGATCCAGTTTTTATTGACTTATCTATATTCCATGACTGGCTAAAATTGGAACTGTATAAATCTTGATTCATTATCAGTGTTAAATCACAAACAAGCATGGGAGATATCCATAAAGCAAGCTTCAAGTCACATATTCTGAGATATGTGACTTGAATCTTGCTTTATGCTCAGTTCCTCTTTGAAACATGCAAAGAGGAACTGAGCATCTACCCATGGAATGATTGAGGCATGTTTTTATTAATTTTAAGTAATAATCTGCACAGTTGTTGTTGATGCTCATTTGAAATGGAGCAAATGGAGCTTTTTGTTTTTCCCTCCTAATAAGAATTATAGATTGTTGCTTATGTGTCTACTCATCAGGGGTCTTATTATGTATGAAGGGGAATTGTATTTTTTTTGTCTTTTTTAAAGTTGTAGTAGTCCTTGAGAACTCTTTTCTGACTAATGAAAAGAGTGTGCTAACAGATAGACATCTAGCTTCAGGGAAATTTGAAAATGGCACAAATTCCTTCATCCATTTGTGTAGACATAACGGTTTTTAAATCTGTTATTCCTTCATATGGTGTTGACATGTGTGGTTTAACACCTGCATCTTTGGTATCTTGGTCTGTTGAATAATGTGTTGCATGTGTTCTGATTGATATTTCACTGCATATTGGACTTGGAAAGTAGACATTTGCAGTTGATATGACATAATCTTCTATTTTTTCTAGATATCTGGTAGTGGACAGAATTATCATGCTATGGGGATTTACCACCACCACGTGATTTTGTTGTTGGTGTAGCTATGGGAAACCAAAATATTGTTATGTGGGTATCTATAATGTTTTTCATTCAAAATACCATGAATAAGTCTTTTTAAAACCTCAAGTTGTTTTCGTGATTGAAGATTGATTACAATGTAGGCATGGTGGATGGGATGGCACGAAATGGATTTCATACTCTAAGTTCTCTCAAGCGTAGCTAACATACTCTAAGGCATGTAACTTGGCACCCCCATTGCACATGGCATATTCATTCTCACAATACTCATGTGGCCCTAACCATAAGAAATTAGCAAGTCAAATCATTTCCATGTTTACACAGAATACAAGTTGGATGAGACATTCCATAATATGATTTATTGTTCCTTTACATAATCAAAATTGCAAGCAAGATTTTTTCTACCAACATTTAAACAAGTTTCTAAACATGAGTTAAAGCAAAGATGACCATTTTTAATATTATAGCTGCTAGCTTACTGGTACACATGGCATACTCATACTCATCATACTCAGATGGCCCTAACCATGATAATACAAGTTAGATGAGACATTGCATGATATGATTTAATGTTCCTTTACAAAATCAGAATTGCAAGCAAGATTTTTTGTGCCTACCTTAATACAAGTTTCTAGAGATAAGGTAAAGCAAAGCTGACTAGTCTTAAACTCTATAGCTTCTACTTTCACACAGACAACTCGTTTTCCATTTACTCTAGTAGCCAGAAGCCTTTTTCCATATTCTATAGGCATCTACTCCTCTCTTACAAAGTTTGTGCAATGAAAACTGACTTGGCTCTGAAGCTTTCTCTACTTAATGACTCCATAGGACAGCAATATATCACCTCAGGGCCAAGCCACTTATTGGGAGTCATAACAGGGATGGAATGCGACACAATAAATGAGATTCCAAAGATTTCCAGTGCATATGGATAGCTTGCTTCAGTGCTTTAAATTATAATCTGCTTACTTGTGGCATGCACTCTCTTGAAATAGGCCAAGTAAGAAATTAGTTATTGGCCTAGATAAGTGTTGGCACATATGAAACCCATATTATAAGAAATCAAACCAATGAAAGGCTACTAATGTGATTTTTCTATACAGATAGTTTGTTTTAGTGCTTTCAACCCCATTGAATGAAAAACATCTTACTTGTGGCATGCACTATCTTGAAATAGGCCAAGCAAGAAATTAGCTATTGGCCTAGATAAGTGTTTGTAAATTGTTTGCACATATGAAATCCATATATATATATATATATATATATATATATATATATATATATA